>CM060353.1:25812891-26149375 GCA_030545235.1 Helianthus tuberosus | reverse complement strand
AAAAGGGTTAAACGAACTACTTTATAAGACAATAGAACAAGCAAAAATAAGAGGTGAAAAAAGATGTGCAGATCTTGGAGACAAATTTTGTTCACCTTACTGCAATAGAGTGGTGAACATGCATGAAGCACTCTTGACCCAAGAATTAAGTGTGATCCGCTTCACATTTGCTACCTTTGCAGGCTTGCAGTAAGTAGAAAAACATATATCAACAAACAAACATCTAATAAAAATATACACAAAACAAAAACTAATTATTTATTTTATGCCTGGCAGAGAAGAGTTTTACCGATCCAAAACTGAGGTTGCAACATTCAAAGTTGTGTTTGAAAGCTTCTTCAGGGAACAATACGTAGCATCAAACGGAATAGATGCATTTGTAGATATTCTAAACCTTGAAGAGAAGAAAAGGGATAGAAAATCATCACCACACAGATTCTTCTTGTATTCCACAATGATGGTATGTTTTCATATACATTTTGTCATTTTAAATTTTAAAACATAAATGAATAATAATGATTTCGCAAACTAGTTATCTCTAAATCGCATGTATTATGGCAGAATTTTTGCTTTTGAAACATTTTCATACTGTTTGTAAAATATCGCATGTGTTGTATATACTATTCGCATGTGAAAAAAATCAAATGTTTGCCTTTCTACCACTGTTGTAATTTCGCATTTGGTACATACACTATTCGCATTTGGTACATTGTTTGCATGGATTTTGACTCTGGTTACATAACATACAGCCGAGTATCTGTTACGACGAGGAGAAATACACAGACAACCAACGACTCAAAATATTTGCCTCTAATTTTGAAGACATGTTAAATAGATATGAGGTAAAAAAACTTGAATCGGTTGACCTGGTCTTTATTCCGGTACTTCAAGGTGACCACTTCTATGTCTTGTGCTTCAACTTGAAATCCGGCAAAATTGAGCTGATTGACAATTCAGCTGCAAAACAAGAGTTTAAGGAAAGATACAAGGAGCTTCCAGACATACTGGTAATACAAAACCCTATACTTATACAAGTTATATTTTTATGTAAAAGCTACTAACACAATGTTACAATGTTACAGAGAAGGGTATTGGTTTTATACCTAAAAGATGCTTTAAAACCAACACCGGCTATAGACCAACTTGCAACCTCAGTGACAGAAAGAAAGGAAATGGTTTTGGAGGACGAAGAATAACGGCGTAGACTGTGGAGTGTTTACGATGCGTCACATGGGAAACCTACAAGGGAGACCAAAAACCATGGGTGACAGGATTTGTGAATGAAGATGAAGTAAACAACAGACAGAAAGCACAACTTCATCTCCTAAGGACAAGATATCTCAGCAAAATCATTCTATCAGAACACAACATTCATCGTCTAAAAATAATTAAAATGGCCAATGATTTCGACAA
The DNA here is from genome assembly GCA_030545235.1 of Helianthus tuberosus. Lineage (NCBI taxonomy): Eukaryota > Viridiplantae > Streptophyta > Magnoliopsida > Asterales > Asteraceae > Helianthus > Helianthus tuberosus. Next base: position 26,147,962 of record CM060353.1, on the reverse strand, counting down.
AAGGAAAGACAAAGAGAGGTATATGAAAGATCTGGATAATATAATCCCAGAAAGGATGAAAACATATTTTGACAGGGACAATTAAAGTTCATTTGATGATGTACTTATGTTACATATTTCAACTGTTTCAACTGCTTTAGTTCTCTTATTAATTTCGAATATATATTGGTGTTTTCTTAACTTGCAATTGTGTTCTTATTTCGCATGTGTTTTGAATGAAAATCGCATGTTTCAAATTGAATTATTAAAATTTGCGAAAAACAATTCCATTACATGACAAAACATGCTAATTTATTGGAACATACACCAAAAAAAAAAAAAACAGTTCATTCAAAAGATGAAAGAAACTCTATTTTCATCTTCATTGAGCATCTTAATATAGTTATTGCAACCAGCCAACTCTTTCAACTGTTTCTCATCCCTCTCACCCAAATCCACCATAAACATAACTGCAATTTCTTTAAGACTACTCACTTGCATCTGGGATAACAAGTTCAGAATTTCTTGTCTTCTCTTCATGTTTTCTGTTACACAAGAAATGTTGGCTTCCAACATCTCTTGACAAGTTTGATCCTCTTGAATCTGTTGCTGAATCCTTTCCCTCAAAACCTGCTTGATACTTGGTTCAGAAGAAGATGAAGAGGATGATGGTAGATCTGACATTTTTTAATTGGATGTTTTCAATAGTAATGAAAACATAAAAATATATAATCAAAAAAAAATTATTGATATGAATTATTGAAATCAATTATTGAACTGAATTATTTGATTTCAATAATTGAAACACACTGTGCAAAAATAAAAATAATTACTCATAAAAGATTGGGAAATCAAAAGCACAATTGATAAAAATCTTTAAGGTTTGCGAAATCTCGAATTAAACTTGTGAAATTATATATATAACTTCATTGTGTGCGAAAACACTATATTTAAACATGCGAATTTATGCAACAGATCCATTCCTTTACTAGTTGGATTATTTTAACGCATCACATGCGATATATAAAAAAGACACATGCGATATAGTAACAAACAATTAATTCCAATAAACACTTAACTTCTAACCCCTGATTATAAATCTAATAAAAAAAAACTACAAATGAAAAAAAAAAAAAACCAAAACTCACCTAAATGACGAATCAAGTAGTTTCTGAAAATGGCCGTTCTGTGTGGAATCAATCAAAACCCTACAATCGAATTCAAAAACGAAGAATACTTGAATGGAACGGTTAGGAAACGAACTCCATAATTGACGGTTAAGAAACGAAGAATAATTGACGGGATTCAATGATTAGCAGTCGTAAATGTTAGATTATAATGTCTGATATACCCTTATTTGTTAAAATTGAATCAGGGACACGTGTATGGCTGCTGTTGTAGCGTACATAATGTACGATAATGAGATTTGTACCATACTCTTTACCTATATATATATATATATATAGGGCAAAGATCCGTTAGGAACAACCTCTTATTGCGAGAACCACGAGAACCAATGTGAACACAACAAAAAATGCCTAAAAATAGCTAAAAAACACACACAAATTTTTTTTTTAATATTTTTTATACAAAAATCGCTACTTTTTACTAGCAAAAAAAAAAAAAACTTTTTTTTGCCTACTAAAAGTAGCGATTTTAACATAAAAATATTTTTAAAAAAATTTAGATTTTTTTTTATTTTTTAAGATTTTTTATAGATTATTTTAGGTTTTTTTGGGGGTTTAGTTTTAGCATTTTAGCTTGGGGGGAGGGGTGGGGGGGTTTAGGGTTTTTGGGGGGGTGGGGGAGGGGGGTTTTAGGTTTTTGGGTGGGGGAGCGGGGTTAGGTTTTTTTTAGGTTTTTTTGGGGGTTTAGTTTTTAGCATTTAAATTGTGGGGGGGGGGGGGTTAGGTTTTGGGGGGGGGGGGGGGGGGGGGGTGGGGGGTTAGGTTTTTTTTAGGTATTTTAGGTTGTGTTCACATTGTTCTCGCGGTCCTCGCAATAAAGGTGGTTCTCGCATGAACCTTACCATATATATATATATATATAGGCAAGGCTAGGTAGAAAACCCCTATCTATATGAAAAACTTTAGAAAACCCAACCTCCCGACATTTTTTTTTTTTTAAATTAACACATGTAATATACATGTTTTTAAGAGTTTTGGGCCAAAAAAATAAAAAAAGCGCTGAAGTGATCTTTTAAAAAAAAAAAAAAAAATTCAGCAATTTCTGTCATTTTTGGCTAACACATGTTAGGCGACCGGACATGGCTGAAATTTGTTTATTTTTTTTAAAAAAATCCCTTCGGCGCTTTTTTGTTTTTTTTTTGGCCCAAGACACTCTAAAACATGTATATTACATGTGTTATTTTTTTCAAAAAAAAAAAATGTCGGGAGGTGGGGTAAAAAGGCCGGGAGATTTGGGGTTTCCAGAGTTTTCTACCTAAATGTGGGTTTTCTGTCTAGCATTATCCTATATATATATATATATATATATATATATATATATATATATATATATAGGGGACCGCTAAAATGAGAACCACCTCCAGTTGTAAGAACCGTGAGAACTACACTGTATGGGGCGAGGTGGACCAATTTTTTTTTTCATAAACGTAGATCCATGTATTATAAACACATTTGTAAAAAAAAAATTCAAAAAAAAATGTCGGGTGTGTAGTTTTGTGCACCCAAAGTTTGCGTTTACGAGACCCGTAAATTTTAATTTAAAATTTACGGTATTCGTAAACACAAACTTGTGGTGTTCAAAACTGCACACATGACATTTTTTTATTTATTTATTTTTTTTACAAATGTGTTTATAATACAAGAATCTACGTTTATGAAAAAAAAAATGTGGTCCAACTCGCCCCGGATCAAAAAGTTCTCACGATTCTTACAACTGGAGGTGGTTCTCATTTTAGCGGTCCCCTATATATATATAGGGAGGGGCTCATGCGAGAACCACCCTTATTGTGAGAACCTTGAGAACCAATGTGAACACAACCTAAAATAGCTAAAAAAAACCTAACCCCCACCCCCCCCCCCCCAAAAAACCTAAACCCCCCACCCCCCCCCCCCAAAAAAAAAACCTAACCCCCCCCCCCCAAAAAAAAACCTAAACCCCCCCCCCCCCCCCAAGCTAAAAAAAAACCTAAAAAAAAACCTAAAAAAACCTAAAAAAAAACGTAAAAAAAGCCTAACCCCACCCCCCCCCCCCCCCCAAAAAAAACCTAAACCCCTCCCCCACCCCCCAAAAACCTAAACCCCCCCCCCTCTCCCAAGCTAAAATGCTAAAAACTAAACCCCCAAAAAACCTAAAAAAATCTAAAAAAATCCAAAAAAATTCCAAAATTTTTTTTTTTGATTTTTTTAATATTTTTTAGGTTAAAATCGCTACTTTTCGAAGCAAAAAAATTTTTTTTTTTTAAATTTAAAAAAAAAAAATTAAAAAATTTTTTTTTTTTTTTTTTTTTTGTTTCGAAAGTAGCGATTTTAACCTAAAAAATATTAAAAAAATAAAAAAAAAATTGTGTGATTTTTTAGCTATTTTTAGGCATTTTTTGTGTGTTCACATTGGTTCTCGCGGTTCTCACAATAAGAGGTGGTTCTCGCATGATCTTCTCCCTATATATATATATAGGAAGGGGCTCATGCGAGAACTCCATTTATTGCGAGAAACCAATGTGAACACAACCTAAAAAAACCTAAAAATAACCTAAAAAAACCTAACCCCAACCCCCCCCCCCCCCCCCCAAAAAAAACCTAAAGATGAATGTAGGTCAGAATTATGACCTCACAATGATCAAGTCTTGCTTGCACTAAATGAAAGATGTGTGAAAATGTGATACTTTATTATACTATATACACCAAATTCATGATTTCACTGTTATATACTGATGTCATACCAAATGTTACAGCTCATACCAAACGTTCGGTGGGAAGTTCGTTTGTTTGTGTCCGTTCGTTTATTAAACAAACTAACACGAACAAAAAATTACGTTCGTTTAGTTAAATGAACAAACATGAACAAAGGTCGTGTTCGTTCGTTTATGTTCGTGAACGTTCGGTAACTGTTCGTTTGTGTTCGATAATTCATTAGTGTTTTTAGTTTTTATATTATTTAAATACTTCAAAAGTGTTAGTGTATTGTATGCAATAAGTGTTAGTGTATTTAAATAATTATGATAAATTAAATATCCAATAACTGTTAGTGTATTATATATTATATGTTCATAAACGATTGTTTGTGTTCGTTTGTTTCCATTTTTGTTTATGAACATTTGTTTGTGCTCATTTGTGTTCTTCAATGTTCATTTTTGTTCGTTGGCTAAAATTAACAAACGAACACGAACAAGTTCATATCCTTAACAAACGCAAACGAAAACGAACATAAAATCACGTTCGATAAGTGTTCGTGAAAGGTTCGCGAACACATATATTTCTTAACAAATGAACATGAACAAGGTCTTGTTCGTGTTCGTTCGATTCGTTTCAGCCCCTAGTAATAAATACTAGATATGAACACTGACCCATGGTAATTATTTTGAGTTCAAAATTGTGATATAATTAATTCTAAGCTAAAATCTAGTTTAATTGTGATATAATTAATTCTAAGCTAAATCTAGTTTAGTTGAAAGCAACGGAAGTCAATGTTAGTTATACAACCACCTCCCACTTCCATCGACCACCAAGCATTGTGTCCCCCATGATGTTTGTCGCCTTTTATTTTAACTTAATTTTGTCTCTTCATGTTACATCTTAAAACTACTAGCCATGTATACAAATTTCATCCATACATATATTTTATTTACTCTCAACTTATAAGTTATTTTGAAACTTTTGACGAAGCTAACGGTGAGCCAGCGTGAACGTCATGAATAAGTTTGTAGGCATCGATTAGGTATGTCAAATTATAACACATACCTGTCGGCGTTGTGAATCGACAAAAACCCCAAATTTGTTGCAACAATACTTAGTACCCAAGACCCTAATCGATGCCTACAAACTTATTCTTAACTTATTCAAACAATTTACATATTCAAGAGGATAAAGGTTGAGACTTTCGTATCAATCGATAGTTTAATTACTTATTAATAATTACTATATATAACAATTATCATTATCAGAGTGGATTGATTATTAGTGAAACTAATTATTTAAACTTTTGTTTATCTTTATAAATCAACTATTGATCATTCTTGAGAGAAAAAAAAAAAAACTTAATATTGTTCATGAAATATGAGTCATGTAGTGTTTCTTGCAGTGATGCTGGGCAAGTATTGAAGATCAACGCCTACGAGCTGATATTGCTGCCTCATTTCAGGTGACAAAAAGAAGATGCATGCATCAGTTTAACATTACACCTGGCAATTTTTGACTTATGGATGAGTCAATTCGAGTTGTTCGAACATTTACCTTTCATGCAGTATTGCATCTAAAAGAAAGGTGTGAACGGGCTATTCAATGGGCATTAGAGATTGAGCCATCGATTAAACATTTGGTATCGTTCTGTATAGTTTTCCCACATTATTCTCATGCAGCTTGCATTCTGACAATATGCTTAATTTGGACCATTTCATGAGTCCTGCTTTCTGTAGGTTGTTTCAGGGGGTGTTCGAACCCTAAAAACCCTAATCTCTCTCTCTCCCTCTCTGTATATCTGTGTCTATACTCTGCGTGAAGAAGACGACGATCATATAACCCCCTTTCCCGCCTCTTTTTAACTTGTCATTTATTTTGAGTCACTATAGTTTCATCAAACTTATCATTTCACCCCCTGTGCTTTTACCCCCATTTATTATAAACTAGAATTTTGACCCGACTCGTTTCCGAGAAAAACTTACGTCAAAACATATACCAACTGAAAACATACATAAAATAAGCACGAAAACATATTGTGTTTCACCCCACTCATTACCGAGAAAAATTTACGTTAAAACGTAAACCAACTTAGATTTATACCGAAATGTACTTAAATAAAGCACGTAAGAAAATAATATTTTATAAGTCAGAAAAATGGTATCGCTCGTTGCGGCAGCGTTGAAACGTAAGGTAATTTTAATTTATAGTGAAAACGTATTATTTATGACAAAACTTAGACACCAACTTAAAACATACACATAAAAATAAGCACGAAAATCTATTGCCAAGACGTAGACCATACATACAAATAAGCACGTAAAACTCGAGGGGGGTCATAATGACACTTCGTAAAGTTTTTATAAAGCTAAGGGGTGTAAGTGACAAAGTTAAGGGTTATAAATTTATTACGGTCACATTTTCCATCTATAATGCCCGTTTTCCACGATCACGGCCACACGCTGTGGTGTGCCGGCTATGGTGAGCCAGCAGCACACACCCACATAGATATAAAGTTAATTCCAAATTAAATTGTGAATAATAATGTAGAAGCAATCAAAGCAAAAGCGTACATGTTTTGTGAAATATATTCGGTAAATTGCATGGTAATAAATAGGGCTACAAACGAACCAAACGTTCGGTGGGAAGTTCGTTTGTTTGTGTATGTTCGTTTGTTAAACAAACTAACACGAACAAGAAATTACGTCCGTTTAGTGTCACACCCCGATATTTCCACGTATTACCGGTGGGCCCGGTGGGGAGTATCGTGACGTAGTTGATATCGTTACAGTCAAACAACACAATATTTAATATGCACAGCGGAAGCAAAAGATAGATATATTTCAACCAAACAAATTGTAATATCAAGTATCACAAACAGTTGAAAATAATCCACAGGTGGATCAAAAATAAATAGGAAACATTGTTCAACAGTTTTGACATCCAAGCTTGCGAGACTTATTGTGGACGCTAGGAGAAAGCCAGCCTAGTTCGCGTAGTAGCTGCACTTAACCTTTTTGGGAAAATACGTCAGTTTACGCTGGTAAATACATTCAACCGACTCATTTTGAAAAGTTTAATAAAATTGATTTGAATGCACGTGGCACAAACTTTTTATAACTTGGGATAATTATTTGAATATAATACTTGTAAAAGAATTACATGTTCCTTATGCGTTCAGTAGCCCGATCCGTAGACCGGGTTAAAGATCAATAGACACACCACATTATTTATTTATGCACTGACGGGTGTACGCCTACACCCCGTGTTCAGGTCGTGGCCATCTCGTAAGATAATGCCAAGGATATCCGGGACATGGTCATTAACCCCCCCCCCCCCAAAGGCTTTAAGCAAACAAAACATTTCAAAACGGAGCATATCAATGATTTAACCTCTATTCGATTAAAGATTCAATGCCAGACCAAGCGGTATTTTATATCCCGTACCCCAAGCCCGTATAAGGGAAAATAAGTTAAAAGTATTTACCTTTGCAAGTATCAATCACAAATACCAAGTGTGTGTAGCTTTTACCGGGTCTCCTATTCTGGAACGAAGGTTTATAATAACCTATTAGAATCCTAACGGGTCTTTAATTAAGCCTAAACTTAGACCGGTTAGTTTTAAAGAAAGATACGGTTCAAACGCACGATTAAGCGAAGACCGGAATAGAATGTGATTTAGACCCGACAAGTTTGAAGACTCGCATAATATGGGTAAACTAAACACATTCTGGACTTTGAGATAAAAACGATAAGGTTTGACCCGTTTCGGCTAATTTATGCAAACTAGTTACATAAACCGAACCGAACGCGCAAGAGGCGTAACGGGTATCCATAAGGGTCATATACAGGTTTCCAAAGTTAATATGTCTTAAATATGTTGGGATATCAGTAGGATACCTTCCATTATGCCCAAAACGAGTTTCATCTAAATATAAGCCCCGTAGGGGTATTTTGGTCATTTTAAAGATTATAAAAGAGATTAATTCTAATTATGAGATCCGGGTCTGAATAAATCAGTAAAATAACTTAATTTATCAGGTTATATCAGTTGGTGATAAGTCTTATATGACAAAATGGTTTTAAACCCATACTAGGTGTTTAATACGCGTAAAAAGCCGTTTTAAGCGATTTCCGGGTTATACAGGAAATCTGAGTTTTCTGATCAGGTTATAAAGTTCAAAATACTTTATTTATTATATAAAATCAGTAGCAATTGGATTGGTGTCAAAATATTATGTACAACTCATTTTATAAACAAAAGGGTATAATCGGTATTTACCGAATCAACGCCATAACCTTAGGTTATGAGCAGGTTAAAAATAATTAAAAATCTTTAAAAATCCCAAAATATTATATTACATCAGTGGGTAAAAGGTTTGGTGTCAAAAATTGGGTTTAGATAGGCTTTATGCTAATGACGCCGTTAAATTACTAAAAAGCGTTCTAATTACGTCATTGAGCATAACTCCTAATCTAGACCTCAAACTGATGTGAAACTTTAGGGACATGTTTATAAATCAGTAATAAAGATTATTGTCCTCTCACATATCCAAAATTCCCGTTTTATGGTCAAAAGGGCATTATGGTCAACATTAAGCAATTAACGGAAACATGTAAACGAATCAGTCAAACAACGAATCAACCACAAAGGGTTATACTATCATGTAACCTGGTCCTAAGGAATCTCTAAGGCATTTCCAAATCATACTAAATCGGGTCAGAACTGAAGTCAAAGCAAAAGTCAAAGTTTTGCGACTTTCGGTTCCGAACCGGGTCTAAACAGAAAATTGTCGGGTCGAACATGCTTAGACATGTTCTTACATTTATTACTAAGTTATGTGAGTGATAAAATAGGTTACATGCCTTCTACATTGCTAATTACATGTTAATTCGCAAATTAAGTTTCTGTTGACTTTTTTGTAAACAACTTTGACCCGACAAATGACTAAGTTAGGACGGGAATCAGAGGGTGCCCTTTTAAGGGTTTAATTCCCACATAATTACCAACTTATATCTACCTTTAATTTGACTAAACACTGAACCATTAGTGATTAATCGATAAGTCAAACCTTAATTACGACGGTTTGACTTTTAAGCTAATAACTAAGCAAAACTCAACTAAGGAAGATCAAGGTTACTTACCAAGGTCTAATGCATGATTAGAGATGCTTGGGGACTGATCTTATGCTCCAGGAAGCTCCACAAATGCAGATGGAAGGTGTGATCAAAATGTTGTAACATGAGGGGCCTTTTATAGTGAATTTGAGGGCTTGTGATCATGACAAATCATGCTACAACTGATCATGGATCATCCACAAGTGTCCCTAAGGTCTAAAAGCATGTAGGGGTCGCCCATGGAAGTGAAAAACGGCATTTTATGTCGGTTAAATCGTTTAAACAGGCAGCTGTCAACAATCTGGTCGCTGGGCACTCCTTACGGACCGTAAGGGGTTCCTTTACGGTCCGTAAGACCTTTATCAGAAGCAAAAATATCTTGACCTTTCAAGTTTCGAACGGGTAACTAATGTAATACGATTTTGGGCCATTATTTTCAGTATGGGGCCTCTTGTTTGGGTCATGAACAGTTTACACCACCTTGATATGATATAAAGTTTTCTTGGATCCTTTTGAAAGTGCCGTAAATGAAGGTTGTCGTGCAGATCCTCGTAGGATCCCATTCTTGTGTAATTTGAATCAAACATTGCTAGCATTTACCGGATTTGAGTATATCGGATGTTTATAATATAGATTAGGGTCTTGGGATTTATAATAAGGTCATTCAGAGGTATTTAATTAACATGTCGACGCTTTTAAATCCTACCATACATCCTTGACTAGATTCGGGTTTATAACACTTTGTCTTGCACGACACGTATCGTTATTTCATTGATCACAAATTTTCGAGGTGTTACATTTAGTTAAATGAACAAACATGAACAAAGGTCGTGTTCGTTCGTTTATGTTCGTGAACGTTTGGTAACTGTTCGTTTGTGTTCGATAATTCATTAGTGTTTTTAGTTTTTATATTTATTTAAATACTTCAAAAGTGTTAGTGTACTATATCCAATAAGTGTTAGTGTATTTAAATAATTATGATCAATTAAATATCAATAAGTGTTAGTGTGTTATATATTATATGTTCATGAACGATTGTTTGTGTTCGTTTTTGTTCATGAACATTGGTTTGTGTTCATTTGTGTTCGTCAATGTTCATTTTTGTTCGTTGCCTAAAATTAACAAACGAACACGAACAAGTGCATATCCTTAACAAACGAAAACGAACATAAAATCACGTTCGATAAGTGTTCGTGAACGGTTCGCGAACACATATATTTCTTAGCAAATGAACATGAACAAGGTCTTGTTCGTGTTCGTTCGGTTCGTTTACAGTCCCTAGTAATAAATACTAGATATGAACACTGACCCATGGTAATTATTTTGAGTTCAAAATTGTGATATAATTAATTCTAAGCTAAATCTAGTTTAGTTGAAAGCAACGGAAGTCAATGTTAGTTATACAACCACCTCCCACTTCCATCGACCACCAAGCACTGTGTCCCCCATGATGTTTGTCGCCTTTTATTTTAACTTAATTTTGTCTCTTCATGTTACATCTTAAAACTACTAGCCATGTATACAAATTTCATCCATACATATATTTTATTTACTCTCAACTTATAAGTTATTTTGAAACTTTTGACGAAGCTAACGGTGAGCCAGCGTGAACGTCATGATTAATTAATTAATTAATTATTATTATTATTATTATTATTATTATTATTATTATTATCATCAAGATATCAGCATATTGATAGTCTGCAAGGATGTGCAACACACGAATAGAACCCATGCGAACCTTTTCTCGCACAAAATGTAGGTCAATCTCAACGTGTTTACTTCGCTGATGCTGCACGGGTTTGCCAGATAAGTAAACTGCTGAGACATTATCACAAAAAAAATGATGGTACCATTATGAACCCACATGTGAAGCTCAAGCATTAGGTTGCGAAGCCAAGTGGCTTCGGCAGCGGTGTTTGCAACACCACGGTATTCGGCCTCGGCACTAGATCTAGAGACAGTTGGCTGACGTTTGGAAGACCATGACACACGAGGTCGTCTCCGGTAAAAATGCAATAGCCGGAGGTAGACCGTCTGGGCTCTGGGCATCCCCCGAGTCTGCATCTGAATAGGAAGTGATTTTGAGTGATTTGGAATGGGTGATTGGTAGACCATGAGATAAAAGTACCTTTTAAATATCGAAGAATCCGTTTGAGGAACGCAAGATGAGGTTCTACAGGAGCGTGCATAAAGAGGCAGACCTGTAGGACAATATAAGGAGCGTAAAGGTGAGGTACTGAAGAGCACCCTGCTAAGCTGCGATAAGACGTACCGTCTTATAATAGAGGACCAAAATTAGGACTTAGTTTGGCATCGGACTTAAATTTAAGTGGGTAAATCCATGTGAAATTAGTAAAGTCATCTATTCACACCATTATGACTAGTTATTGGAGAAGTCCACAAGTCACAGTAAATGGTGTTAAAAGGCATAATAGTAACAGGATTAGAATCATGAAATGGTAAACGTTTATTTTTTGATAATTGACATGAATTGCAAACAAAGGAATTGCTACTTTTTATTACATGGAATAACTTTAAGAAAACTAAGATACTCCAAAACATGACGTCCAGGATGGCCTAGGCGATCATGCCATTGGGATGATGACGAAGTAGCAATAAACGACTGAGCAGGAACATTGGTAAACGGATAAAGGTGGTCGGTGCTATCATGCCTGCTCAAGAGTGTCCCAGTCTTGTAGTCCTTCACGGAAAAAAAAAAACCAAAAGGATAGTGTCCTAGTCTTGTAGTCCTGCTCAAGAGTGTCCTGGAGTTGTATGTTCACTATACTATCAACGACACAAATCTTTTTTGGAAGTAAAATTGGTGCTTGAAGGTTTATCCCTATATTTCGATTGATACCTTAGACAAAATGGCTCCATTTATATTGAAAAGAAGAGATATTCTGCTTGTATGTTTTGCCATTACGATAAATAAAAGTCAACATCATTCGTTATGTAAGGTTGATTTGTTTCTAAAAGAACTAGTTGTTACACATGGCCAAAAGTTGTCTGGTGTAACCTAAAGAATGTATCAGTTTCGTTCGTTATAATACCGGCAAAAGAAATTATACCGGAGTGTCAAAAAAACAAAAAGAAACTTGCTTTTTTAAAAAGAAAAACCAAATTAATAATAATAATAATAATAAAATCCACTTAATAGGTGTTGTAAAATAAAAAAAATAAATAAAAATAAATATTTGTGCCCGACAGATTGGCCCATTTAAAGCCCGACGTTTACCCTTTCTTTCCTGTACAATTTCCCGCTTAAATCTGATGTGGGAATGATCAGATAATCACCATATACTAAAGAAAGAGTCATCAAGAAAATCATTACATGATCGTAGATTATTCTTGAAATCTTTATTTTCATCCTCTAATTCCAACTCCTCTATTCTTAACTGTTCGAAAACCCTAGGTTCGAATCTCGTTTTGAACGACAATTTGGTTGTTCTTGGAATGGAAACAAGTTGCGATGACACTGCGGCAGCAGCAGCAGCAGCTGTTGTAAGTAAGTAAATTAATCATACATGATATAAGCTATTGGAATACCTAATTAACTAAAAAAAGTTCGTTTTGTGTTGGTTTCAGGTCAGAGGCGATGGTGAAATCCTTAGCCAAGTTGTATCTTCTCATCTCAGGTAAAAGGTTTATAAATGACTGTTAAGTTGTGATTTGTATTTTATGTGTTTAATTATATATTCATCTGGTAACAGTGATGTTGATATTGGGGATGTTTGGTTTTTGTCTGCCTTAACTTATTATTAATGAATGCATGTGTGGAACAGAAAACCCTGAGCCAAATCTTCATCTGCTAAATCACTAATATTTTGTTCATTTGTAACCCATGTGTTATCTGTAATATGTGTTCATTTGCTGAAATTTTGTTTTCTATGCTTTAAGGTAGTACAAGATGAACTTGACAGAGGCAGATCTCTCTGCAGTTGCAGTTACTATTGGTCCTGTGTATGGCTGATTTTTGCTCTTTTGTTTCTTTTCTGGCCATCAAATTCTTGTTTTCACTACATCCTCCTCTTCTATCCCTTTTCTGGTTTGTTTTCATGGAATGTTGTTATTGGTAGTTGGTGTTCAGAAAGCTCGGAAAGTTAATTGCTGCTACTTACCAGTTGTCTATTGTGGGTGTGCATCATATGGGAGCTCATGCTTTAGTAGCCAGGTACGGTTTATCAACAAAATTTCAAATATTGAATATCAGATCAACTGACCAAGTAGTTATGATCTGATCCTTGTAATTATTGATTGGATCTGTTGCTTTGTTTATCTGCTTGGTTTTTGTAATTCGTACATTTCAAGTTTCTTATAAGTTACTAATAATATACAAGATTGCCCCTTTGTTTATCTTTTCATTCTCCACTATGATTTTTGCAACTTTTTAGTGTGCTCTAAGATAGTCATAGTTTAAGAGGATCCACCTGCTACCGAAAGTAAAACAGAAAAATATGCTGACCCGTATTGTCTTTGTTTCTAATAATTATGTGTTTCCTACTTTTGAAGCAGCCTAACTTTATGATTCTGGATGCTCCACTTTCACCGCTAGGAACATAGTTTAGTCAACCTTTTGGATATTGTTAAATTAAATAGTTTTGATCTTTCACATCCTCATCATGTTCTTGGAAGGCGGCAGTCCAGTCTCTTTAAACTTGACTACTAACAGGCCCCATCAAGTACTGCTGTTTCCACATCGTCTGATCCAATCATGTTTTGATAAGAATTATGAACTTTGACATGCCTGTGCTTCTTGAACATTCCGTGCTCAAAAGGTACATCAAATGATTGCCCCTTCTTTTCTTTTTTTTTCAGGTTATTGCGACAGAGATTTGCAGTTTCCTTTCATGGCTCTTCTTATATCAGGTATGATCATGCACTAGCAACCATTTCAGTTAAGTTAATACAAATTACTGTAAAATTTCCGAAATAAAGGCTATAAACATAAAGGAATATCGTGTAATTAGTGACCCCGCATGATAATATGGAAGAATCCTTCAATTGGATCCAACTTTGTACTTCTTCTACTTATTTTCTGGATATCTAGACCAAAGAGATAAAGTTAATAAGCTTAGATATTTGGTTAAATAACTGTCTGCTATGTTATAAGCAGTTCAGAACTTGGCTCTTGCATAAACCAATATTTCAGATTTCAGTTCCACTTCATGTGGTACCCTGACTTGACATGTCTTACATTCCAAAGAACTTTTACAATTAAATAAGATGGATTATGGTTCATTGCCTTGGATCAGTATGATTCAAGACAAACAAGAAACGGAGCATCTACATGAAGATCTACCTTAGTGCCATGCCTCTGAAATCTTTACCCTTCTTGAAATTGCAAGTAAAGCATAAATAAGTAATATTAAACAATAAATGTATTCAGAAATCTATCTTTTCCGCTACTCTTATATCATTGAGAGTGTAGAGAGTGGGTGATGGCTCAATGATATAAGAGTAAGTCATAGATAAGGTTAAAAGATTTCAGTGAATTTATATTTGTATTGTGTGATGCCTTGCCTTCATAGATTGTCTTCTAGGTCTCTGCTTTGTGACTCTGTCTATGTTCAGTTCTGCATGTACTTTTTTTTTTTTTTTTAATATATTTATGAGATTTTCAAGTTTTTTTTAGTAAGTCAACCGTTTTCTTTTTCTTTACACAATTAGTTTTTTAGCAAGTCAACCTAAACAAGTGGCTGCCTCTCCTTTATAAAGGAGGGAGTAGTGGGCTGGAGCAGGTCCAATGGGCTGAATCCACCTAAGAGGCTAAGACCAGACTCAAACGTTGAGCCTGATCTGAGACATACGTCATCACCGCTCAAAGTGTGTATATGCCTAAAGGATTATTATTGAAATAATACAGTTGTTTTTAACCATATATGAGTCACTAATTAGAAATGTTGTCTTGACTCGATACTCAATCTACCCATTTTGCTGCCACAATTATATGTGGTTGCACAACTTAAACCTCCCACTTATATACTTTTGATTTGTTTTGCTTCTAAGGAGGACATAATCTTCTAGTTCTTGCACGTGATCTTGGCCATGACTTATAACTCGGGACCACTATAGATGATGCAATTGGTGAGGCATATGACACATCAGCAAAGTGTCTTGGCCTTGATCTGAGGAGGAGTGGTGGGCTCGCCATAGAGGAGCTTGCTTGACAGGGTGATGCTCAATCTGTAAAGTTCTCTGTAAGCTGTGTTTGAGATAAGCATGGAGAGTATGCACATTTATTCCTAGAATTTACTTCCAAAATTGTGACTTTGCTTTCCTTGGTTCAGGTTCCAATGAAACAGCATAAGGATTGCAACTTCTCGTATGCTGGTCTAAAGACTCAAGTGAATCTTGCAATTGAATCCAAAAATATGTATGCAGTTCATTTAAACTTTTGTTTATCTTTATAAATCAACTATTGATCATTCTTGAGAGAAAAAAAAAAAACTTAATATTGTTCATGAAATATGAGTCATGTAGTGTTTCTTGCAGTGATGCTGGGCAAGTATTGAAGATCAACGCCTACGAGCTGATATTGCTGCCTCATTTCAGGTGACAAAAGAAGATGCATGAATCAGTTTACATTACACCTGGCAATTTTGACTTATGGATGAGTCAATTCGAGTTGTTCGAACATTTACCTTCCATGCAGTATTGCATCTAGAAGAAAGGTGTGAACGGGCTATTCAATGGGCACTAGAGATTGAGCCATCGATTAAACATTTGGTATCGTTCTGTATAGTTTTCCCACATTATTCTCATGCAGCTTGCATTCTGACAATATGCTTAATTTGGACCATTTCATGAGTCCTGCTTTCTGTAGGTTGTTTCAGGGGGTGTTGCCCGGACCCCTCCCCCTCTGTTAAGGTCGAGTCCTTACTCAATTCATCGGATGCCTTCACGAGGTTGTTGCTAGGATTGGAACTCCCTTCAACTCGTCTGCCCTCCTCCAAGTCTCGGGGTATCCTCCTTTTCTTTCTTTTCCCAACACGTCCCATCAAATGATATAATCTATGGGTTTATCAAGAAATGGGCCCCACAACCACCTCTTTGTTTCATATTGTACCATAAACATGATCCACAAAATGAAAATTGTCAAATTATAGAAAGGCATTGACATTTAGACCTGATTGCCTGGACCGGTATTGAGAATTTTCGGTTAGGAAGATTTGATCCTCCACCACCTGCCATTGAACCCGAGGATTGTCAGGTTTGAAACATTCCCTTTTCTCTCATCTATAGTGATGATTGTGTGCAAATTTGTAGCCTTAAGAGTTGGAATTATACTTTTATAAAAATAGACTTTGTAATTTCTGTGGGGACAGAGAGTAGGATTAGTAGTTTAAGTAGAATATATAAGTTATTGCTACTAAAATGGCTAGGATGATTATCTTGAGCATCTCGCATTTTAAAAAACCAAGGTTAAATATGGTTTGCATAGCTAAATTTGGCTGACTTCTTGAAAATGATCCAAACATATTTGCTAGTTATTTTGTGTTTTTAAATTTGTTAAATCATATTTGGGTCTTGTCAAAATCATTTGTGCAACAAGAGACATGAATGAGGAAAGGGTCCTTGTAGGAATCCATAGTAATCCTCCACTCCTATACATATATACACATTTCTATAAACGTTTATATTCTGCATAAAAATATCTATCTCTGGTCTATAATTGTTTGTGAGGCCGAGGTGGCCGTTGGGGGGAGGAATACGAGAGAGGAAGAAGTATACTTTTATAAAAAAAAAAAAAAGCGATTCAAGGGGTAATAAATATTTAAATACTTAAAATGGGTCCAAAAAAATAATATACTAAATAATATTGGCTAAACTACACGGTTGTTCATATGTATGGCTGTGATTAGTTATTACTATCTTTTAGTTCTCATTTGATCCGATTTCTCCCATAATTACCTATTATATTTTTCCTAAAGGATTCTTAACTGTAGTTACCTATATTTTGTTTGCTCGAGTTTCTTCTTCTGTCTTTGTTGAATATACAAAGTTCATATAATCATATTGTTATCCTTGACCATTGTAGAATGTACATGTACTTATAAAGTATCACCCCATGTGGATACATTAAAATTGGATTTGTTGATGTCTTTGACAGTGGTGGGTGACCGGAGCGGATACAAAGAGCTAGGTGATTTATGTATATATAATACACATATGAATGTAAGAAACAAAAATTATTAAAAAATATGAACCTTAAATCCCAAAATTTAATGATTTAGAGTTGTTCTTTTTGTTCTCGTAATAATTAGTGTTCTGTAATGATCCTCATCCTCTCTATATATGTGTATATATATATATATATTTATCAATAATGCATTTATAAAATATATTTAATAGCAACAAAGACCCCATAGAGTTAAGAAAAGCCTTTGTTTAAAGGTGTATATGTTTCTTATCTTTCGCATTGCTTACTTAGAAAGCTTATGTTTATGCTTATAAGCAGATACTTATCTTATTAGAAAACAGTTTATTTCACTCTTAGGGTAAACTTGTTTAGTATAAGCAATCTCAAACCGCACATTGAAACAGCTTATTTCACTCTAAAATGAGTATAAACATTTTCTTCATATAAAGTTCTATACACTCAAAAGTGCTTATCTTAAAAAAAAAAAGAAACAATAATCCCGATACTTTTCTTAATCTTTGCATTTAGTTGGGCATTGCCGATAATTTCCTGTTTGAATTTTGCGTGGTTGCTGAGGAGGTTCTGGGAGATGTCTGGATGTGTAACTAAAAAGTGATTATTATCTTAAATAATCGGTTTGTAGTGTTTGCGTAACCGTTCTCAGCTTATAGCTATCTGATTTTTATAAAGCTTGCTTGGTATAGTTGGTACTCGCTGCAACAAAGTCAATTAACCAATTAACATATGACACCATCTCCATATTCAGTATCACATATATAATCACTTTCAAGCCACATCCGAAGCCACTTCTCTGTCTATCTTTACTTTTTCTATCTACATATAGTTAGTATTAGTTACAATTATAATATAATATAATAATACCGTTTAGGAGGTTGCCTACGCTAAAACTAGACTTTAGGCAACTTTCAATATGTTTGTCCCCGTCTGATTAGTTTCCCTTTTAGCTATTTCATTTTGACCCGTTTGAGATTAAATGCAACCTGAATTGGCAATTTCTTTGACATAGGAAGCCAAAAGGTGGACTGAAAAAGGATCACATGAATACGGTAGATAAAATGAGCAATATGGTGGGAGAGGACCTGTCCTCAATTAATGGTATTATTCTCTTCCCTCACCACATAACCATATCATTGTAAGTGATCATATCTAATATTGAATAATCAGAATCAGATAATGCAAGCAACTGTAATAAGCAATGATCAATTCTGCAGTTCTGATTGTTTAAGGGAATATGGTCTCTTATTGCTGTTGAATGTTTTTGTGTGTTGTATCTCGCAGGACGGACAAATGGGCTGAAACATAACTCGCAACAAGATCGGGAGACAGGTGGGAAGAAGATTTTTTTCGCGGGTATCCCCTGCTGCTGGTGAACGTACGTCTCAAATATCTTCAAGACTTATAACTTGTATAATATAGTTGTCTAAACTTACCAAAATAATGCAAATCTTTTACAGTTAATAATGACATAAAATGAAAAATTGTCACGATTTTTGGGGAACACGTGAAATAGTTCGGTAACTGAGGCCCTTCAACAATTCAATATTGCTTCTAGGTCCTTGAGGATGCGAAAAGACTGCGGTACACTACCTAGTTTTTTTGTATTGTTTTATTATATGTTTATTATTTGAAATTTTGATAGTCTGTAATGTGATTTTACACTTGATTGTGGATTTTACTACTGTTGGCTTTGTGTTTCAGTAAATATATGTATGTCTATAAGAGAAGTTGAAAACGAGTTAAATGAGAAAACTAATATGAGTTAAAAGAGAAGGATACTGAATGATGCTTTGAGGACGATGGTTAACGCGGATAAGAGAGGCTCCGCATCGCCTCAGCTTCAGCCCATCTCCAATGTCATCTCTTCTTTTCTCACCATCATGAAACAACGAGGTACTTTTGTTAAATCCATTCGAATCTCCTGTTATTGGATGTAGAATCAGTGTTTAGTTTGATTTGTGTACTCGGTTCGATTGGTATACGTTATGTGGTTAGGGTTTTTGAATTGATTATGTTTAAGTTATCTTCTATTAGTTGAAGTGCATGAGCTGTAACATTTGGTATGACATCAGTATATAACAGTGAAATCATGAATTTGGTGTATATAGTATAATAAAGTATCACATTTTCACACATCTTTCATTTAGTGCAAGCAAGACTTGATCATTGTGAGGTCATAATTCTGACCTACATTCATCTTTGAGTTTAGACTTTAGGGTCGGGTAACAAGTAAAAAGAGGCTCACATCAAAAAAGATATACATACATACATACACACACACACACACATATATATATAGGGCTGGTCAGGTTTGTTGAAAAAACCCAATTAAGACGGGTTGAGGTCCTAACATGACTTTCAACCCGTTTCCTTTAGCTGGTTTTTTGTTTGGCCCGTTTGAGATAAATAATAGCCCGTATCGCTCTTTATAAACAATCAAATGGTTATATTTTTTTATAAGGTTGGTCAAACTTGGTTTAAAAAGCATGGTAACAATTTAAAAAGCAACAAAATTAAAGAGAAATCCATGGTAACAATTTAGGATCCATTGCTGATTTGCGCGACCCATGTGTGGGTAGGAACACGACGGGAACCCATACCAAGGTGGACGCTTTTCGGGGGGGGGGGGGGGGGGGCTAGGAATAGGGGTGGTGATGTATGAAGTTGGTGATTTTACAAACACCACAAAACTACAAGGCGACAAAACTGACGCATCCGCCACAATGCGCGGGCATTCCTACCAGCAGGGGCGGACCTACGTTACGAGGAACGGGGTCCCCGGACCCCAATCTTTTTTTAAAAAGTAGTAGAAACGGTATATAAAATTGTCTATGGATCCCATAAAATAATTTAGTTGGACCCCATAACAATGAAAGTGAGCCTAGTGCAGTGGTAAAACCCCTTGTTTACACACAAAAGGTCATGGGTTTGATACCTGTTTCTTCGTTTTTTTGTGTTTTTTTTTGGACCGTGTGTTTTTTTTTTTTTTTTTTGGACCCCATTGTCCAAAAATCCTGGGTCCGCCACTGCCTACCAATTAAGTGTACATATATAATAGAACTTGATAAAACATTATCAATGCAATAATTAGTTTCACTAATAATCAATCCACTTTGATAATGATAATGGTTATATATAGTAATTATTAATAAGTAATTAAACTATCGATTGATACGAAAGTCTCAACCTTTATCCTCTTGAATATGTAAATTGTTTGAATTAGTATGTGGGTAAAGCATAAATAAGTAAGTCAGGACAATTACCAATTACCAAAAAAAAAAAAAAAAAAAAAAAAAAATAATAATAATAATAATAATAATAATAATAATTAACTAATTAATCATTACGTTCACGCTGGCTCACCGTTAGCTTCGTCAAAAGTTTCAAAATAACTTATAAGTTGAGAGTAAATAAAATATATGTATGGATGAAATTTGTATACATGGCTAGTAGTTTTAAGATGTAACATGAAGAGACAAAATTAAGTTAAAATAAAAGGCGACAAACATCATGGGGGACACAATGCTTGGTGGTCGATGGAAGTGGGAGGTGGTTGTATAACTAACATTGACTTCCGTTGCTTTCAACTAAACTAGATTTAGCTTAGAATTAATTATATCACAATTAAACTAGATTTAGCTTAGAATTAATTATATCACAATTTTGAACTCAAAATAATTACCATGGGCCAGTGTTCATATCTAGTATTTATTACTAGGGGCTGTAAACGAATCGAACGAACACGAACAAGACCTTGTTCATGTTCATTTGTTAAGAAATATATGTGTTCGCGAACCGTTCACGAACACTTATCGAACGTGATTTTATGTTCGTTTTCGTTTGTTAAGGATATGAACTTGTTCGTGTTCGTTTGTTAATTTTAGGCAACGAACAAAAATGAACATTGACGAACACAAATGAGCACAAACCAATGTTCATGAACAAAAACGAACACAAACAATCGTTCATGAACATATAATATATAATACACTAACACTTATGGGATATTTAATTGATCATAATTATTTAAATACACTAACACTTATTGGATATAGTACACTAACACTTTTGAAGTATTTAAATAAATATAAAAACTAAAAACACTAATGAATTATCGAACACAAACGAACAATTACCGAACGTTCACGAACATAAACGAACGAACACGACCTTTGTTCATGTTTGTTCATTTAACTAAACGAACGTAATTTATTGTTCGTGTTAGTTTGTTTAATAAACGAACAGACACAAACAAACGAACTTCCCACCGAACGTTTGGTTCGTTTGTAGCTCTATTTATTACCATGCAATTTACCGAATATATTTCACAAAACATGTACGCTTTTGCTTTGATTGCTTCTACATTATTATTCACAATTTAATTTGGAATTAACTTTATATCTATGTGGGTGTGTGCTGCTGGCTCACCATAGCCGGCACACCACAGCGTGTGGCCGTGATCGTGGAAAACGGGCATTATAGATGGAAAATGTGACCGTAATAAATTTACAACCCTTAACTTTGTCACTTACACCCCTTAGCTTTATAAAAACTTTACGAAGTGTCATTATGACCCCCCTCGAGTTTTACGTGCTTATTTGTGTGTATGGTCTACGTCTTGGCAATAGATTTTCGTGCTTATTTTTATGTGTATGTTTTAAGTTGGTGTCTACGTTTTGTCATAAATAATACGTTTTCACTATAAATTCAAATTACCTTACGTTTCAACGCTGCCGCAACGAGCGATACCATTTTTCTGACTTATAAAATATTATTTTCTTACGTGCTTTATTTAAGTACATTTCGGTATAAATCCAAGGTGGTTTACGTTTTAACGTAAATTTTTCTCGGCAATGAGTGGGGTGAAAGACAATATGTTTTCGTGCTTATTTTATGTATGTTTTCAGTTGGTATATGTTTTGACGTAAGTTTTGCTCGGAAACGAGTCGGGTCAAAATTCTAGTTTATAATAAATGGGGGTAAAAGCACAGGGGGTGAAATGATAAGTTTGATGAAACTATAGGGACTCAAAATAAATGACAAGTTAAAAAGAGGCGGGAAAGGTGGGTTATATGATCGTCGTCTTCTTCACGCAGAGTATAGATACAGATATACAGAGAGGGAGAGAGAGAGATTAGGGTTTTTAGGGTTCGAACGTCCAAATCGGTGTGATTCTTGTCAATTTTATTCCCTTTACTTCGCGTTTCCACTCCACAACGTTTGGAATCTTCAAATCGAGTGTTTAGGGTTTTGATTTTAGGGTTTCTTCATCCATTTCTTGGCATTAATGGACCAGGATTTAGGAGATTTGACGTTCAATATGGGAAGCGGTGGTACTGGTGAATCCAAAAGATCGAACAACAGGAGGAATAAGCCGAGGAAGAAGCCAAATGTTGATGTTGATATGAAAGATGAAGTTGACGTTGATGTGAAAGATGAAGTTGCTGTTGATGTGAAAGATGAAGTTGCTGTTGATGTGAAAGATCAATCTGCTGTTGATGTGAAAGATCAATCTGCTGGTTCATCAGAAGGAGTGAAAGGAGATCAACGACCATGTCCTTCTTCTAAAGCCCTAAAAGGACTGCAAGAACTTTTGCTCCAAGGCCTTGCGCACCAACAAGATTTGCCTGAACCAAGAGGTTATAGCGAAATTCAGGAAGAGGAGCCATCTGTTGCGCATGAGTATGATCGGCCGGCGAGGAGGAGACGGGGAAATCCGAGGAACAGTGGTGGTGATCAAAGTGCTGTAGTGGGCGTGGGTGTTGATCAAAGTGCTGTAGTGGGCTTGGGTGTGGCTGTGGGTCAAAGTGATGCTGTCGAAGATGATGTTGTTGTTGTTGAAGAAGTGGATGATGTTGTTGCTGCTTCTGGCAGTTCTGTTGGTGAAGGTGCTGTTCTGGCAGGTGATGTTGTTGTAGGGTCTGGGGGTGTTGCTCGCGCTGCTGCTGCTGCGGCGGCGGATCTTGCCTATCCAAGGCCACCCGGTCCGGGTGAAGCCCGGGACTCCTCTGCTTTGGGGCCTGCCGCTCTGAAAGCGGGCACGTCTCTCTCTTGCGATGAAGACGTTGGGAGGAGGTATACGGATGCATCCGGGGGTTCTCCCGTGTAAGTGTGAGCTTGATATATCCGTTTTATGTTGTCTTAGTTCTTTCCATCGGTCCTTTGTTGTGATTGTGATTAGTATGTGTTTCATGTTGTGATTAGAGTATGTTTTTCTTGTGAATGATATACATATAACCTCAACTGATATGATATGATATCTGAGTATGTGTAGTAAGTAGTGTTGGGATGAACCTAATAAGTGTTTGTTTGTGTATTCGTGATGGTTTGCGTTCTTAGAAAGCGATTGATTGATTGATTCTAGTTCTAACTAAAACAGCAATAACTATCCTCAATCTGATAACAATAATCAAGTAGCTGATGCTATCCTTAGTCTCCTCCCAAAAGGTTTTGTTGATTAGATAGAGGCTCTGCTTTTAGGTCTACATATGTGGTAACAAATTATACTCCATCCCATTCCATGCTCCTTTTGTTTAGTTTTTAGAATTAGAAACCTGCTTTATTAACACTGCATTGACTTTTCAGTCTTCTTATTTATTCTCAGTTTTATCTTTGCTATCAGCTATGGATGGTAAGGGTCGGTGCAGCATGTGTAATGTTTCGTTTCACTTTGATGTTGCTTCTGATTTGGTTAATCGTGATTGTGTTTGACATATCGGTTGCCAAAATGTTTAATTTTGACCGAATACAACACTTTGATGTTTGTTTGTTTGTTTTGTTGCCACATAATATATATAATTTTTTTAGGCTAATCTTCTTGATAATTGGCTCTTCAATAGGACATAAATCGACTACAGGCCCACCGATACCACTACGCCCATTGCCCCCTTTCTTTTTGCGAATTATATATCACGGTTAGAGAAGGGCACCGCTGATTCCCCACCGCCACCCCCTCCTTTTTGCAGTCGGTATCTTCTCTTTGAGCGCTTTCCACACAAACATGTTAGCCGTAGGTGCTGCACCATCGCCATCACAAACCCATTCTGCATTCTCTGACCTTTTTAACCTCACCCCATTCATTGCTTTGTGAACCCGTATTACAATAGGCCCATCAGTGTTAACGGTTCTGACCATTCCAATGGTGTCTTCTCTTCGGATGCATCCGGAGGACCATTTCCAATCCCCCAAGTTATCGATTCGCCGGCCTCGTGGATCCATTACCCGTGCATTTTTATTATTAACAGCCACTGTTTTTAAAATATATGGATGGTCCATGGAATTTGAGAAAACATTAGATTAATAATTGTTGGTACTTGTATATATGTGCTCAACAAATAACAAACACATAACCTGTAAAAGCAAGTTTAATTATATGGACTATATATGTGTTATCCTTTATTTAGATTTCGATGGTTATGATGTTAATTCCAAGTAACACCAAATTATGATGTTAATATTAGTTTATTATATGCCATCTTCATAGTTGTGTAGTTTGTTTTAAAAAGAGGTCGTGGCTAATTTGGTGTTCAATGTAAGCTTTTAGGCAAGGTGAAAGAATAGAGGGGCCTCGGGAATGAATCAGATTGATTTGCATAACGAGAGCTATTAATTGAATCCTATATATAGAGAGCTAGGGTAGGCAATTGATCACATACTAAGCTACAAGAGATGTGCTTCCGCATCTTAGCCATTCCACTTTTAGATAAGATCTTAGAGTGGAGGAAATACAACCCAACAACACACTTAATTTGTAAGCAGGAGTTTTAAGAAAATTTTGCAATTACTGTAGGTGGAGCTTCATAAACATAACTAATATGGTACTCTTATATACATGATATTCATACTCTCATTAAGCAGTCATTACTTTATCTTCAAACAAAATACACGTGTTTTCACGTACAAATAGACTTTTACCATGTGCTTAAATCCGTAGAAGTTAGATCTAACTAGACTAGACCTATCATCCAAAACATTTGGAATGATGTTTTTGTAACACCCGAGCCGAACGAGTCCGTAAAATAATATTGTTGATATATTAGTTTAGATAATAGAACACGAGGAGGCGTAGTCATAAATTAAAATGATTTATTATAAGAATCACATTGTCATTCTCCCATCCAAGCAAACTTTTGTCATAAACCTTTTTAATCAGCTAAAATCTAACCATCGACAACAAACATCCTGTGGTTCCACAACATGCTTACCCTAACTAGTTAAGGTGATTAGGACACACGTTCTCCTTATCTTTGACCGGTCCCTTTGACGTCGGTCAACAACCTTAAAGATCGGGAGATTTGACCACCGATATTTACAGTAGCTTTCTAACCCATGGGCCTTCATTCTCGACCAAGGAATTGTTGAGTTGAGATGTGTAAGTTTGATTTCAAGTATAGTTTCCCAAACAATTTATATATATATATATATATATACATATATATTTAAATTATAAAATCCTATACCAATTTCTCTATTTAAGTTATCATTATGACGTAACATACACACCCAATCTAATTTATGACGTAAAAGATATTGTAAATAATCTAATATTATATAAATCTGTCAACCTGCCAACCCGACAAAGTTGACCCGAACCTGACTCGTTTAGCTAAACGGGTTCGCGGGTTCAACCTGAAACTGACCCGAACCCGTTTACACTAAACCTAAACCCACGAATTTCATGTTAGATTAGTGTCGTGTTTTCGGATCGTGTCGGAAATTCACATCCCTAGTTAACAACCATGGGTGCCCGCCCCTAATTGACGTAACAAGTTTAATTTGCTACTTCGTGTGACAAGTAAAATAGTTTACATCAATTTAAACTTACGTTTGATTTGAAAAATTATGCTTGACACACTACTATAAATATCTAATCTACAAATAAAAACATAATTATAAAAGCACGTGAATATGGAAACATAACGCATGTTTCAATCAAAACTTTTATATTATTTGGTTTCATAACACGTTAGCTAGGCTAATCCATTTTACTATTTATTATTAAACACATACAAAATATGAGTAAGATCCCATACAAAGTATTTTATCGTACAAAACATACGAAGATAAAGAAAAAAAAAAAAACGAACCTAAATCATCAACAATCTTGATCCCAAATCACAAACCCTTCACCCCGTTTACACTGTCACGAGTGCTTGACGGTGTTGAAGTTTCATACCCTACATGAGTGCTTCATGCTACCGGGTATGATGTGGTTCACCACATCGACGGCTCACCGTCACCCGAAGAGAAATTAGCTGAATATTAGACCTGGAAGAAGATCGATGCCGTCGTTTTGCAATGGATATACGACACCCTCAACAATGATCTCCTCGTCCGTGTTCTTGTAGATAAATCCACTGCTTATGAGGCATGGAACCGGGCTAAAAACTTGCTCTTGAATAATAAAGGATCTCACGCAGCATCTCTTCAACACGAACTCACCAATCTCACCATAGCCTCAATGCCAAATCTTGAAGCATATTGCCAACACATAAGAGAACTTTTCGATCAGCAAGGATATAAATAGAACAATACGGGCAAGCTCATTTAGGAATATATTTATACAAATCATGGGCTAACAATTATTAGGTCAATATACCATTGATTGTCATTAATTATTCATGACTACTATACACTGTCTATGTGTATATACATCCATCCATACACACATAACTTTTGGCTTTGACATATATTTCCATGATTTATACATACCGATAGCGTACTTAGACTATCCACAACACAACTGGCCCTTCCCTTCCGCCCTTTATCTCCTGCCCGGGCCACCTCAGCTGCACCCATTATCCCCATCTTCTGCAACGGACGTTAAAACAATGGGCCCCATCTCTTCTCTCACAACAGGAGCCATTCTCACCCTCCTCTGGAACAGGCGTTTGTCTTCCCCGTCCTTAGCTTCAGATTTTCCACTCTCTCTCATCCTTTACATGATAAGTGTCTCCAAAGTTGTTGGTACACTTTATGTGGACGCGACTCAACTCGGTTCGATTCGGTTCGGTTCGACTCGGTTAGGTTCGGCTCAAGCCCGAGGTAGCGACATTCCTCCGTCGTGCGCCCCAGAGTTCGACACGCGAAACACGAAGAGCCGTGAGCGTTTCCCGCTGACACATCATCATGACATCATCATGATGATGTCATATACTTTGACCAAATGCATTTAGCAATGGCTGCCATGGAATATCACGTTGAGTTAATGCATGTTGGGCCTTTTTCATATGTTGGGCCTGACCAAGTCACGAAGAAGTCTTGGCTATTGGACAAAACGTCTAGTTGGGCCGAATCCTCATAAATTGCAAATGCATGTCGACGAAACCTTATGGAGTTTCGTTGACTTTGAAGTTTCGCCATGCCTTTCGTCGACAACAACAGGTTTCGTCGACCAGCTTCAGTTTCGTCGTACCTGGTCCTATATAAACAAGACTGAAGACAGAACACGAAAGGAGAGAGAGAGAACCGAGAGTTTAGTTGTATTTCATATTGTATAATTCTGTAACGAAACTCTATCGGTATCAATATACAACAGTTAAACTGTATATCTTTGTGTTGTGTTTATCTCTCGCTCGGTTTGTATCGTAACGGGGATTTCGCACTCGTTACGGTATTCGAAACAAGATCTCGTAGTTGTCCGGCGATCCGCAAATGGACCTACAATTGGTATCAGAGCGTAAGGCTCGATTTCTTGTTGAAAACCGAGTCTCCGGTGAGAAAAAAAAACCCGTTTCTTTTTTCTGAAAATACGGATTAAAACTCGAAAATCGGTGTTATTTGGTGTTGTTTTTGGTTTTAAACTTGTTAAAAAGGTTGGAGATCATTAAAGTACAAGTCTTGTCGAGTTTTTACGTTGTTTGAAAAAGTCTTCAGTGTCCAGAAAATGCATATCTTCATGAAATCTTCATAGAGTTCATGTGTGTTCTTTAAAGTTTCCACCTTTTGATCTTTCATAAAGTCACTGTGTTAGTTGTTGGTGATTTTGAATTTTAAAAGATAAAAGGAAATTTGATTAAAGTATGGGTCACCATACTTTCAAAGTAAGATAAGCATGTGGAAGTTTGAAAATGATGTCTTGTGTCAGACATAAGATAAGGTTTCATTGAAAAATCTCACCAAAGCTTACCAACTTCACCTACTCTGTGATCTTATCACTTTGTTGACCAAAATCATAAACCACAAAACATCCTTAGTTTCATCAGTAAGTTTCGCCAATATCTATTAAGTCTCGTCGAGGTTTCACAAGTCACAGGGTTTCGTCATTTATAAAAATTCAATTGAGGTTTCGTCGATCAACATTTAATCAGGTTTTCGTCGGTTATTCATTGGGTTTCGTCGCCAAGATTACATCAGTGTTTCGTCATAATTCAAATCAGAGTTTCGTCGCATATCAAATATCACAAAGGAGTTTCGTCGTCATTATTTAAATCAAAGGAGGTTTCGTCAATCAAAAGAGGTTTCGCCAAAAGATAAATTCAAGTTTCGTCGTTGATCAAAATTTTTGTCATTTATCAAAGGTTTCGTCATTTTAACAAAGTTTCGTCGAGTAACAGGTTTCGTCGACCAAAGATCAACCAGGTATCCATTTTTATTCATTAAAAAAAATGAATCCGGATTGGTGGGGTACTCCGTCTAATACGGAAAGTAAGTATAGAAGCACGGGATTATCTCCATCATGGGCCGAACCTCCCACACCACCTCGAATTACGGCAGAGCAGTGGGCATCGGTTACTAACCAAAATCGAAGTGAACTGAAAATGACAACCGACTTGTATGGAAATCCAATACAATCAGTTCCTCAACCGCCAAGAACAACAGACCTGTATGGAAATCCACTACAACCAGTTCCTCAACAGCAAAGCTATAGGTCTACTGTAGCACCATCATCTATTGATTCAAGGAACTGTAGTCAGACAAAAATGGCGTTTTATGCCAAAATTGTCAAAGATGCCAGCAATGGTGAATCCTCGGGAAATGATGACAGTTCTGAACATGACAGTAGTTCAGTTGAAGACGTTTCAACTTCAGTTGAAGATGTTACAACTTCAAGTTCAAGTTCAAGCGAGGATGGATCAGAATATGAATCAACAAGGGAGGTTGTTGATTCTGAGGCAAATGAGTCAACATCTGAGAGTGATTCCAGTCAGGTACGTGTCGATGAATCAAAATCTGATAGTTGTGATAGGTGTGATATGTGTGTTGGATTAAATGTTAAATTGTCTGATTTGCAAAGCAAATATGATGATTTGCAAAGCAAATATGATGTGACAATTATCCACAATCAACATTTGATCGTGGATCTTTCAAAATGCACAGAGGCCAACATGTTTCGTGAAAATTATGAAAAGGAATTTAAAAAGATAATTGAAACATTAAAAGAAGATAAGACCAATGTAACACCTCGAAAATTCACGTCCTATAATGTGTTGACACGTGTCATAAGTTTGAATGTGTGAAAGAATGTTCTAGAAGGACTAAAGTTGACAAACATGGAAAGTATGTGAATATATGGGTTCAAATTGTCAACTGTGAATAAATATACTTTACAATAACCCTACATGATGTTCAGATCAAATTGTCACATTTGCTAAATTCTCCAAATGTGAATTTTGGCTTAAAACAATGTGCAATGTAAAACAATGTTGGTTATAAATAAAACAATGTGCTTTGGTGTTATTATATGTGTTTTGGTGTTATTATGTGTGTATTTGTGTTTGGTGATTTTACAATTTAATTCAATTCCAATTTCAAGCTTTAAGTCGCTTTCTGGAAGGTTATACGCAAACCGGTGCGTAAACGCAGTCAGTTTAATGCGATAAACACTCCGGAATAGTGACATAGGCTTAACATACCTTAAATAACCTCCACATAACTTAGAAATAAGTTTTGGATGGTTTGGTTGAAATCAAGTTTGTTCGGTCGCAGGGACTTTTTGTGTCAAACTGCGAAACTATACCGATTTGTATAGTAACGAACATTCCGGAACTTGATCATAAGTTAAACATACCCTAAATATCCTTTACATAGCTTAGAAATAGGCTTTGAGGGGTTCGGTATGCTAAAATAAACTTTATTGATCAATAGGGACTAAAAGCGTCAAAAGTGCATAAGTTGGCATTTTCGCGCAAATCTTACGTTCTGAATATATCCGGACATCCAAAAATTCATGTAATCATTAAAATATTTTATTTTAGTGATTGGCTTGATAAAAATCCATTCGTCGCTTAATTTGGATCGTTTTTGCGTTCGTTACGACTTCCGTCGTAATTAACCGAACAACGCAATCGTACGACCAAACGAGCCGACATCCGAGATATTTTTGAGCACATTTTAAGTTCCCTATACTTTAACTTCATTTTAGAGCTTTGAAATGGGGTTAACGGGGCTTAAACGTGTCAAAAATGCATCAAATAACAAGTTTGGGGCTTCAGTGGCCTGTTCTGCCAAACTGTGAAAGTACCTGACCTGCAAGGTCCTTACGGACCGTATGGGGATGGTCTTGCGGTCCGTAAGCATGTCCCAGTTCAGCAGAAATGGTTCCCAACTTGTTCCAGCTGTTACACACTTATGCACATGGTTTTGGGCAATCTATGGGCTGGTTTGAAGGCTCCCATGGTATTCAAATCAGTGGGCACGAGGTGTAGGACCTTGATTAAAGCTCAATCTTCGAGAAACGATCCTAACGGTTCTTGAATTCCTATAAATAACCCACCCCATTCACTTGCAAAACCCACATTGATCTGATTTTGGCCCTCTAAGTTGAAGTATACTCTTCATACCTAAGGGTAAATCAGATCAAAGCTTGCGGGGACCCTTTGTAAGTATTCCTTCGTTCTTTTTATTCGTTTTTAGCTTAAAAGTCAAACTGCGTTTGACTTTCTGCATTGACCAGTTTATAATCAATGCGAAGTTCGTTTGAACTTCATAACGTGAGAGTAATCACGATGGTTAAAGTCCCTAGTGACTATACCTACTGATTACCACGTTATCTAGGCTCAGTGAGGAGTCGTAGTTTCGGCCAAAATGCGTATTCTCGCGTATTTTGTAACCAAACTACTTTTAGGTATCAAAACCATTTGTTTTGATACCAAAACCTGTTTTCTAACTTAACTAAACATGTTTTAGCGTGTTTAGCTCGTCACTTTTTACATTAGTGCTTGTGTAGAGTCGTAAGTCAAGCGGACTAAACACCCGCTTAGACTTTCGAACACGACCTGTTTGGTCGATCATTAGGATCCGACCAAACATGCTTAGTGACCATAGTTGCATAGGGAATAACCTTCCGAGGTTATACCTTATGGTCACTTAGGTTTAATTAGTCGCATGATAGGTAGTTTATATGCCTTTCGTAAATGACCAAAATGCCCTTTTCTTACATAATTGGTAAATAAGCATATGTAACATAAATTTTTGTCACATAACTAATTATGTAACATATCTAAACATGTTTAGGCATATAATACCTATCATAGGACTAGTTAGACGTCTCGAATGCGCATTGCGCGCACGACGCGTTAAAGTAGCGTAAGCTACCTTAATGGGTCGCAATGGGTCGAAAGCACTTAGGTTAGGTTTCATTTTAGGATGTAGGCTTTGTTAAACCATATCACATGAGTTCCAACACTCATTTGGTTTACAAGACCTCATTCTGTCCGATCGTCCGATTTAGGCGTCTATTGTTTGACTAGTGGTTCGATTACTAGGTGCTGCTTGATTTCTCTGGTTTACTTGAGATTGATTGAAGTTCTATTGATTGAGGATACTTTGCATTTCAAGTGAGTACATAGTTCCCCTATTTTACTGTTTTCAATTGTTTTGGGGTGATTCATATGTACAAAATGATTTCAAGGTTTAAACAATGGTTTTTCAAAAACAATTAAGATGGTTTATACTAAACTAATAACGATTTCAATAAAGTGCACAAACTTATTGGTTGTAGTTACATAACAAATGACATTCATTAGCATTGAACAAGCCGACCAGTATTGGGTTATGGTACCATAGGATCTGACAAATCCCGTTATTATACTGCACCCATGGTTATGTGTGGGGGTTGTGGGTAACGACTGAATCTGATGTTAGTTAACTTACCCTTTGGTGGTTTGTTAATGCAAGAAGCGAGAAGCGAGATAGTCGAGTCACAAAGGTTTGAATGTTATTAGCGAGACGACGATAAATAGTTTTCACAACTAAAACAAGGATGATTTAAACGAGTTAACGATTTGGAAACGATTTGAAAACGATTTGAACAAGTTAAACGTGTTGGTTAAACGATGGGTTTTTGGTTAAGTGATTAGATAACGGGACGGGTGTAATGTGGTGAAAACATGGTGGATACGCCGCTGGTAGTTCCTATATATAAGTGTTTTTCATCATATTACATACCGTGGCGTTATTTAGTTCACTTGGGTAGACGATTTTGAAACAATGTCACACAACGATGTTTTTCTAAAAGATATAAACCATACGAGTTTTAACGAGCTTTTACAAGATGTTTTACAAATTGGTTCTCTAGAACAAATGTTTTTGGGGTTAAGAATCATGGCTACGAGATTTTATAAACTATAACCATCTTGATTTGAGTTGGTTAATTATGTTGCAATACACTTTTCAAAACGAGGTTTATATTTTGACTCTTGTAGTCTAATTAAGTACTGCAACATGTAAACGAAGCCATGATTCCGATACTCTTATAAAACCTATGTACTCGCCAGCATTTCTTTGCTGACTTTGTTTTTACATATTTTTCAGGTGTTGTTGCTTGATATGATTTCTAGGATGCATGCGTCACATAGGATCTGGACGAGGCCTTAGTGACATAATAACAGTGATAGTCGATGTGAAACTTGTTTGTTATGTGTTAAGACAATGTTAATGTTTAATATTATCAATAAAACGAAACTCTTTTTGTATCCATGGTTGTGAAACGATAATTCTGTTACAACACTCCCCGACGTTTCCGCCACGTTTTGTAGTTTTACGTGGTCGGGGTGTGACAGAAGAGTTGGTATCAGAGCCAATGGTTATAGGAAATTAGGTTTTTAATGCTTTGACCTGGACTATAACTTTCTAGGACCCTAACGCAAGTTTCTTGCGTTTAGATTTTAAAACAATACCGTCACCAACCCTTAGGCGACAACCACAACAAGAACATAAATTTCAGAACCGCTTTGAAAACCAATCATCTGTTCTAGGATGATTGATTACTAGGTTTTGAACCCTCTGTTATAAGGTTTTGAACCCTCTGTTATAAGGTTTTGAACCCTTTAAGTTTTCAAAAATCTCGTCAAAGTTTGGGTCTAAATAGTGTGAACACATGCAAACTGGAAGGGTGAGTGCCTGTACTCTGAGTTTTCTGTCTAAGGCTAGAGTGTTCGTACAAATCCACATAATTGGACCAGTCACTCTTACCTGGGAACTCTTGGGGTGAGTGTTCACTTATAGGCGAGCATGTATTCGCGATACATTAGTTTGACCCATTTACTTTGATTAGTCACTGCGTGACATTTGTTTGTTCGAGGTAACGAACAAATGATTGCCTTCCCTGTGTTTTTTTGGTATTTTCAATACCTCTTTTGCTTTTCAACCTCACTCGTTTCTCTTGTTTCCTTGTTAGACAATGCCTCCTCGACGTGAAGCACAAACTTTTACTGCTGAAGAAATCGCAGCCCCTGTCTCTCAGTAAATGGCTGCTGTGCTTCCAGGCGTTGTGACCCAAATCCATGAGTTATACAACAACAATAATAACAACAATAACGCACCGTGTAATTTCAAGAATTTCAATTCTGCTAAGCCATTGAAGTTCTCTGGGTCGTAAGGAGCAACGGCGCTCCTGCAGTGGTTCGAGAGTATCGAGAGCACATTCAGACATGTGCAGTGTCCGAATGCGCGTAAGGTTGAATTTGCATCAAGTGTGTTTGAGAAGCGAGCGCTTACGTGGTGGAACGGTATTATGCGCGATAGGGGTGCCGAAGTGGCATTAGCACAAACATGGGAAGAGCTTCGAGCTCTCATGATGAAAGAGTTTTGTCCCCGTCACGAAATTCGAGCTTTGGAACGAGAGTTTGACGATTTAAAGCAAGATGGGGGTGAACACCGTGCGTATACGGATCGTTTTGAGGAACTCAGTCTGTTGTGTCCCACTATGGTTACCCCTCTGGAGAAAGCAATCGAGAGATATATCGATGGTTTACCTGATTCCATACAGGATATTGTGACCGGCGTTAATCCTACTACCGTCTGTCACGCAATCGAGTTGTCTGCCACCCTGACTGAGTCTCAAGTCAGGAAGGGTAAACTCACCCGCAAGGGTGATAAAAAGAAGTCGACCGATTCTGCGAAAGACAAGGAAAAGGGTAAGGATAAGAAAGGTGAGTCGTCGAAGAAGTCGAGGAAGCGAAAGGGTGCTCAGAATTTTGCGGTTATAGCACAGACTGCTCAGAACCCACAGAACCCACCGGCTCAGCCGCCTGCGAAAATATATGCTGGTAACGCACCTCATTGTGCTCGCTGCAACGGTCATCATGTTGCACAACAAGCTTGTAAGCAATGCACAACGTGTGGAAAACTTGGGCATTTGGCCAATATTTGTCGTTTGGGACAGAATCAAGTTGCTCAGGTTCAAGCTCCGGTTCAGGGGAATGCTGCGAGATTCCCACCGGGTTCATGTTTCAATTGTGGAGAGTTTGGTCACTTCCACAACAACTGTCCGAGGCTGGTGAATGCAAACGCGAATGCTAATGCTAATGCGAACCCGAATGCGAACGTCAACACTAATATGAATCCCGCTCGTGGACGAGCGTACAATCTGAATGCAAACGAAGCGAGGGCTGACAATGAGGTTGTCAATGGTACGTTTCTTGTTAACAATCGACCTGCATCTATTCTTTTTTATTCTGGTGCCGATAGAAGTTTTGTTTCATTGTCATTTGAACCTTTGCTTGCAATACCTAGAACTAAACTGAGGAAACCCTTATCTGTCGAAGTTGCTACTGGTAAACCTCTTGTACTTGATTCTGTTATTCGTGATTGTCAGTTGAACCTTGATAACCATCTTTTTCCTATTGACCTCGCACCGATGCAACTTGGGAGCTTCGATATTATCGTGGGAATGGACTGGTTAACCAAACACCATGCTGAGGTGGTTTGTTTTGATAAGATTGTTCGTATTCCTTTGTCTTATGGCGATGTTTTGGAAGTTCGTGGCGAGAAACCTTCAGGTGGATTGAAGCTTATGTCGTGTACAAAAGCCCAAAGCTATTTGAGAAAAGGATATGTTGCTTTTCTAGCACATGTCACCGAGGAGAAAGACAAGAGTAAGAGTATTCAGGATATTCCGATTGTTCGGGATTATCCAGAGGTGTTTCCTAATGAACTGCCTAGTTTGCCTCCAGTTCGTCAAGTCGAGTTTCATATTGACCTTGTACCCAATGCCAACCCAATTGCAAAAGCGCCTTATCGTCTTGCACCGTCCGAGATGCAAAAGTTATCAAAACAGCTTCAAGAGTTATCTGATAAAGGATTCATCCGTCCGAGCCATTCACCTTGGGGAGCTCCTGTCCTCTTTGTGAAAAAGAAAGATGGATCTTTTCGAATGTGTATCGATTATCGTGAGCTTAATAAGCTCACCATCAAGAATCGATATCCCCTACCTCGAATTGATGATCTCTTCGACCAGCTGCAAGGTGCTTCATGCTTTTCCAAGATCGATCTACGTTCTGGGTATCATCAACTTCGTGTTCTCGAAGAATACATTCCCAAGACTGCTTTCCGCACAAGATATAGGCATTATGAGTTCACCGTCATGCCTTTTGGTTTGACGAATGCTCCAGCTATCTTTATGGACTTAATGAATAGGGTCTGTACACCTTATTTAGACAAGTTCATTATTGTGTTCATCGACGATATTCTTTTTTATTCAAAGTCTCGTGCCGATCACGAGCAACACCTTCGTTTGACTTTGGAACTCTTGAAGAGGGAACAACTTTTTGCTAAATTCTCCAAATGTGAATTTTGGCTTAAAACAATGTGCAATGTAAAACAATGTTGGTTATCAATAAAACAATGCGCTTTGGTGTTATTATATGTGTTTTGGTGTTATTATGTGTGTATTTGTGTTTGGTGATTTTACAATTTAATTCAATTCCAATTTCAAGCTTTAAGTCGCTTTCTGGAAGGTTATACGCAAACTGGTGCGTAAACGCAGTCATTTTAATGCGATAAACACTTTGGAATAGTGACATAGGCTTAACATACCTTAAATAATCTCCACATAACTTAGAAATAAGTTTTGGATGGTTTGGTGTGTTGAAATCAAGTTTGTTCGGCCGCAGGGACTTTCTGTGTCAAACTGCGAAACTATACCGATTTGTATAGTAACGAACATTCCAGAACTTGATCATAAGTTAAACATACCCTAAATATCCTTTACATAGCTTAGAAATAGGCTTTGAGGGGTTCGGTATGCTAAAATAAACTTTATTGATCAATAGGGACTAAAAGCGTCAAAAAGTGCATAAGTTTGCATTTTCGAGCAAATCTTACGTTCTGAATATATCCGGACATCCAAAAATTCAAGTAATCATTAAAATATTTTATTTTAGTGATTGGCTTGATAAAAATCCATTCGTCTCTTAATTTGGATCGTTTTTGCGTTCGTTACGACTTCCGTCGTAATTAACCGAACAACGCAATCGTACGACCAAACGAGCCGACATCCGAGATATTTTTAGCACATTTTAAGTTTCCTATACTTTAAATTCATTTTAGAGCTTTGAAATGGGGTTAACGGGGCTTAAACGTGTCAAAAATGCATCAAATAACAAGTTTGGGGCTTCAGGGGCCTGTTCTGCCAAACTGTGAAAGTACCTGACCTGCAAGGTCCTTACGGACCGTATGGGGATGGTCTTGCGGTCCGTAAGCATGTCCCAGTTCAGAAGAAATGGTTCCTAGCTTGTTCCAGCTGTTACACACTTATGCACATGGTTTTGGGCAATCTATGAGCTGGTTTGAAGGCTCCCATGGTATTTAAATCAGTGGGCACGAGGTGTACGGCCTAGATTAAAGCTCAATCTTCGAGAAACGATCCTAACGGTTCTTGAATTCCTATAAATAGCCCACCCCATTCACTTGCAAAACCCACATTGATCTGATTTTGGCCCTCTAAGTTGAAGTATACTCTTCATACCTGAGGGTAAATCGGATCAAAGCTTGCGGGGACCCTTTGTAAGTATTCCTTCGTTCTTTTTATTCGTTTTTAGCTTAAAAGTCAAACTGCGTTTGACTTTCTGCATTGACCAGTTTATGGTCAATGCGAAGTTCGTTTGAACTTCATAACGTGAGCGTAATCACGATGGTTATAGTCATTTTTTTACCATGTTTAGCTCGTCATTTTTTAGATTAGTGCTTGTGTAGAGTCGTAAGTCAAGCGGACTAAACACCCGCTTAGACTTTCGAACACGACCCGTTTGGTCAATCATTAGGATCCGACCAAACATGCTTAGTGACCATAGTTGCATAGAAATAACCTTCCGAGGTTATACCTTATGGTCACTTAGGTTTAATTAGTCGCATGATAGGTAGTTTATATGCCTTTCGTAAATGACCAAAATGCCCTTTTCTTACATAATTGGTAAATAAGCATATGTAACATAAATTTTTGTCACATAACTGATTATGTAACATATCTAAACATGTTTAGGCATATAATACCTATCATAGGACTAGTTAGACGTCTCGAACGCGCATTGCGCGCACGACGCGTTAAAGTAGCGTAAGCTACCTTAATGGGTCGCAATGGGTCGAAAGCACTTAGGTTAGGTTTCATTTTAGGATGTAGGCTTTGTTAGTGGTTCGATTACTAGGTGCTGCTTGATTTCTCTGGTTTACTTGAGATTGATTGAAGTTCTATTGATTGAGGATACTTTGCATTTCAAGTGAGTACATAGTTCCCCTATTTTACTGTTTTCAATTGTTTTGGGGTGATTCATATGTACAAAATGATTTCAAGGTTTAAACAATGGTTTTTCAAAAACAATTAAGATGGTTTATACTAAACTAATAGCGATTTCAATAAAGTGAACAAACTTATTGGTTGTAGTTACATAACAAATGACATTCATTAGCATTGATCAAGCCAACCAGTATTAGGTTATGGTACCATAGGATCTGACAAATCCCGTTATCATACTGCACCCATGGTTATGTGTGGGGGTTGTGGGTAACGACTGAATCTGATGTTAGTTAACTTACCCTTTGGTGGTTTGTTAATGCAAGAAGCGAGAAGCGAGATAGTCGAGTCACAAAGGTTTGAATGTTATTAGCGAGACGACGATAAATAGTTTTCACAACTAAAACAAGGATGATTTAAACGAGTTAACGATTTGGAAACGATTTGAAAACGATTTGAACAAGTTAAATGTGTTGGTTAAACGATGGGTTTTTGGTTAAGTGATTAGATAACGGGACGGGTGTAATGTGGTGAAAACATGGTGGATACGCCGCTGGTAGTTCCGATATATAAGTGTTTTCATCATATTACATACCGTGGCGTTATTTAGTTCACTTGGGTAGACGATTTTGAAACAATGTCACACAACGATGTTTTTCTAAAAGATATAAACCATACGAGTTTTAACGAGCTTTTACAAGATGTTTTACAAATTGGTTTTCTAGAACAAATGTTTTTGGGGTTAAGAATCATGGCTACGAGATTTTATAAACTATAACCATCTTGATTTGAGTTGGTTAATTATGTTGCAATACACTTTTCAAAACAAGGTTTGTATTTTGACTCTTGTAGTCTAATTAAGTACTGCAACATGTAAACGAAGCCATGATTCTGATACTCTTATAAAACCTATGTACTCGCCAGCATTTCTTTGCTGACTTTGTTTTTGCATATGTTTCTGGTGTTGTTGCTTGATATGATTTCTAGGATGCATGCGTCACATAGGATCTGGACAAGGCCTTAGTGACATAATAACAATGATAGTCGATGTGAAACTTGTTTGTTATGTGTTAAGACAATGTTAATGTTTAATATTATCAATAAAACGAAACTTTTTTTGTATCCATGGTTGTGAAACGATAATTCTGTTACAACACTCCCCGACGTTTCCGCCACGTTTTGTTGTTTTACGTGGTCGGGGTGTGACACCACATCGACGGCTCGCCATCACCCGATGAGAAATTAGCTGAATATTAGACCTGGAAGAAGATCGATGCCTTCGTTTTGCAAAGGATATACGACACCCTCAACAATGATCTCCTCGTCCGTGTTATTGTAGATAAATCCACTTCTTATGAGGCATGGAACTGGGCAAAAAAACTTGCTCTTGAATAATCAAGAATCTCACGCAGCATCTCTTCAACACGAACTCACCAATCTCACCTTAGCCTCAATGACAAATCTTGAAGCATATTGCCAACATATAAGAGAACTTTTCGATCAGCAAGGATATAAATAGAACAATACGGGCAAGCTCATTTAGGAATATATTTATACCAATCATGGGCTAACAATTATTAGGTCAAGATACCATTGAGTGTCATTAATTATTCATGACTGCTATACACTGTCTATGTGTATATACATCCATCCATACACACATAACTTTTGGCTTTGACATATATTTCCATGATTTATACATACCGATAGCGTACTTAGACTATCCACAACACAACTGGCCCTTCCCTTCCGCCCTTTATCTCCTACCCGGGCCACCTCAGCTGCACCCATTATCCCCATCTTCTGCAACGGATGTCAAAACAATGGGCCCCATCTCTTCTCTCACAACAGGAGCCATTCTCCCCCTCCTCTGCAACAGGCGTTTGTCTTCCCCGTCCTTAGCTTCAGATTTTCCACTCTCTCTCATCCTTTACATGATAAGTGTCTCCAAAGTTAATAAAATTATTACTCGATTAAACATAACGTGAATATTTTATTAATAAGAAACACTTATAATTTTAATTGATAATTAAGTTATAGTACACAATACATATTCTAGTACTCATCACAAGGTGAGACCTTAAAACTCGACATAAATTTGATGTCCATGCGGGTAATCGGCTTTGAACCAACGCCACCTTATCGCATGCATATAATATTTTAATAGGCACATGTCCTATTTCACGTAATAACCTCATACGTGTTTGTTTAAGTCCATAGATAATGTACATTATTATCTGAATTTTAACATCTCCTATAAATGAATTACAAAAAAGTTTTTTCTTTCTTTTTTTTTTTTTTTGAACATTTGAAGAATACAGTTCCTTTCAAGTGTATCAACAAGTAATAATGAGTACACAATATTATTATAAAACTACAGGTTTCATTCAATACTTCAAAATGAAAATAAAAGGATTATATGTTCATTATAATTTCGATGCAAATCTATATTCATCGGATGTCCTTAATGGACTTAAACGTTTAGGCTTGCCAAACCATAGATCATTAGTAAATGTAGAGTTCCAGTAACGTTATTAAGAAATATTGTCACACCCCGATATTTTCACGTATTACCGGTGGGCCCGGTGGGGAGTATCGTGACGTAGTTGATATCGTCATAGTCAAACAACACAATTTCAAATGCACAGCGGAAGCAAAAGA
Source organism: Helianthus tuberosus (assembly GCA_030545235.1). Classification (NCBI taxonomy): domain Eukaryota; kingdom Viridiplantae; phylum Streptophyta; class Magnoliopsida; order Asterales; family Asteraceae; genus Helianthus; species Helianthus tuberosus. The sequence continues at coordinate 26,107,231 of CM060353.1, read as the reverse complement.
TGAATCACATTACAAACCGAATAAATAGTAATATCAAAGTATCACAACGGACTGTAATGGATCCACAGGCGGATCGAAAGATAAAAGATCACTGTTCAACAGATTTTAACATCTAGAGCTTGCAAGACTTGATTAATGATGCCAGGAGTAGCCAGCCTATTTCGTCTAGTACCTGCACTTAGCCTTTTTGGAAAATACGTCAGTTTACACTAGTAAATACAATTAACTGACTCATTTTGAAAAGAGTTTAAAAATTAATTTGAATGCACATGGCACAAAATTTCTTTTATAACTTGGGACAATTATTTAAAAATAATCTTGTATACAGTTTTACTTATTTGTCGTCCATTAGTGCCGGTTAGAAGAGCCGGTTAAGATTAACTGACACGCCATAGGTATAATGCCCACAAGGTTGATTCCTTTAAGTGGATTACCAGTTTTTACATATGCAACTGTCAGGTGTATGCCTACACCCCGTGCTTAGGTCGTGGCCATTTCTTTGAATGATGCCAAGGATATCCGGGACATGGTCATTTAACCCCCAAAGGCCATACACCAAATAATACAGATTAAAACGGGTTATGTAAATACATTAATCACAATATGATTTAAATGACTACACACCCGACCAAGCGGTATTATTATAATACCGTATCCCAAGCCCGTATAGGGAAAATAGGTTAAAAGTATTTACCTGAGTAAGTATAATTCACAAACAGCAAGTGCACGTAGCTTTTACGGGGCTCCTAATCTGGAACGAAGGTTTGTAATAACCTATTAGATTCCTAACAGGTCTTTAATTAAGTCTAGACTTAGACCGGTTAGTTTTAAAGAAAGATACGGTTCAAACGCATGATTAAGCGGAGACCGGAGGGGCATTTTGATATAATCAGTAAAAATACTTACTTTATTAAGTTATATCAGTAGGGTATTGCATATATGTGAAATTTATTAATTATAACCAAACTATGCACCGAATGGGCATTTTGATAATTTCACATAGGCTTTAAAGGTAAAAATTAGAATTCTGAGTTTAAAACTTTTTCCTACTGTTTAGTTATGAAAATTTACTTTAAACATCAGTAGGTATCAAACCTTATATGTTAAAAATAGTTTTAACTTATACTATGCGTTAAAATGCTTAAAAAAAGCGATTTTAAGCGATTTCCGTGTTTTTTAAGAAAAGCTGATATTTTTATCATTCCAGAAAGCTTAAAATGTCTTATTTATCATATAAGATCAGTAGAAAAAGGTTAAGTGTCAAAATGATTTGTAAAACTCATTTTATAGGCCAAAAGGGCAAAACCGACAATTACCGGATCAAAGCTATAACCCTTTGTTATGCTCAGCCTAAAAATAAATAAAAAACTTCAAAATCCTAAGATATTATTTTACATCAGTAGGTAAAAAGTTTGGTATTGAAAATTAGGTTTAGATAGGCTATATGCTAATTACGCCGTTTAATTAATAAAAAGCCTTCTAATTACGCTATTGAGCATAACTTCTAATCTAGACCTCAAACTGATATGAAAATTTAGGAACATATTTATATTTTAGTATTAAAGGTTTCTGTTCTTTCACATTTTCAAAAATATCATTTTAAGGTCAGAAGGGCATAACGGCCAACATTTAGGCATATAACGGAAACATGCATATGAATCGGATAACTAATGAACCAAGTTGTATAATCACAGAGGGTTATACTAACATGTAACCTGGTCCTAAAGAAGCTCTAAGGCATTCCTAAGCTATGCTCTAATGGGTCAGAACTGAAAGTCAAAGTAAAAGTCCACTTATGCGACTTTCGGTTCCGAACCGAGCTTAAACTGAAAATTATCGGGTTGAACATGTTTAGACATGTTCTTACATTAATTACCAAGTTATAAGGGTGATAAAACAGGTTGCATGGCTTCTACATTGCTAATTATGCATTTATTTGAAAATAAGCTTTCTGTTGACTTTTTATAATTAGCTTTGACCCGACAATTGACCTACTTAGAGTGGGAATCAGAGAGTACCCTTTTAAGGGTTTATTACCCACATAATTACCAACTTATAGGTATTTTCAATTCAAGGATTGACTGGACCATTAGTGATTAATCACTAAGTCAAACCTTATTTACGATGGTTTGACTTTAGGCCACTTAACTAAGTAAAACTGAATTAAGAAAGGTTAAGGACACTTACAAGGGTCCTAAGCACGATTATGGATCCTAAGGAAGCTTGTTTGCTGACCAGAGGGCTCCAGAAATCCTCAGAATGAAAGTTTCAAACGATGTGCTCAAAAGTTTGCAAGTGAGCTTCTATATATATGAGTTTTGATCACATAGGATCATGCCAAACAAGTCTACAAATGTTATGTGATGCTCCCAGGTGTCCCTATACTCCCAAAAACCAGTTGCAAAGTCCCTGATTTTTGAAAACCACTCTTATATGGCGGTGTAACTTGTTATACAGGCATCTGTCCAAAATTCTGCCCAGTTACAGGTCTTACGGACCGTAAGCCTTAGGCTTTGCGGTCCGTAACCGCTTTTCAGGAACCATCGCCCAGCTCCGCCCCCTTACGGACCGTAAGGGTTTACCTTTGCGGTCCGTAAGCCTTCATCAGAAGACAAAATTTGTATGCTTTGAAGTTTTGACCATGCAACTTTGTAATTCCGAATCTCATGCTTTCTTTTCAGTGTAGGGACCATGAAATCGGACTTTGCATGTTTTTGCATGTGTTGCCATGCACACTTGCCATCTTGGATTCTTGTGGAAGGTCTTGAATATGATATTGTCGGAAATACTCATAACATCCATTTCTTTGAGGTTTGAATTAATTATTACTAAGGATAACCGGATTTGAAATTCATATAAATCAGATGTTTATATATTAAGGTTTAGGATTTATAATTAGGTCGCTCAGAGGTATTAATTAACATGTCGACACTTTTAAATCCTACCATACATCTTTTAATTTGATCCGGGTTTATGACACGTTTGTCTTACATGACACGTGTCTTTATTTTATTTGGTACGATTTTACGAGGTGTTACATCTTCACCCCCTTAAAAGAAATCTCGACCTCGAGATTTACTGAAACAAATGAGGGTACTTTTCTTTCATTGTGGACTCTACCTCCCACGTATAGTCGGGACCTTTGCGGGCATCCCATTTTACCTTTACAATTGGTACATGCTTCCTTCGAAGTTTCTTAACCTGCGATCCTCGATCGACAAAGGTTTTTCTACAAATTTCAAGATCTCATCTATGTGCACATCCGTATGTGGTATGACTAGCGATTCATCGGCTAGACATTTCTTCAGATTGCAGATGTGGAATACATTATGAATACCACTGAGCTCTTCAGGCAAGTTCAACTTGTAAGCCACTGTTCCGACACATTCGATGATCTCGAATGCTCCTATATACCTTAGGCTTAACTTACCTTTCTTACCAAATCGCATCACTCCCTTCCAGGGTGATACTTAAAGTAAAACTTTATCGCCAACCTCAAACTTTAGAGGTTTTCGCCTTTTATCAGCATAACTTTTCTGCCTATCCCTGGCAGCTTTCAGGCGATCACAAATCTGGACAATCTTGTCCGTCATTTCAAGGACTATATCAGGTCCTGATAACTGAGCTTCTCCTACTTCTGCCCAACAAACAGGCGTTCTGCATTTCCTACCATATAATGCTTCAAAAGGCGCTGCCTGAATGCTTCTATGGTAGCTATTGTTATAGGAGAACTCGATCAATGGCAGGTGGTTATGCCAACTACCACCTAAATCAATCACACATGCATGAAGCATGTCTTCCAAAGTTTGGATTGTACGCTCACTCTGTCCGTCCGTCTGAGGATGGTAAGCCGTACTAAAATTTAAGCGTGTGCCCAAAGATTGTTGGAAACTTTTTCCAAAAATGTGATGTGTATCTAGTATCTCTGTTAGAGATAATAGACACTGGTACGCCATGAAGAGATACAATCTTATCTACGTACAACTGGGCTAATATATCAGAGCTATGAGTCTCCTTGATGGGTAGGAAATGTGCTGACTTAGTCAGTCTATCAACTATAACCCATATTGTATCATTTCCTTTCTTTGTCTTTGGTAACTTGGTGATCAAATCCATAGTCACCATTTCCCACTTCCAGGTGGGAAGTTCAGGCTGTTGTAGCAAACCTGACGGCTTTTGATGTTCAGCTTTGTCTTGTGCGCACGTCAAACATTTGGCTACATAGGTAGCTATAGACTTCTTCAAGCCTATCCACCAATAATTTGCCTTTAGATCCTGGTACATCTTGTCAGCTCCAGAATGAACGGAGTACTTAGAACTGTGGGCTTCCTGGAGGATAACATCCCTAAGTCCTCCATAAATTGGACCCATATTCGTCCATTTAATCTCAGAATTCCGTCCTTACCATAAGATAACTGCTCTACAGTTACTCCTAGCTTTTCATCAGGATAGTTAGCTTCTAATACAGCTTCTTTCTGCGCAGCTAACAACCTTTCATTCAAACTATTCTTTAATTCAATGCTCTTGGCATTGATTCTTATGGGCTTCACCCTTTCCTTTCTACTTAGGGCATCGGCGACCACATTCGCCTTGCCTAGATGGTATCGTATTTCACAGTCATAATCATTCAAAGTTTCCACCCATCGTCGTTGCCTCATGTTTAAGTCCTTCTGATTGAACAGATGTTGAAGGATCTTGTGATCAGAACAGATCACGTACTTGGTTCCATACAAATAATGCCTCCACAGTTTTAGGGCAAATACAACGGCACCCAACTCCAAGTCATGGGTGGTGTAGTTCTTCTCGTGCACCTTTAACTGATGTGAAGCATAGGCAATAACCTTGCCTTTCTGCATTAGCACACATCCCATACCGGTGTGTGATGCATCGCAATATACCACAAATTCTTCGATTCCATCAGGCAATGTTAGTACATGAGCATTGCTCAACTTCTGCTTAAGAATGTCGAAAGATTCTTGCTGTTTTAGACCCTAGTCAAACTTGCTATTCTTGCGAGTTAGTAAAGTCAGGGGTGCTGCAATTCTTGAGAAGTTTTCAATAAATCGCCTGTAGTATCCTGCCAATCCTAGAAAGCTGCGAATCTCCGTGGGCGTATTTGGCTCTTGCCAATTCATAATGGCTTCAATCTTAGCGGGATCCACTTGGATACCACGCTCACTAACAACATGTCCAAGAAATTGGACTTCACGAAGCCAAAATTCACACTTCGAAAACTTGGCATAGAGCTTTTCTTGTTGAAGCAGTTTCAGAATACAACGGAGGTGCTTCTCATGGTCAGCTTGGCTCTTCGAGTAAATGAGAATGTCATCGATGAAAACGATAACAAATTTGTCTAAGTAGGGCTTGCAGACGTGATTCATGAGATCCATGAATGCTGCAGGTGCATTAGTGAGCCCAAAAGGCATCACTAGGAACTCATAATGACCATAGCGAGTCCTAAATGTTGTCTTGTGTACATCTTCATCCTTAACCTTCAGTTGATGATAGCCTGACCTCAAATCGATCTTAGAAAAGTAACTTGCCCCTTGCAATTGATCGAACAGATCGTCGATCCTGGGCAATGGATATCTATTCTTGATAGTAACTTTGTTAAGCTCACGATAATCGATGCATAATCGCATCGACCCATCCTTCTTCTTCTTTACAAACAGGATTGGCGCTCCCCAAGGAGACGAACTAGGTCTAATAAAACCTTTGGCTAATAAATCATCTAGTTGGGTCCTCAGCTCTTTCATTTCTGTTGGTGCCAACCTATAAGGTGCTCTTGCGACAGGCGTTGCTCCAGGGATGATGTCAATTCTGAATTCTACTTGCCTATCTGGTGGTAAACCAGGTAGTTCTTCAGGGAAAACTTCTGGGTACTCAGAAATGATAGGGATATCTTCAATCTTGGGCTTCTGTTCATCAATAGTTACCTGTGCCATATAAATGACACAACCCTTCTTCAGACATCTAGATGCCTTGAGCATAGACACATGCTCAGGCAGTCCATATTGGGTATCTCCCTGAATGGTAAGTGGCTCACCAGACGGAGTCTTGATCACCACTTGCTTCTTATTGCAAACGATCTGGGCTTGGTTATGAGATAACCAATCCATGCCTATAACTATATCAAAACCGGCTAACTTCAAAGGAAGTAAGGATAACGGGAAGGAGTGGTTCCTAATGGATATAACACATCCACCTAACACAGTTGAGGCTGTCTCTAGGGTACCATCAGCTAATTCTACCTCATATTTCACGCTTAGGGTTTTAACAGGTAAATTCAACAACTTACAAAACTTATCATCTACAAATGACCTATCAGCCCCTGAATCAAATAACACCTTTGCGTAAATATCATTTATAAGGAAGGTACCTGTTATCACATTATCGTCCTGAACAGCTTCTCGTGCATCCATTCGGAAGACCCTCACATTGGTCTTCTTGGCTTCCTCAGGCTTTTTGGTGTATTTAGGGCAATTGGTCTTGATGTGCCCTTTTTTATTGCAGTTGTAGCACGTAGCATCCTTAACTTTCTTACAGTCCACTGTCTTGTGCTCCTTGGACTTGCATAACCCACATGCAGATGGTCCTGACTGAGATTTGGACTCAAACCTACATTTCCCGAAGTGACGTTTCCGGCAAATCTTGCACTTTGGCTTCTCCTCAGCTTGCTGACTACCTTTGTTGAACCCAGACTTCTTCTTGAAGTCAGTGTTACCCTTATGTTTCTTCTCAGATTTTCGTGAGTTATCGTCCTCACGTTTTCTCTTACACTCTTCCGAATTCTTAAGCGATCTCAGCCTGACCGCGTACAAGGTAAGAGACAGAGATAGATCCGCTGCAGACCCAAATTTAGTAGGTCTAGATGCCTTAACACTGGCCTTGATTTCTGAGGCTAAACCCCCAATGAAGCGAGGAATTCGCTTGGGTTCCGGTGTTACAAGGTACGGGACCAGTCGAGACAGGGTATTGAAACTGGTGAGGTAAGCTTGACAATCTAAATTCTTCATCACCAATGATAAGAAATCAGACTCAATCCTTTTAACCTCATGCTGAGGGCAGTAATTCTCTTTAATGAGAGCAACAAACTGATCCCAGGTCAGATTGTATAGTGGGATCTTTCCAGCAGCCTGAATGAGAGACTTCCACCATGCTAGTGCCTCTCCTTTGAATGATTGGGATACATACTTCACCACATCCCTTTCAGCACAACCGCTGATATCAACCATGGTGTCCATTTCATCTAACCAGGTTATACAATCAATCGCTCCTTTCTCCCCAGTGAAATCCCGGGGTTTGCAGGAAACAAAGTATTTATAAGTACAAGACTTGGTACGTGGTTCATTATCAAATACTATCCTCTTGGATGGAACACTGTGCTGGTTTGAGGAATGTTGAGCATCCTCTTTCTTGGGCTTAGGTTGTGTAGAGGGTGGCTTGCTATGAGCCTCTGAATGAATCTTAGGGACAGATTCTCTGAGTTGCCTATCTACAGCTTTAGATACAGCTGTATCAATCAGTGTACGGAGCTCTTCCCTGGTTATATTAATCCTAGCATTCTCATGATTCTCCAGGGGATAACTGTTTACTTCTTCTGACCTAGCCATGTAGCTTTAATTGCTACATAAAAGAAAATAATGACAAGGTTTATTTAGAAGCTTATACAGTATTATCGTTCTTGACGATTTATTAACCATGGTTTTAATAACCATTTTGGTTAATTTGTTAAGTATATATATATTCAGTATCTTTATTAAAATCCCTAGTTATATTTAATAATAGCACAAAAGCCTAGTCACACAGATAGATTTAATTTATACGCCAAGATTTTATAGAATCGAGGCATTAAGGTTTGAATCAAAGTTCATTACCTTTTCTTGACAGGGAGTTTATAGACCACCACTATCTTTAGTCCCAAAGGATGTTAATTATGGCCCGTAGGCATTTCATCTTTAATGGATGATTATATAAATAAGGAAAATTGGAGTAACCCAAAGTAAGGATGACTTATGTGATTTTATTGAATCACATTTTGCCAAGAATGTTAACATGTTTTCAGATGTTAACAAGGATTTGAATCTTTTGAATAGATTTTACCATCTTGGTCATGTCTGCAATGACATGTAGGCTAGGTTTTACCTTTAAGATTCTTTTTAATATTTAATGCAGAACAATCCTAAATTGAGATGTTAATAAGGATCTGAATCTAATTGGGGGACTACCATCTTAGCCCTGTCTTAAAATGACACATGTGCTAGGTTTTTTCCTTTTTAGATTTTGTCATTTTATTATAATGATAGATCTTATAAAGGAATGTTATTTTTTCATTTATTTCAGATTTTATGTTTATGTATATAATTAACAAAACGAAAATTTAAACTAACCATTCCATTACAAAAATTAAAAAGTACAGGGTTGCCCTAAACGTGACTTCTAAATGAAATAACATGCCCACGCAGGGGATAAACAGAAATAACATACCCACGCAGGGGTTGAACAGAAAGACATGCCCACACAGGGGCTGAATACAGAAACAAATGTCCACGCAGGGACTTGATTACAACATAAATAAATAAATAAACAAGGATCTTCAAAAATCCCTTCTCTTAGTCTTCCCCTTGATTAGGCTTGCCAAACCTTTGAAGAAGCCTTGTTTGTTCCTGCGCTCTGCTTGAACTTCCCGCTCAACTTGGTCCAACCTATCGAGAACCTCTTGTTGCCGCTCTGGTGCTATCAATTGCGGCTGCGGCGGCTGCTGGTGTAGAGGTTGAGGAGGTGGCGGTTGTTGGTAACCATAAGCTGGGTATCCAACTCCCCAGGGAGCTCCATAAGGCCCCTCAGGGTGGAGAGCATTGTAATCCCATGCTGCCTGGTATGGGTCAACCTCAGCAGAATTGTAGTTGGTGTGGGCCGGCTGCTCAAATGGGTTGTACGCCGCTGAACCGGTGTATGCAGGAATTGGGTTACCAAAACCCAATGGTGGTGGCGCGACAAGCGCAGAGTCTACTTCCGAGACGGGGTTTGAAGGCCCACCCATCTGCGGGTCTTCTTGGAGTGGCGGGTAGTGGCTGCCACTTGAAGGTTGAGGGGTGCTGATACGCACTCCTCCTCGCACGGACATCCGTGCGTTTGATCTTCTTCGCCTCGGTGGCTCCGAAGGCGGCAGCTGAACTTGTGGTGGTGGCGGCGGAGTGACCGCGACAAAACGAGAATCCTTGGAGGGATCCTGCTGCTGCTGGTGGTGAGGCGAGGAGTGGTAAGAAGGGGTAAACACCCAGTCATATTGGGCGAACCTCGCCTGGTAACTGTCTGGACCACGGTAAGGTGATCCACGGAAAGATGACCCATTAGAGATCTCGATGGGGTGCGTAGGGGTCCCGGTTGGAGGCTTGGCGGGATCCGTGTCTTCGTCCATGTCCATCGCATGGTCGCCCGAAAAGTGGTCTTCAGGTCCTAGTGGGTTAAAACCCATTGGTTCTTCAATGTAGTTTGCCGGGTTGAACCGGCTTTGGAAGGCAGGTGTCGGGTCGCCAAAGGAATGGTGGGAGTTGGACCGCTGGAGAGGTATAAAAGTAGGCTGTGGGTTGTGGGGCTCATTTTCAGATTGAGGTCCGAAAGAGTGGTGAAAAGATGGTGACAAACTTAGCGAGACGGATCGCCTCGCTGGCTCTATATACGTCCTCCAATGCTCCTGAGGACTAGTACTCATTGTGATTGATGGGGTTCGTCTGTGTGATGGCCCGGCCTCATGGTCGTGGCCTGTGACTGGTGCCTTTCCTCTTCCCCTCCTGAATCTTGGTGGCATGATTGATCCTGTCAATATAAACAAAGATAACAACAAAAAAATATATAAAAGACAAAAATAAAACACATCAGGATGTGTCCTATGTTCTTTGTCTAGACTCGAAAAATCGAGGAATGTGCATTTGTTTACCTGAGATTAAACACAAAAGCTAGTGTTTAGTTTACTCAGTGTTGGCTCTGATACCAACCTGTCACACCCCGATATTTTCACGTATTACCGGTGGGGAGTATCGTGACGTAGTTGATATCATCATAGTCAAACAACACAATTTCAAATGCACAACGGAAGCAAAAGATGAATCACATTACAAACCGAATAAATAGTAATATCAAAGTATCACAATGGACTGTAATGGATCCACAGGCGGATCGAAAGATAAAAGATCATTGTTCAACAGACTTTAACATCTAGAGCTTGCAAGAATTGATTAATGATGCCAGGAGTAGCCAGCCTATTTCGTCTAGTACCTGCACTTAGCCTTTTTGGAAAATACGTCAGTTTACACTAGTAAATATAATTAATTGACTCATTTTGAAAAGAGTTTAAAAATTAATTTGAATGCACATGGCACAAAAGTTCTTTTATAACTTGGGACAATTATTTAAAAATAATCTTGTATACAGTTTTACTTATTTGTCGTCCATTAGTGCCGGTTAGAAGAGCCGGTTAAGATTAACTGACACGCCACAGGTATAATGGCCACAAGGTTGATTCCTTTAAGTGGATTACCAGTTTTTACATATGCAACTATCAGGAGTATGCCTACACCCCGTGATTAGGTCATGGCCATTTCTTTGAATGATGCCAAGGATATCCGGGACATTTTCATTTAACCCCCAAAGGCCATACACCAAATAATACAGATTAAAACGGGTTATGTAAATACATTAATCACAATACGATTTAAATGACTACACACCCGACCAAGCGGTATTATTATAATACCGTATCCCAAGCCCGTATAGGGAAAATAAGTTAAAAGTATTTACCTGAGCAAGTATAATTCACAAACAGCAAGTGCACGTAGCTTTTACCGGGCTCCTAATTTGGAATGAAGGTTTTTAATAACCTATTAGATTCCTAACGGGTCTTTAATTGAGTCTAGACTTAGACCGGTTAGTTTTAAAGAAAGATACGGTTCAAACGCATGATTAAGCGGAGACCGGATTTAGAATGTGGTTTAGACCCGACAAGCTTGTATACTTGTTTAATATGGGTAAACTAAACATATTATGGATTTTGAGACAAAAATGATAAGGTTTGACACGTTTCGGCTAATTTATGCAAACTAGTTACATAAACCGATACGAACGCGAAGAGTGCGTAACGGGTAACCAAATGAGTCATGAACAGGTTTCCTAAGTTAATATGCCTTAAATATGTTGTGATATCAGTAGGATACCTTCCATTATGCCCAAAATGAATTTAAACTCAAATTATGCCCCGTAAGGGTATTTTGGTCATTTTAAAGCTCATAAAAGAGATTAAATATAAATCTGAGTTTCAGATCTGATATAATTAGTAAAAATGCTTACTTTATTAAGTTATATCAGTAGGGTATTGCATATATGTGAAATTTATTAATTATAACCAAACTATGCACCGAAGGGGCATTTTGGTAATTTCACATAGGCTTTAAAGGTAAAAACTAGAATTCCGAGTTTAAAACTTTTGCCTACTGTTTAGTTATGAAAATTTACTTAAAACATCAGTAGGTATCAAACCTTATATGACACACCCCGATATTTCCACGTGTTACCGGTGGGCCCAGTGGGGAGTATCGTGACGTAGTTGATATCATCATAGTCAAACAAAACAATTTAAATGCACAGCGGAAGCAAAAGATAGATTCATTTCAACTTTAATAAATTGTAATATTAAGTATCACAATGTAGTTGAAACAGATCCAGATGCGGATCAAATAAAAAGGAAAACATAGTTCATCAGACTTAATGCATCCAAGCTTGCGAGACTCTTAATGATGCTAAGGAGAGGCCAACCAATTACGCTTAGTACCTGCACTTAATCTTTTTGGGAAAATACGTCAGTTTACAATGGTAAATACAATTAACTGACTCATTTTGAAAAGGTTTACTAAAATTGATTTGAATGCACGTGGCACAAAACTTTTATAACTTGGGATAATTATTTGTGTATATATATATATATAATCTTGTAAAAGGATTACATGTTTCTTATACGTTCAGGATTGAATACCGGGTTAAAGATTAATTGACAGACCACATGATATAGTCCCGCGGCGGGTTATTCCCGAAACCAGCGGTTATACCTTATTATTTATAAATACACTAACGGGTGTACGCCTACACCCGTGTGTTAAGGTCGTGGCCATTTCTTTGAATGATGCCAAGGATCTCCGGGACATGGTCATTAACCCCCCAAAGGATTTAAGCCAACAAACATTTTCAAACGGGACATTTCAATGATTTAACCTTCATACAATTAAAAATTCAATGCCCGACCAAGCGGTATTTTATATACCGTACCCCAAGCCCGTATAGGGAAAATAAGTTAAAAGTATTTACCTTTGCAAGTATTAGTCTCAAATAGCAAGTGCATGTAGCTTTTACCGAGTCTCTTAGTCTGGAACAAAGGTTTATAATAACCTATTAAAATCCTAACGGGTCTTTAATTAAGCCTAAACTTAGACCGGTTAGTTTTAAAGGAAGATACGGTTCAAACGCACGATTAAGCGAAGACCGGAAAAGAATGCGATTTAGACCTGACAAGTTTGAAGACTTGTATAATATGGGTAAACTAAACACATTCTGGATTTTGAGATGAAAATGATAAGGTTTGACCCGTTTCAGTCAATTTATGTAAACTAGTTACATAAACCGAACCGAACGCGCAAGATGCGTAACGGGTAACCATAAGAGTCATATACAGGTTTCCTAAGTTATTATGCTTTAAATATGCTGTGACATCAGAAAGATATCTTCTATTATGCCCGAAATGGATTTAAACTCAAATTATGACCCGCAGGGGTATTTTGGTCATTTAAAAGGTTATAAAAGAGATTTAATATAAATCTGAGTTTCGGGTCTAATGTAATCAGTAAAAATACTTAATTTACTAAGTTATATCAGTAGGGTATAACCTATATGTGAAATTTATCATTTCTAACCATACTATGCACCGAAAAGGCATTTTGGTAATTTCACCTAAGCCTAAAAGGTCAAAACTGGAAACCTGAGTTTAAAAACTTTTTCTTACTGTTAAAATATAATAATTTACTTACAATATCAGTAGGTATCTAACCTTACATGTTTAAAATAGTTTTAATACATACTATGTGTTAAAAATGCTTAAAAATGCGATTTTGAGCTATTTCCGGGTTTTTAAAGGAACGCTGATATTTTTATATTTCCAGAAGGCTTAAAATATTCTATTTATCATTTAGAATCAGTAGCAAAAGGTTTGGGGTCAAATGGATTTGTAAAACTCATTTTATAGCCCAAAAGGGCAAAACCGACATTAACCGAATCAAGCTTAGAACTCTAAGTTATGCTCAGCCTAAAAAAAAATCTTCAAAAATCCCAAAATATTATTTTATATCAGTAGGTAAAAAGTTTGGTATCAAAATTTGGGTTTAGGTATGCTATATGCTAATTACGCCATTTAATTACTAAAAAGCTTCTTATTTACGCTAATGAGCATAACTCCCAATCTATACCTCAAACTGATGTCAAATTTTAGGGATAAGTCTAATAATCAGTAATGAAGGTTTCTACTCTTTTACATTTTCAAAATTCATGTTTTAAGGTCATATGGGCATAATAGTCAACATTTAAGCATTTAACGGAAACTTGCATATGAATCGGATAACTATTGAACCAAGTTGTATAATCACAGAGGGTTATATGTCACGGCCCCCGACCCAGTTTGACCTAGTTCAGGAGCTGCGGGACAGAAAATCCCGTGGTATTTATTTAACAGCGGAAGATTTCTTCAGGATCTTTTTAAAACTGAAATTTCCCGATTATTTTATTTCACAACTCGGGATAAAACCCTGATAATTTACAATCATATGATTTCACAGAGAAATCTTTATTTTTACAAAAACATGTTTCTTTATTTTATATTGGGCCACTTCCTTAAGCTTGTAGTGCTTCACGGCACTCTTCTTGGATCATAACAGATCACCTGAAACATGTTTGAAAAAGGTTTTGTCAGCGGGAAAATACTGGTGAATCATTCTTTTTACTAAAATGGCCTGTTATTATAATTTACAGTATTAAGAGCGATTACAGTGTTTATACATCAACCAATTACCCATCGGTATTTATCACTCGACTCATTTCTGTGACTATGGTCAAATCACCCATTGGCCCCTCGTTGTCCAATGGTGACGGTTATCAAGTAATGTATACGAAACCCCATATACCGGCTGTAATATGGAGATTACAAAGACTTAATCCCTGTAATTATAACTTTGAAAACATTTAAGAATTTATAAAGCACTTTGATAAAAAGAGAATGACTCACATTGTAGATTTATATGAGCAGAGCTTAGCCTACTGATTAGCCTTTTTAACCTAAATTTAATACATGCACACGAACTCGGTTAGTAACTAATACAGCATTTACGATAACTCACGAGATTAAACCTTCACAACGAATGACAAAGTGCGATACTTAAACATCCACCGAATTAACGATGAATGACAAAGCATAAACCCTAATGTGGACAGCACTTAAACATCCATTGGATAGTTTAATCAATCAGACATTGAATCGTATCAGCGATCGAGTTAATACCCGGTATCGGAGCAGCACCTTGCAAATATTGAAAGTAATTTTGACTTTATGACAGTAGCAATTCATTTTTGAGAGTTTGTTTCGACACCAGTGGACTGTGCAAGTGACGGGCTATTTATAGCTGAATTTAGGGCCTTACGCGGCCCGCGTAACCCATCCCCTATATCTTACGCGGCCCGCGTGGCCGCCCAGTCTACGTATAGGTTTGCATGGTCATGGGCTTAGGTTTGACAGGTGGTTGATACGTGGCCCGGTTATGCTTATCTGGTCAACCCATGTTTGACGCGGCCCGTGTAAGACAAGCTTGTCTCTTACACGGCCCGCCTGAAACCTATAAGTTTTGTTTTTCTTGATTTTTGATGTAGGGTAAGGTTTCAGGGGTCCGGGTTTATAGTTACGGGTATTTTTTAGGATACTTTTGAGAGTCCTTACATTATACTAATATGAAACCTGGTCCAAATAAGGCTCTAAGGCATTTCTAAAACATGCTACATTGGGTCAGAACTGAAAGTCAAAGTGAAAGTCAAACTATGCGACTTTCGGTTCCGAACCGAGCCTAAACTGAAAATTGTCGGGTTGAACATGTTTAGACATGTTCTTACATTAATTACCAAGTTATATTAGTGATAAAATAGGTTGCATGGGTTCTACATTGCTAATTATGCATTAATTTGAAAATAAGCTTTCTGTTGACTTTTTAAGATAACCTTTGACCCGACAATTGACCTAGTTAGAGTGGGAATCAGAGGGTGCCCTTTTAAGGGTTTATTTCCCACATAATTACCAACTCATAGGTACTTTCAATTTGGAATTTGACTGAACAATTAATGATTAATCTCGAAGTCAAACCTTAATTACGATAGGTTTGACTTATAGTCATTAAGCTAATTAAAACTGAATTCAGGAAGTTAAGGACACTTACAAATGTCCTAAGCACTATTAGGTAGCCTAAGGAAACTTGTGGCTGATCAGAGGAGCTCCAGAGAAGTCCTTGAAGTGAGCTTGAATGAGCAAGCAAAATGGTTGCAACTCAACTCCTTATATACTCAAAAATAAGTCATAAGATCTTGCCACAATAGTCTACAAGTGTTCCCTGATGATCCCCATATGTCCCTATGCATGAAAATCTGTTGGCCACACTCCTGTATTCGAATACCATGCTAATGAGGCGGTGTAACAGGCTGAACAGGCAGCTGTCCAAAATCTGCTGCCAGCGACGGTCTTACGGACCGTAAGCAAGAAGCCTTGCGGTCCGTAAGCACCCCTTACGGACCGTAAGCTCTTGGCTTTGCGGTCCGTAACCGACCTTGATCAAAATGCCTAGTTACAATCTTGTGGAGCGTAAGCCTTTGGCTTTGCGGTCCGTATCCGCTTTTTATTTATAATCTCCGTCCAGCCTTGCCACCTTACGGACCGTAAGGTGGACTCCTTGCGGTCCGTAAACGTTGACCAGAAGACAAAATCTTGTGAGCTTTGAGGTCTTGACCATGCAACTTTGTAAATCCGAAACTAATGCTTTCTTTTAAGTGTAGGGACCATGAAGTCAGGCTTTGCATGTCTCTACATGTGTTGCCATGCATCAGTTCCATCTTGGACTCTTGTGGGAAGGTCATGAATGCAAGATTTGTCGTAGACTCTCATAATATTCCTTTCTTTGAGGTTTTAGTTAATTAATATTAAGGCCAACCGGATTTGAAATTTATACAATTCAGATGTTTACAAAATACATCATGGTTTGGGATTTATAATTAAGTCGTTCAGAGGTATCAATTAACATGTCGACATTTTTAAACCTACCATACATCTTTCGATTTGATCCGGGTTTATAACACGTTTGCATATATGACACGTGTCTTTATTTTATTGGGTATGATTTTACGAGGTGTTACATCCTCACCCCCTTAAAAGAAATCTTGACCTCGAGATTTACTGGAACAAATGAGGGTACTTTTCTTTCATGGTAGACTCTACCTCCCACGTATATTCGGGACCTCTGCGGGCATCCCATTTAAACTTTATGATAGGTACATGCTTCCCCCGAAGCTTTTTAACCCGTCGATCCTCAATCGACAAAGGTTTTTCCATAAATTTCAAGCTCTCATCTATGTGCACATCTGTATGTGGTATGACTAGCGATTCATCTGCTAGACATTTCTTCAGATTGCAGATGTGTAATACATTGTGAATACCACTGAGCTCTTCAGGCAAGTTCAACTTATAAGCCACTGACCCAACACATTCAATAATCTCGAATGGTCCTATATACCTTGGGCTTAACTTACCTTTCTTACCAAATCGCATCTCTCCCTTCTAGGGTCATACTTTAAGCAAAACCTTATCACCAACCTCAAACTTTAGAGGTTTTTGCCTTTTATTAGCATAACTTTTCTGCCTATCCCTGGCAGCTTTCAGGCGGTCACGAATTTGGACAATCTTGTTCGTCGTTTCAAAGACTATGTCAGGTCCTGATAACTGAACTTCTCCTACTTCTTCCCAACAAATAGGCGTTCTGCATTTCCTACCATATAATGCCTCAAAAGGTGCAGCCTGAATGCTGGTATGGTAGCTATTGTTATAGGAGAACTCGATCAATGGCAGGTGGTTATCCCAACTACCACCTAAATCAATCACACACGCACGAAGCATGTCTTCCAAAGTTTGGATTGTACGCTCACTCTGTCCGTCCGTCTGAGGATGGTAAGCCGTACTAAAATTTAAGCGCGTGCCCAAAGATTGTTGGAAACTTTTCCAAAAATGTGATGTGTATCTGGTATCTCTGTCAGAGATTATTGACACTGGTACGCCATGTAGAGATACAATCTTATCTACGTACAATTGGGCTAACATGTCGGAGCTATAAGTCTCCTTAATGGGTAGGAAATGTGCTGACTTAGTCAGTCTATCTACTATCACCCATACAGTATCATTTCCTTTCTTTGTCTTTGGTAACTTGGTGATGAAATCCATTGTCACCATCTCCCACTTCCATGTGGGAAGTTCAGGTTGTTGTAGCAAACATGACGGCTTCTGATGTTCAGCCTTGACTTGCGCACACGTCAAACATTTAGCTACATAGGCAGCTATAGACTTCTTCAAGCCTATCCACCAATAGTTTGCCTTTAGATCCTGGTACATCTTATCAGCTCCAGGATGAACGGAGTATTTGGAACTGTGGGCTTCCTGGAGGATAACATCCCGAAGTCCTCCATAAACTGGAACCCATATTCGTCCATTTAACCTTAGGATTCCGTCCTGGTCATAGGATAACTGCTCTTCAGTTACTCCTAGCTTTTCATCAGGATAGTTAGCTTCCAACATAACTTCCTTCTGTGCAACTAACAACCTTTCGTTCAAACTATTCTTTATCTCAATGCTCTTAGCATTGATTCTTATAGGTTTCACTTTTTCCTTCCTGCTTAAGGCATCAGCAACCACATTTGCCTTGCCTGGATGGTATCTTATCTCACAGTCATAGTCATTCAAAGTTTCCATCCAACGTCGTTGTCTCATGTTTAAATCCTTCTGATTAAACAAGTGTTGAAGGCTCTTGTGATCAGAATAGATCACACACTTGGTTCCATACAAGTAATGTCTCCACAGTTTTAGTGCAAATACAACGGCACCCAGTTCCAAGTCATGGGTGGTGTAATTCTTCTCATGCACCTTTAACTGACGTGAAGCATAGGCAATAACTTTGCCTTTCTGCATAAGCACACAGCCCATTCCGGTGTGCGATGCATCACAATATACTACAAATTCATCAATTCCATCAGGCAACGTCAATACAGGAGCGTTGCTCAACTTCTGCTTCAAAATATCAAAAGATTCTTGCTGCTTTGGCCCCCAGTCAAACTAGTTATTCTTGCGGGTGAGTAGAGTCAAGGGTGCTGCAATTCTTGAGAAATTTTCGATAAATCGCCTATAGTATCCTGCCAGTCCTAGAAAGCTGCGAATCTCTGTAGGCGTCTTGAGCTCTTTCCAGTTCGTAATAGCTTCAATTTTAGCG
This sequence comes from Helianthus tuberosus, assembly GCA_030545235.1. NCBI lineage: Eukaryota > Viridiplantae > Streptophyta > Magnoliopsida > Asterales > Asteraceae > Helianthus > Helianthus tuberosus. The sequence continues at coordinate 26,088,632 of CM060353.1, read as the reverse complement.
GGATCCACTTGGATACCATGCTCACTAACAACATGTCCAAGGAATTGGACTTCTCGAAGCCAAAATTCACACTTTGAAAATTTGGCATAGAGCTTTTCTTGTTGAAGTAGCTTAAGAATGCAACGGAGATGTTTCTCATGGTCAGCTTGGCTTTTCGAGTAAATGAGAATGTCGTCGATGAAAACGATGACAAATTTATCCAAGTAAGGCTTGCAGACGCGATTCATGAGATCCATGAATGCGGCAGGTGCATTAGTGTGCCCGAAAGGCATCACCAGGAACTCGTAATGACCATAACGAGTCCTAAATGCAGTCTTGTGTACATCTTCATCTTTAACTTTCAATTGATGATAGCCTGACCTCAAATCGATCTTCGAAAAGTAACTTGCCCCTTGCAATTGATCGAACAAATCGTCGATCCTGGGCAAAGGATACCTATTCTTGATAGTGACCTTATTAAGCTCATGGTAATCGATGCACAGACGCATCGATCCATCCTTCTTCTTGACAAATAGGATTGGCGCTCCCCAAGGAGATGAACTAGGTCTAATGAAACCTTTGGCTAGCAATTCATCTAGTTGTGTCCTCAATTCTTTCATCTCTGTTGGTGCCAACCTATAAGGCGCTCTCGCAACAGGTGCTGCTCCAGGGAGGATGTCAATTCTGAATTCTACTTGCCTATCTGGGGGTAAACCATGTACTTCTTCTAGAAAAACTTCAGGGTACTCAGAAATGACCGGAATATCTTCAATCTTGGGTTTCTGCTCATCAATTGTTACTTGTGCCATATAAATGACACAACCCTTCTTCAGACATTTCGATGCCTTGAGCATAGACACTTGCTCAGGCAGCCCATACTGGGTATCTCCCTGAATGGTAATTGGCTCACCAGACGGAGTCTTGATCACCACTTGCTTCTTGTTGCACACTATCTGGGGCTTGGTTATGAGATAACCAATCCATGCCTATAACTATGTCAAAACCGGCTAACTTCAAAGGAAGTAGGGACAATGGAAAAGAATGGTTCCTAATGGATATGAAACATCCATCTAACACGGTTGACGCGGTTTCTAAGGTACCATCAGCTAATTCCACCTCATATTTCACACTTAGGGTTTTAACAGGTAAATTCAGCAATTTGCAAAACTTATTATCTACAAATGACTTATCAGCTCCTGAATCAAAAAGTACTCTTGCGTAGACATCATTTATGAGAAAGGTACCTGTGATCACATTGTCGTCCTGGACAGCTTCCTTTGCGTCCCTTCGGAAGACCCTTGCATTGGTCTTCTTCCCATCCTCAGTCTTCTTTGCAAGTTTTGGGCAATTGGATCTGATATGCCCTTTTTCATTGTAGCTATAGCACGTAGCATCCTTGATTTTCTTACAGACTAAGGTCTTGTGCTCAGAAGACTTGCAAATCCCACATGCCCTTGGCTGTGACTGGGATTTTCACTCATATCTGCACTTCCCGAAATGTTGTTTCTTGCAGATTTTACATTTGGGCTTATCTCCCGATTGATGACCATCTTTCTTGGATCCAGAACTCTTCTTGTGGTCATTGTTTCCCCTATGGCTCTTATCTGATCCCCGTGAGTTATCATCCTCACGCTTCCTTTTCTCAGCATCAGTGTTTCTTAGCGATCTTAGCCTGACCGCGTCCAAGGTAAGAGACAGAGATAGACCAGCTGCTGATCTAAAAGTAGCAGGTCTGGACGCCTTAACACTGGCTTTGATTTCTGGGGCTAAACCCCCAATGAAGCGAGCAATCCTTTTGGGTTCCGGGGTTACGAGATACGGAACTAGCTTAGACAGGGTATTGAAACTGGTGAGGTAAGCTTGACAATCTAAATTCTTCATCACCAACGATAGGAAATCTGATTCAATTCTTTTAACCTGTTAGGATCCGAGTTTGGTTTTGATTGTGTTTTGTGAATTAAGATGAAGATGGATGAGTTGTGCAGCGGAAAATAATGGAAACAAACTTTACACACAATCAAACGAGAGAATTGCTTTGATCAAACATTTTCCACAAAGAACCGAAAGATTGAATTTATTTCAATAACGATTACAATGCAATGTATGAATACAAACTCCCCCTCAGCCTGAGCTCACAGTGTTTGTTCGTGCAGGAAGAAGATTTTGCAAAGAGCTAAATAGAACAGTGCATGGTACTGTTCTATTTATAGGCACTAGCAAACCACTGAAGCATCTAAGCTGACGTCACCATGAAAGTGACATCTAACCTCCTAACAAACCCTAACCTCTGATATATACAACCTCTGCTATGCTAACTACTGTTATTACATTTCATTACATAAAGACATCTAAACTACTGCTGCATCCTTCCACTGATGTGAACCCAGCAGTACTTGTCATGATCAGCAGAGCTTGACTCAAGGCAGTAGATTGAGCAGCAGAGCTTTAGTCTTCCATCAGTCTTTTACTAGATCAGCAGTTTGTAGGTCAGCAGTTTGTACGATCAGTAGATAGGAGGTCAGCAGATGTTGAAACCACTTTTAAGGGGAAAGACTTGTATACATAACATCTGCTTATTCTGGATCCACTACTCTGATCCAGTTTTGGCTTTAATTATCTGTTCCTTTGGTAGGGTTCAATCCCAACAATCTCCCCTTGGAACAGATAATGCCAAAACTCTTCATTATTGTGGAACTTTATTGCCTCATCAACAGCTCCCTTATCTGACCTTTAAGTTGTAACTCAAAGTCTAGGGCACCTGTGTCATCTTCATCCCTACTAAGTGGAAGATCAAGGAGATCTTGCATATCTTCAAGACTTAGGCCAAGTGCTTGTTCCCTTGTTATTTTCTTCACTTCTCCACTAGACCTGAACATAGTCAGTACATGGGTCTGTTTGTCAGTTTCCCACTTTAGTACTTTTGAGCCTGGTGGGTTTCTTGGGAGATTTTTATTGGATGAGGTGTTTGGTGATCCAGGCCTATTGATGACTGTTTGAGCAGTGCTTGCAGGTTGATTCAGGCCAAGAGTTTCAACTATCATTTCTTTAATACCTTCTTTTACAAACTCATCTCCTGCCATTAATTCGTCCACTGTTTCAGTACCCAACTATTTTTGTTGCCTTCTTTTATAGATGGCTGCACCAGCTGGAGCAGTGGATCTCCTGATTTGCAGCTTTGATGGTCTTTTTGAAACCTCTGTTTCAGGATAGTCAGGTTTTTGTGGAACTGTGGGATCTTTCTTCCTTAATCCCTCCAACCTTTTGTAGGTGGCCCTGACTGTATCTTCTTTCCATCTTGCCACTTGATTTTTAGACCCATAATCAGCAGCAACCAATTCCTTTTTCATTCTCCTCGGCTCTACCTTTTTATCAGGTACATTCTTTTTGAATTTTGCCCAATCTGGAGGAGTGTGCTTGACCTTATTCTTGATCATATCTTGAATCCTGGCTGCTTCTTTTTCAAGCTCAGGGATGGTCCATTCTTTGTACATGTGTTTTTCTCCTCTGTACTTCTTGGTTGCCATGATGCTTTCAATGTAGTCTTTTCTCAGAGATTCATCTGTTTTCTCTAAGATTTGTTGACAAACATTTTTTTTGCAAATTGCTCTAAAGATCTGACTTGTGTGAGCAAGTATTGATAATTCTGCTGAATTTCTCTATCAGATTTCCCATGTGTATTTCTTTTTGGGATATCCTCTGCATGCTTAGCCTTGATTTTCAAATATTCTTCAATATTGTTAGGCCTGGGATATCCTTCAACAGATGGCAACTTCCTTTTAGCAGGGTCATCCTCATAGTAAAAAGATCTGATTTCTTCTCTGACTGCTATTAGTTCAAGAGGGAATTGAACACCTGCAGGAAGTAAGGGCTTTTGAATTTAAGCTGATGAGAGAGGGACAGGTTTGGGTATTGTAACAAGTGATAGAGAGATTGAAGATGTTGGTGGTGGTGATGGAGAATCATCATCTGGTATGAAAATCCTTCTCCTTTTTATTGTAGGAGGAGCAGATGATGTTTTGGGTGGATAAGTGGTTGTGATTTGAGTGGCAGTGATTTGTGATTGACTAACAGCTGTTGAAACAACTGGTGTTTCAACCACTGTTGTCATTACAACAGATGTTGTAACATCTGCTGTCTTCTGCTTTTTGGCAGGAGGCGATGTTGGTGATGTTGTTTTTGGTGGTGATGGTGGTGGTGGTAAAGCAGTGGTTGTGGTGTGTGTTGAAGTGGTGTGTGTTGAAGTGATAACAGGTGTTGAAACCTCTGAAGTACCAGCAGTAGTTGATACAGCAGGAGTTACAATAGCTGTTTGGGTGGAGGTTTGATGTTGGTGGCTTTTGGATGGTGGTTTTGAAGTATGCTTTGTGAGTCTGGATGGTGTGGACTTGGGTTCCCTCACTTTTCTAGTGGGATTTCTTTTTAGCTCAGGATTTTGAACATACTTTAGCCCAGAACAACCGTGCGCATTCAGCTCCATGTAAGCTCTTTTCTCCTTATTCCACCTTGACATATCCTTTGCCACTCTGTCCCTTTTACACTTGCTATAGCTTCATCAAGTGCATTTTGGGTAACATCAACCTTTTTGCTACCATCTGGCAAAGGTATCTGCTTGGTCATATTCTCCATTTCCAGTTCTATGTAAAGACCATCATCTACTCCCTTCTTCTTCCATTCTTTAATTTTCTCCCCCTTTTGGCATTATCTGAGGGTAATTGATCAATGAAAAGAACAGTTGGAGGAGCAGTGCCAGTGGTTTTCAATAAATGGGCCTTGAGAGCCTTGATGTCTGCTTGTGTGTTCTTGAACCTAGACTCCATAGTGTTTCTCAGCTCTTGTACATGTATTGCATGTTGCTGATCAGCCATTTGTTTTTGTTGCTGGAGAAAAGGTTGAAATAGATTCCAGAGCTCATTTGCAGCAGATGCTTGTGGTGGAGCAGGTGCTTGAGGTGGAACAACAGTGGATTGCATCTTTTGTACTTTCAACAACTGTTGTAGCATGTCTTTTATATCTGCGACAGCTGTATCCAGTTTGTCAACTCGTTCTGTCAATTCCAGATATTTTAAACCATCACCCAATTTAATGGGATCATCTGATTTCCCACTAGCAGTGGTTTTATCAATGGTTGAGGTAGGGAGTGTACTCCAAACATTAACCACTGATGCCCCCTTTTCTTGGTACTGGGGTCTTCTTCCTTCAACACTTGACAGCCTTTTGATGTTGCCAATGGACAAAACAAATCCACTGGTGGATGTCAGAGGTGCTATAGAAGGAATTGCCTCCAAGGAAGTCTTATTGATGTAACCACTGTCCAAATGCAAACCAGTGGGTTCAACACTTGTAGTGGCTGCTTCACTTGGATTACCACCAAGAGTTACTTGTAACTCAAGGGGTGTAACCTCCTCAGGTTGTGTTGGTGGGTTAGCAAGGATTGATACATCAGACCCAGTCATTTGTTGAGGCATGTTCTCATTGATAGGTGATTGAGAAGGACTGGTTTGTGCCTGGTTCAAATCAATTGCATCCAACAAAAGTTTAGTTGGTGGGGGAATTGTGGATGTGATGGTTGGTGTAGAAAGAGAATTTGCCCCGGGCATTGGGCTGTGGATGATGGAAGCAAGTGATTCTAGAGCATCATATTGTGGTGTCCAATATGTACAACCTGTTCTTTTTGAGAAGAGACAGGAGGAGTTTCGGCTATGGGTTGAGATATTTTTACCAACTGCTGTGAGGAAGTAGCAGCAGTGGTTTCTTGTGACTTTTGTGCTGTCACTGGCAGTTGCTCTGGTATCTCATCCTCCAGAGTTGCCTTTTTGATGGGTTTGGGGGGGTTTTTTGAGTTTTCTTTTTGTTTGACTTTTTGGTGATTGTAGGTGTGGGTTTCAAAGCAGTTGTGTTGCCACTTTGATCACCTTGAGCAGTGGGCTCAGCAGCAGATACCTAAGGAGCAGTGGGAGCTGCTAAATTCTGCTCAGGCACCTCTGCTTGTGTTTTGCAAGGTGTTGACATTCTTGTAAAAGTTTCAGCAGTTAAGCTGTTTATTTGAATAGATTCACCTTGTGTTATTGCGGCAGCATCATTCTTACCAAGTTTCTTTTCAAAATAGTAACTTAGAAATCTTGGAAACAGTAAGAATGCCTTTGTTTCAACATTTTTAACCAGATCATTAAAAATTTCCCTAGAATAATTAAAATTTTCTCCTTGAAGAATAGCAAATCCCAGGTTTTGAATTTTTAATGGTATTTCATTGAAAGCAGTGGTTTTGTTTGAAACACACATTAGGAAGGTATGAAATAAAAATTTTGTTGCAGAAGGGAAGAAACCTTTTTGTAAGGTGTCCTTTTTTACTTCTACATTGTATCCTCTTTCCAAAAAATCATTTTTTAACTCGTTTTTGGGAAAAGAAGTTTTACCTTCCTGATCATCGAGTTGAAAGACCTCCGAAATGGATTGTGGTGTAATCTTGACAGCTTTTCCCTTTAGAGTAGAGTGAATGGCTACGACAGTTTTACCTTGTTTGTCAAGGGTTACATTCTTCCAGAACTCTCTTTGGGTCGCCAAGTAAATTGGTGCATCTGCTATGAGCAAAGTTTTGTACTTTGACGCAGACATGAGATCAATGATGGAATCAAATACCTCGGTGGTGCCGGGTTTTGTGAGAAGACCCAGAAGGTTGTGAGACGGTTTATGTGGAATTTCAGTGGGTTTTGCCTTTTGAGAGGCATCTTTTGAAGATGATTTGGAAGTGGGTTTTGCAGATGACTTCGATTTTGTCATTTTGGAGATGATGATCGAAGAAGATTTTAAGGTAATTTGAGAAAAACTGCTTTGAGAAGAGAATTTTTAAGAATTCAATTCGACAGTAAAACCCTGTTTGGGTTTTGAAAGGGGTTTTATGGAGAAAAAGTGAATGCTGACGTGGCAGCGGTTACAAAAAGACTGACCACTATGTACTGCCCACATGCCAGCCCCTGATGAAATAAAGGATAGTACTTTTATGAAAACAACTGATGAAGGCAGTGGTTACAACGGTAACAAATGGAAGCAGTGGATGATTTTTACTATCAGTAGATAGCACATCAGTGGATAAAACACTGATTTTGAGCATCAGTGCTTATCAAGAAAATGAGAGAACATGGGATGGCTTTCAGCAGTGGACAGACTTTGAAGTAGAGCAGACTTTTGAACAAACAGTGGTTATGGCAGACTTTTAAGGATTTTAATGAAAACTTCATTTTTAGCTATTTTTAAGGATGGATTTTTGATTTTCTGAAAACATTTTAATGCTTTTATTCATAGAAAAACAAGATTTTGCTTGTTATTCCATGTTTAGCATGCCAATCCTAGAGACCAAGCTTTCAAAGGTGGATGTATCTAATGCTTTTGTGAGTACATCTGCCAGCTGGTCTTTAGTTGGAACATGATGCAGAGAAATCAAACCTTTTTCATAGCAATCCCTCACAAAGTGATGTCTGATGTCGATGTGTTTGGTGGTTGAGTGAGAGACTGGATTTTTGATGATATTTTCTGCTGCCTGGCTATCCAACATGAGTGGTGTCTTTAAGGCAGTGATACCAAAATCCAATAACTGATTTTGAAGCCACAGGAGTTGGGTTGTACAGCTTGCAGCAACAATGTATTCAGCTTCAGCAGTGGATGTTGAAACAGCTGCTTGCTTTTTGCTTTGCCATGAGACTAAGCAATCACCTAGAAACTGGCACCCTCCTGATGTGGACTTCCTTGTGGTGTTACATCCAGCAAAGTCACTGTCTGAAAATCCTGAAAGCTTGATATTCCCATTAGCTGGATACCAGATATCAAGTGTGGGAGCAGTTTTTATGTACCTGAATATCCTTTTTACAGCAATAAGGTTGGATTTTCTAGGGGCTGATTGACTCCTTGCACAGACACATGTTGCAAACATGATGTCTTGCCTAGATGCAGTTAGGTACAAAAGAGACCCAATCATGCTTCTATATAAAGTTTGGTCAATCAGCTCATCCTTTTCATCAGACATGACAAGCTTATTTGTTGCCATGGGTGTGCTGCATGGTTTACTATCATTCATATCAAATTTGTTTAAAAGTTCTTTAGTATACTTGCTTTGATGAATGAAAGTTCCATTTTGCATTTGCTGAACTTGGAGACCAAGAAAGCATTGCAGTTCACCCATTGCACTCATTTCAAACTCAGCTGTCATGAGTTCCCTAAACTCTTCACACATTTTATTACATGTGCTTCCAAAAATAATGTCATCCACATAAGTTTGGACAATCATTAAATCCTTTCCTCTCCATTTTAAAAACAGTGTTTTATCAATGGTACCTCTTTTGAAACCATTTGAGAGTAGAAAGGTGGAAAGAGTTTCATACCAGGCCCTAGGTGCTTGTTTCAGGCCATACAAAGCTTTGTTTAGCTTGTAGACATGATCTGGATAAAATGGATCCTCAAAACCTGGAGGTTGACAAACATACACCTCTTCTTGAATTGTACCATAGAGGAAAGCACTTTTGATATCCATTTGAAACACCTTCATGTTGTGGTTGACAGCAAAGGCCAGGAACAGTCTTATAGCTTCCAATCTTGCTACAGGGGTAAAAGTTTCATCATAGTCAATCCCCTCTTCCTGTCTGTAACCTTGAACCACAAGCCTGACTTTATTCTTGACAACAATGCCCCTTTCATCAGTTTTGTTTTTGAAGACCCACGTTGTGCCGATGGGACTCACATCTTCTGGCAGTGGTACAAGCTCCCATACTTGTTGTCTCTTGAACTGTTGGAGCTCCTCTTGCATGGCTTCTACCCAGCTGTTGTCTTTTAGTGCCTCTTGGTACTTGACTGGCTGATGGAGTGATAGAAAGCCATAAAAAAGACAGATGTTTTGGGTTTGGCTTCTTGTGAGCACCCCTTCATTGATGTTGCCAATGATTTGGTCAGGTGGATGAGATCTCAAGAAGATTAAATCTCCTTGGTATGGTATGATGGCATTTGTTGGTGAAGGCTGCAAATGTGTATCATCTGAGCTAACCACTGCTGGTGACTTTGATGACCCAGCAGTGTCTTCAAAAGGTGGTGGAATAGGAGGTAATGATGAGGACACATGCTAACTTTTATCCACTGTTTGGGGACTTTTCTCAGCAGTGTTTGATGATGTGGAAGCAGTGGTTAATGGGCTACTTTGGTCAACAACTGTTGAGGTAGCAGTGGTTGAGCTTTGACAGCTGTTTTGAACAACTGATGCTTTTCCCATTGTGGCAGACTTTTGAGGGATGATGATTTCATACCCATAGTCTGGTGTTGAATCCTCTAATGGACCTGCACTGTTAGTCTTGACAGCAGTATTTTCAAAAGTGAATTTTTCAAGATCAAACAAATCTACAGGATTTGCTGGGATTTTCATTGATGAAAGTTCATTGAACTTTACATTCAAGGTTTCCTCCACTGCTTTGGTCCGTGTATTAAACACTTTGTAGGCCTTAGTAGTGGTTGAGTATCCCAGGTGATAACCACAATCTACTTTGGCTGCAAATTTTGAGATGGAATCTTTTAAATTCAAAATAAAGCATGGGCAGCCAAATACTTTGAAATATGAGATCAGTGGTTTGATTTTATACAGAATTTCATAAGCAGTCTTTTTGTGCCCGGGGTTTATTAAAACTCTGTTTTGGACATAGCAAGCAGTGTTTACTGCCTCTGCCCAAAAAGTTAATGGCAAACCTGAATCAGCAAGCATGGTTCTGGCAGCCTCAATCAAAGTTCTGTTCTTTCTTTCAACTACCCCATTTTGCTCTGGTGTTCTAGGATGTTGTACTGCCTTACAATCCCTTTCTTCACACAGAAGGCATCCAACTCCTTATTTTTGAATTATGTGCCATTGTCACTCCTGAAGACTTTTACTGGAAGGTCAAATTGCTTTTCAACCTGTGTCATAAAGTCTTGCAAAATGCCTGCAGTCTCATCTTTTAAGTGTAAAAAGAAAGTCCATGTAAAGCTAGAGAAGTCATCAATAATAACCAAACAATATTTCTTCTTCTTGAGACTCATGACTTGAACTGGGCCAAACAAATCCATGTGCAGCATTTGCAAACACTAGGTTGTTTTGGACTCTTCAATGGACTTAAAAAAGCTTTTATGCTGTTTTCCTTTTAAACAGGAAATGCAATGCTCAGGACATGAAAACAATTTTTGTGGTAACCCTCTTACCAAGCCATTTTTTGAAATTTCAGTGTTTGTCTTGAGATTTGTGTGCCCCAATCTTCTATGCCAAAGTTCTGTCTCTTTGTTAGAGGCATCTGAGAACAGACAGGCATCAGTTCTGGGACACTCTTTTGACATATCAACAACATAAACATTGCCACTTCTTTGAGCAACAAGTTTTGTTTTTCCAGTTTTTATTATTGCTTCAATCTTTTCAACCATTTCTGGTCCAACAATCCTACAACACTCCTTTGTGAAGAATGACCCATACCCCTTATCACTCATTTGTGAAACACTCAGGAGGTTGAATTTCAGATTGTCTATCAGATTGACATTTTCAAATTTTACATTTCCAGACTGTACTGTACCAGACCCCAGAACTTTCCCTTTACTATTATTCCCAAAGGATATATCACCCCCTCCATGGATTTTGAAATCTTTGAGTAGGGCTTTACATCCTGTCATGTGCCTGGAGCCTCCACTATCTACATACCAAAGGCTATCTAAGTATGCAGAAGCTCCCTGCACATGAAGTAAAAGGATTAGTTCATTAGGGTTTCCAAAGCCAATAAGGCTTTGGATGGGGTCTCAACAGTGTCTTGGATGGATGCAGATTTATGGACAGTGGTTAGGTCAGGGGTTTGGACAGCTTTAGGACTGTTTCTTTCTAACCACTGTTGTGGGTTTTGACCAATCACCTGCTGATAACCAAAAGGATACTTGTTCACTCTTGGTTTAGAGGGCCTTTTATAGGTCTCATAAACGTGTGGAATCCTTTGGTAAGATGATTGTCCCTTGCCTTTTCTGAATTGGTTGGCAGGGGGTGCATCAGTCACTTGAACATCTCTTTGGACAGATGTTTGATTCAGCTGTTTTGTAACAGCTGTTTGGACTGGCACAAACAGTGGTTGATTCTTGGTGAATTTTACAGATGATGTTAATGGACTCAAGGATGTTTTAGCAGTGTACTCATTCTTTTTAACATCAAAGTTTTTGAGATACACACATGCTTGAGTTTTGTGATTTGTTTTACCACAGATAGTGCAGCTTTCAGCAGGAACAATGACACTTGTTTTGTTTAAATCATAAGCTTTTAAATGAAAACAATCTTTTGTTAGATGATTCCTTTTCTCACAAAATTCACAAAACAGGTTTTTGATTTTTTCTTTCTTCTTCCTCTTTTCAGACTCCTTTGCAACAGAGTTTTTAACCTCTGCTGGGATGTCCTTGAGAGGGATGACTTTTGCTTTTGGAGCTGTGACACCATCAGTGGTTGTAAAGTCCATGGGCTTGAAGTTTTCAAGAATGTCACACTCATCAGAGCATGTGGGTTTAAATTGGTATTTTTCAATTTCCTCAAAAGTTGAGGATCCCACAGATCTTTCCAAAGTGATTTTGTTACCAAGTTTGTCAGTGATTTTCACTTCTTGCCCATTCTTGTTTGTGGGAATGAATTCAGTTGTTACATCAGTGGTTTGAACAGATTTTTCAAAGGCAGTGTTTTCATCATCATATTTTCTATAACCAACACCAAATTTCACATTGCTTTTAATCTGTTTCTCAAGCATAACCTCATACCCTTTGCAAGATTCCACCCATCTTTCACAAGTGATCTGGGTGGACTCCAACTCCTTTTTGCAAACTTGGTATTTTTCTACCATAGTTTGGAGTTGAGTCTTGGTTATGCTTTTCTCTTCTTTGAGACTGCTGATATCTTTATCCTTTTCAGTCAATTTGTTTCTAAGTTCTTTTAATGACTTTTCAAATTTGACTTCATCAAACAAGACTTTATCCCTAAGGTTTTCATTTACCTCTTTGATGTTAGCAAATGCAATAATGCATTGGTCTGAACACAGTTTTTCAAGAACTTGAGGTGTTACCTTAGCAGCAGCCATCATGGCACAATCACATTTAAAATCACCTTCTTCATCAGCTCTATCTTCTTTCTCACCAGCTTTCTTCTCTTCCTTTTCTTCTTTATCATTTTCGGACCAGGGGTTAGACAGTGGTTCAATCAGGGTTTCTGAATTTTCTCCCAGCAGTAGTTTACCAGCAACTGTAGTAACCACTACTTCAGCTACTTTATCCACTTTTTCATCACTTAGCTGTTAACCTTCAGTTTCTACCCCTTCAGATATTGACTCTAATGCCATCAAACAAAATTCATCATTAGAAGGATCATAAAAAGCATTGAGTGCAAAATTTTCATCACCAAGCTCATCAGGCATGCTGCTTGTCACGGCCCCTGACCCGGTTTAACCCGTTTCAGGAGCTACGGGACAGAAATCCCGTGGTATTTATTTAATTGAGTTTAACAGCGGAAGTTTATCATCAGGATCTCTTTTTTTTTTAAACTAAAAATTTTCTCGATTATTTTATTTCACAATTCGGAATAAAACCCCGGTAATTTACAATACTAAGATTTCATGGAGAAATTTTTATTATACAAAACATATTTCTTTATTTTAGAGTAAATTACAAGTTTTGTCCTTTATGTTTGTCCCAAATTTCAGGCGCTGTCCTTTACCTTTAAAATTGACGAGTTTTGTCCTTAACGTTTCAAAATCCTGCACGTTATGTCCTTTAGGCCTAACTTTGTTAGAATTTTCTGTTAAGTATAGTCATGTGTCTTGCACACAAGGGCATTCTTGTCATTTTACTTACCCAAGGACTATTGTGTAAATCAATTTATATTAAGGAACTAATGTGTAAAAACCATTTATATATAAAAAAACCCATTTATATCTCTTCCCTCACTCTATCTCTCTTCACCTGTCACCACCATATGCCGCCACCACCACCATATGCCGCCGCCGCCACCGCCGCCTTCATGTACACCACCATATGCTGACACCACCGCCATCTTCACCACCACCACCATATTCTAACCTTCAAAATCTATTTTGTATCAATTTAAACATGTTTACAATAATCAATAAGTATCCTTAAGACCTAAACTGCCGGAGCACATAGGCTAATGTCAGTAATCAGTATGCTTTACTTGATTAGAACACTATCAATACACTTTTGTGATATTTGATTTAATGATGTAGCAAATACATTGTTTTATCAGTTCATATTGAAGGATATAGACACTGTAGTTGTTTAACATATACATCTATAGAGTTTATCGGCATTTAAGCCATTTAATCGACACTGTAATTTCAGCAAAACCAACATACTACCACCACCATCAACCCGCCACCGTCTCCGACATCACCACCCCCACCGGAACCCTAACCCCAACCTTGCAAACAACCCAAATCAACAACCACCACCGTTAAACCCACCACCCCCATCCACCACCACAAAAACTAAAATAAAGGAGGATTGTTCTCAGATTCAAAACTAAGATCTTACCAGTTCAGAGAATTCCGGCGAAGTAGTCTCCGGCCACCACCACTTGCAATCGCCTAACTCCACCTCAACTGGACCACTGCCCGCTGCACCCGTCGCCGCCTCTAACCCACCTCAACCATACACCTACCACCGCTAAACCCACCATCAGCATCGCACCCACCACCGTACACCTCCCACCACCGCTATACCCGTCATCACCATCGCACCCACCACCGCTAAACCTAATATCTTTTTGCTGCAATTTGATCTTGTTTGAGTAAATAGGGCTTAGAATAGATTAGGGTTTGATCTTTTGTTTCTAATCAGAACAGATTACATACAAATTGGGTATAATTCTAGAGAGAGGGCAGGGAGCGTTTTGTAGAGAGAGAGAGAGGAGAGAGAGAGTTAGAGAGAGAAAGAGAATGTAGGAATGAAATTTTGTTTTATATCTTTATTTTTTTTTACACAATTACACCCTTGTTACAAGTTATTTACAAAATAATCCCTAGGGAGGTAAAATGACAAAAGTGCCCCCATGTGCATGGCACATGACCAACTTTAACAAAAAAATCTAACTGGGTTTGGCCTAAAGGACATAACATGCAGGATTTTGAAACATTAAGTACAAAACCAGTCAATTTTAAAGGTAAAGGACAGCGCCTGAAATTTGGGACAAACATAAAGGACAAAACTTGTAATTTACTCTTTATTTTATAAGGAGCCACTTCCTTAAGCTTGCAGTGCTTCCCGACATTTTTCCTGGATTACAACAGATCACCTGAAACATGTTTGAAAAAGGTTTTGTCAGCGGGAAATACTGAGTGAATCATTCTATTTAATAAAACAAACCTGTTTGTTATAATTTACAGTATTAAGGGTGATTACATTGTTTCTATATCAACCAACTACCCACAGTATTTGTCACTCGACTTATTTCTGTGACTGTGGTCAGACCACCCATTGGCTAACTCGTTGTCCAATGGTGGCGGGAAAAAGTAATGTATACAATACCCCACATACCGGCTGTAATTTGGTGATTACAAAGACTTAATCCCTGTAATTATAACTTTGAAAATAAACATGCTTTTGAAAGTAATTTAATAAAAAGAGAATGACTCACATTGCAGATTTAACACGGATAGAGTCTAGTCTATGGATTAGCCTTGTTAACCTAATTTAAATAACAATGCACACAAAACTGGGTTAGTAATCAATACAGCATTTACGATAACTCACGAGATCAAACTCTCACAACGAATGACAAAGTGCGATACTTAAACATCCATCGAATTAACGACGAATGACAAAGCATAACCCTAATGTGGGCAGCACTTAAACATCCATTGGATATATTGATCGATCGGACAATGAATCGTAATAGCGATCGAGTTATTACCCTGTTTTGCGGCAGCACTTCGTGAATCGTGTGTGTTTTGTAGTAATTATACTATATCTCAGCGTATATTGTGAGTTTTTACGTCGAACAAGTTCCTGAAACCAAGTCCCACAGTCTACTATTTATACATGAAAAATGGTATCTGTCGCGTGTCGCGACAGGTCCCCTTGTGCGTTTCGCGTGTCGCGAGGGATGCCAATCTACCCTAGGGTAGCCTTGTGTTCCAGTAGGCTTGCTGAGTTGGTTTCGTGTTATTTCGAATTTTTGACAACAAACTGTATAGATATTACCGATTAGGGTTTACCCCCCTGAGTTTTAGGGGCCCTGATCCTAATTCCGATTGTTCTGAAAATTTTAGGGATTTATGCAGAATTACTTGGGTGTCTCAATTAGGGTTTCCTTTTGGATAAACTAATTTAATAAATATGACTTTTGATGAGAGTTGTTACATTCTCCCCACCTTAATAAAAATCTCGTCCTCGAGATTTACTGGAATAAATGAGGATATTTTCGCTTCATTTCTGATTCCAGCTCCCAAGTGTATTCAGCTCCTCTCTTTGAATCCCACTTGACTTTAACTAGAACTAGTCGCTTGTGCTTGAGAAATTTCACCTTTCGATCTTCTATCTGAAGAGGTTTTTCTACAAATTTTAATTTTTCGTTTACCTCTATATCTTGGAGAGGTACTACCAAAGATTCATCTGATAGACATTTCTTGAGATTGGATACATGAAATACATCATGTACTCCAGCTAGTTCTTCGGGTAGTTGTAAACGATAAGTAACTGGTCCTATACGTTGGATTACTGTAAATGGTCCTACATATCTGGGACTTAGCTTTCCTTTCTTACCGAATCTAACAACTCCTTTCCAAGGAGAAACTTTCAATAATACTCTGTCTCCAACTTGGAATTCTAACGGCTTGCATCTATTGTCTGCATAACTTTTCTGGCGATCTCGAGCCGTCTTCAGCCTTTCTTTGATTTGAGTAATCTTATCGGTTGTCTCTTGCACTATTTCAGGACCTGACAATTGACTTTCTCCTATTTCTGCCCAACAAACTGGAGTTCTGCATTTTCTTCCATACAATGCTTCGAATGGGGCAGCTTCAATACTTGAATGATAACTATTGTTATAGGAGAATTCAATCAGAGGTAAGTGATCGTCCCAATTTCCACCAAAATCTATTACACATGCTCGGAGCATGTCTTCTAGAGTTTGGATCGTCCTTTCACTTTGCCCGTCTGTTTGAGGATGATATGCAGTGCTTAAGTTTAGTCGAGTTCCCATTGCTTCTTGGAAACTTTTCCAGAAATGAGAAGTGAAACGACTATCTCTATCTGATACAATGGAGAGTGGAATTCCATGTAGAGATACGACTTTATCTACATACAACTTTGCCAGTCTTTCCATGCTAAAGGTTTCTTTCATAGGTAGAAAGTGAGCAGATTTGGTTAATCGATCCACAATTACCCAAATCGCATCATTACCTTTTCTGGTTTTGGGTAACTTAGTGACAAAATCCATTGTTATGAGTTCCCATTTCCATACTGGCATTTCTAACTGTTGTAATAGACCTGATGGTTTCTGATGTTCTGCCTTAACTTGTGAACAGGTAAGACATTTTGATACATATCTAGCTATATCCTTCTTCATACCTATCCACCAAAAATTCTTTCTTAAATCTTGGTACATCTTATTGTTTCCAGGGTGTATGGTATACCTGGATTTATGAGCTTCCTCTAAGATCTTATTTCTTAATTCTCCCTGATTTGGTACCCAAATTCTGCTTTTGTGGAATCTCCAAATTCCATCATCTCCCTGTTCTAAATCTTTTATTCGTCCCTTCATTCCTTCAGCATCATCCTTGATTGTTGTTTCTTGAACACTCTTTATTTGTTCCGTTAAATCTATTTGTAGATTTAACCTGAGAGCACGAACTCGTCGTTGTTTTTCATGATACTTACGACTTAAGGCATCTGCAACTACATTTGCCTTTCCTTCGTGATACTGAATATTACAGTCGTAATCACTTAGGATTTCCATCCATCTTCTTTGCCTCATGTTTAACTCTTTTTGCTCAAAAATATATTTTAAACTTTCGTGGTCTGTATAAACAGTAAATTTACTTCCGTAAAGATAATGTCTCCAAATCTTAAGGGCAAAAATTACGGCTCCTAATTCTAAATCATGAGTCGTATAATTTTCTTTGTGCTTTTTCAATTGCCTTGATGCATACGCAATTACTTTCTTGTGTTGCATTAGCACACATCCTAATCCTAGTTTTGAAGCATCACAGTAAACTTCAAAATCTTTAGTCCCTTCCGGTAGAGCTAAGATTGGAGCATTGGTTAATTTCTGCTTCAATATTCTAAAGGCTTCTTCTTGTTTAGGTCCCCATTCAAACTTAATGGCTTTACAGGTTAGCTTAGTTAATGGTACAGCTATCTTGGAAAATCCTTAATAAACCGTCTATAATACCCAGCTAGACCTATAAAACTTCTAATTTCCATTGCGGTTTGCGGAACCTTCCAATTGGTAATTGCCTCTATTTTAGCAGGATCTACATGAATACCTTTGTGATTCACCATGTGTCCTAAGAATTGCACTTCTTGTAGCCAAAATTCACACTTCGAGAATTTGGGATAAAGCTTTTCTTTTCTTAACAAAGTTAAGAGTGCATGAAAATGCTCACAATGTTCTGTCTGACTTTTGGAATAAATAAGTATATCGTCTATGAAGACAATTACAAATTTATCCAAATACGGTTTACATATCCTATTCATCATGTCCATGAATGCTGCGGGTGCATTCGTTAACCCAAAGGGCATGACTGTAAACTCGTAATGACCATACCTAGTTCTGAAAGCAGTTTTAGGTATGTCTTCTTCTTATACTTTCAATTGATGATATCCGGAGCGTAAGTCAATCTTAGAGAAATATCTAGCTCCCTGGAGTTGATCAAAAAGATCATCAATCCTAGGTAATGGGTATCGATTCTTAATTGTAACTTTATTCAATTCTCTATAATCAATACACATTCTCATCGAACCATCCTTTTTCTTTACAAACAACACTGGAGCTCCCCAAGGGGATGAGCTAGGTTGTATGAATCCTTTACTTAATAATTCATCTAATTGCTTTTTCAGTTCTAATATTTCTGTAGGAGCTAACCAATAAGGTGCCTTGGCTATTGGTGTAGTTCCAGGAATTAGATGAATCCTAAATTCTACCTCCCTATCTGGTGGTAACCCTGGCAACTCTTATGGGAATATATCTGGGTATTCGGAGACTACAGGAATTTCATTAAGTTCTTTACCTTTGGTGGTAATGATTACTGAAATCATATACACTATTCCTTGCTTTCGTTCATAACTAGCAACTTTCATTATTGATATGAACTTCATGGGCTTATGTGGTTTATCTCCTGTAATCATGATTACTTCTCCGGTTGATGCTTGAATTTCTATGGAATTCTTATCACAAAGAATTTGAGCATGGTTGGCTATTAACCAATCCATTCCTAACACAACATCAAATTCAGCTAATTTCATAGGTAACAGATTTGCAGAAAATTTATGACCTGAAAGTTCTATTTCTACTTTTTGAAAAACCTGCTCTATTTTAACTGAATTCCCATATGCGGTTTCGACTGTAAAAATCTGCCTCATGTTGGTTAAAGGTAACTTAAGAGCTTGGCAGAATAAAGTATTTATAAAACTTTGGTTTGCACCAGAGTCAAATAATACTTTTGCGTATATGTTGTGAACTAGGAACGTACCAGCTATCACATATGGAATGAGTTCTGCTTCTTGAGTGGTTAGCTGGAATGCTCTGACATTCTTCTTAGTAGCTCCATCGACTGTCTTGGCTTTGTTATCTGCAGGTTTGACCAATTTAGGACATTCTAGCTTAAAATGTCCTGTTTCTCCACAGTTGTAGCAGATTCTGGTTTTCTTCCTGCAGTATTCTTCACGATGTCCTATGGCTTTGCAAAAGTTGCAGATTACATTACATCTTCCATAATGTTTCTTTTTGCAATTTCTTCAAAATGGCAAAGTTGAAGATTGCCCTGTTCCTCTTCTCTTGAAGTTGCTATTATTACCCACCCGAAATCCTTGGGTAATTTTCTGAGCTGGTTCCTTCTTCCTGTTTTCATCTCTTGTGCGTACCAGTTCATTAGTTAAGGTGTTGGCTAGTTCCACTGCATCGTCAATAGTGCGAGGTCTCGCAGCCTTAACAATGTTGCGGATTTCGCTAATTAATCCCCAAATATAGCGAGATATGAGTACCGGTTCTGGTGAAGCCAATGTTGGTACCACCCTAGCATATTCGAAGAATGTCGAGGTATATCCTCTATAGTCCATATTAACCATCCGATGGTTTAGGAACTTATTTGCCATTTGATCTTTTTCATACTCGGGACAGAATTTTCTTTCTACAAGACTCTTAAATTCTTCCCATTTCATGGCATATGCCTCAATCCTTCTTTTAGCTTGTAATACTGTGTTCCACCACTCTAACGCCCCTTCTTTAAAAAGGTTTGAAGCATACATAACTTGATCTTCCTCAACACATTTACTTATAGCAATTACTGCCTCAGTTTTCTCTAACCATCGTAATGCTGCAATAGCCCCTTCGTTACCTGCAAACTCAGTTGGTTTACAGGCAAGGAATTCTTTGTAAGTGCAACCAGGTGTTGAAACTTTCATTTTCTTAAAAATTGGGGTTTGCAGATCATTATTGTTATTAACATGATTTCCGCCTCCGTTTATACTATTACTAAAGTTGTCGCCTTGAGTACGTTTACTAGGAATGATTGATTGAGGTTTAACAGGTTTCTGAACAGCAGCAACGATTGCTGGAATAGCATTAGTTATTCCTTGTGCAACGATATCCTCTATATCTTGCCTATTTAACAATTGTTCTTCCTGAATTTGCTCAGATTGATTTACTTCATTTACTGGTTCATTACCAATGTTTGCCATCTGATAATTAATTTATAAATAATTAATTAGTATAAAAGAAATAATCCAATATCACAATTAATTGCACATAATCACGAAAACGAATATACAAACAAAATTGTAAATTTTCTAAAATTCCATTTGTTTTATAGATTATATCATGCCTCTATATACAACCATTTTATTATTTATCTTACACATACTGATTTTTATTAATATTACTATTACACAATCATAGTCTTACTACCCACTTTTCTCTCGTCACTTGTTTTCCTAAAAACGAAGCTCCCTTTCATCATATTTCCAAGCAATTTGTCCTCCTATCTCTCGGATCCTATTCCCAGCATCCATCAGCTCTTCACCAAAATGGCGAAGTTCAGCCATATTCTCGTTACTCATTGGTGGATTTGGTAGGGGTTCTGGATCGAATTGTGGAAGAAAGGAATAAGGACTGTTGACAATGTTTTGGAATTGCCAGTCATTTGTCCACCATTCATCCATTCCTAAAGGTTGGGTATGGATTATGGGTTCTGAAATTGCTGGTTCAAAATTTATAGGGATTTGGGTTTCAATAGGACGAGCAAAAACATTTGTATTGACAGGCTGAATAGTATCACAGCTTGCCAATATAAAATCTATTTCCTCTTGAAATGTCATTTCCTGATTTTGTTTAGAGCTTTCTCCAATTTCCATCTGAATTTGTCTAGTACCTTTTCCAACCTCCGTTTCTATTTCCTTAGAGTATTCCTCAAATTGTATTCCTATTTGCCTAGATTCTTCCCTGACTTCAGTCTCCAATTCCGGCTGTCTAGAACTTTCCCTGGTTTCAATTTCTTTTCCTTTTTCTAAGGGATTATTTATTTTAGGAAGTCTCTTAGCTGGCTTTTTCCTACGTAGACGACTTCCCCATACGTATCTCCTTCTTTTCTTTGGTTTTGGCTTTTCCAAAGGTGGAGCGTTGAATTCTATTGGTTGTTCCACATCAGGGAAATACCCAGTAAACTCTTTAGAAACTTCTATGTTTACGGGGTAAAGGTTGAGATTCTCTAGGGCTCCAGATAGCTCATTCATGCTGTTAAAATAAATTAAAAATTTTATAACAACTTTCAAAATAACCTTCACATATTATTGCATACCATATGATTACAAAACAACTGAAATTGAAAACATACTTATGTTTTATTGTAAATTTATTTATTTACTGGATGGATTTTCTAGCTTGTAGGAGCTTATGGTTTGCTAATTAATTTATTTAGAAATCTGCATTTACTGCTACTGTAGCTAACATATAAAGATCTGCCCATTTTTCGTCTAACTTGTCTTCCCAAGGTGATTTACTGAGTAGTTCTTGGGTTTCCTTTTTAAATTTCTTTTCTCGGGATTTCCTTAATTTCTCCTGACTTTTTCTAATAATTAAACTTCTTTTATCAGGAGAAAGTGGTTCCTCGTATTGGGCTTTTCGAACGAATATTCCTTCTTCAGGAGTTTGGGATGAACTTCCTTTTTCATTTGATGACCTATCTAATTTAAGATAGATATTTGAAAGCTTTTTCTTACCCATACTATAACTAACAAATAGTCAGTTAATAAAACACATAATCACATAATAGTAATCAGGAAAAATTAAGTATTTCTAAATACTTAATTAGCTTAACTCAGTGGCTTTGATACCACCTTTTTCTGTCACGGCCCCTGACCCGGTTTAACCCGTTTCAGGAGCTGCGGGACAGAAATCCCGTGGTACTTATTTAATTGAGTTTAACAGCGGAAGTTTATCATCAGGATCTCTTTTTTTTTTAAACTAAAAATTTTCTCGATTATTTTATTTCACAATTCGGGATAAAACCCCGGTAATTTACAATACTATGATTTCATGGAGAAATTTTTATTATACAAAACATATTTCTTTATTTTATAAGGAGCCACTTCCTTAAGTTTGCAGTGCTTCCCGACACTTTTCCTGGATTACAACAGATCACCTGAAACATGTTTGAAAAAGGTTTTGTCAGCGGGAAATACTGAGTGAATCATTCTATTTAATAAAACAAACCTGTTTGTTATAATTTACAGTATTAAGGGTGATTACATTGTTTCTATATCAACCAACTACCCACAGTATTTGTCACTCGACTTATTTCTGTGACTGTGGTCAGACCACCCATTGGCTAACTCGTTGTCCAATGGTGGCGGAAAAAAGTAATGTATACAATACCCCACATACCGGCTGTAATTTGGTGATTACAAAGACTTAATCCCTGTAATTATAACTTTGAAAATAAACATGCTTTTGAAAGTAATTTAATAAAAAGAGAATGACTCACATTGCAGATTTAACACGGATAGAGTCTAGTCTATGGATTAGCCTTGTTAACCTAATTTAAATAACAATGCACACAAAACTGGGTTAGTAATCAATACAGCATTTACAATAACTCACGAGATCAAACTCTCACAACGAATGACAAAGTGCGATACTTAAACATCCATCGAATTAACGACGAATGACAAAGCATAACCCTAATGTGGGCAGCACTTAAACATCCATTGGATATATTGATCGATCGGACAATGAATCGTAATAGCGATCGAGTTATTACCCTGTTTTACGGCAGCACTTCGTGAATCGTGTGTGTTTTGTAGTAATTATACTATATCTCAGCGTATATTGTGAGTTTTTACGTCGAACAAGTGCCTGAAACCAAGTCCCACAGTCTACTATTTATACATGAAAAATGGTACCTGTCGCGTGTCGCGACAGGTCCCCTTATGCCTGTCGCGTGTCGCGACAGGTCCCCTTATGCCTGTCGCGTGTCGCGTGTCGCGAGGGGTGCCAATCTACCCTAGGGTAGCCTTGTGTTCCAGTAGGCTTGCTGAGTTGGTTTCGTGTTATTTTGAATTTTTGACAACAAACTGTATAGATATTACCGATTAGGGTTTACCCCCCTGAGTTTTAGGGGCCCTGATCCTAATTCCGATTGTTCTGAAAATTTTAGGGATTTATGCAGAATTACTTGGGTGTCTCAATTAGGGTTTCCTTTTGGATAAACTAATTTAATAAATATGACTTTTGATGAGAGTTGTTACACTGCTCCAGTCAACAAAACCTTGAGTGAAAAAGCTTTGTTGCTCTGGTTGTACTACTGTTGGAGCAGCTTGTGAGGTGCAACATGTTGCACTTATGCCTGAGGGTGAGGGGTTTGAACATACTGAATTTGTGGAACAGTGGTTTGAACATAATGCACAGGCACAGGGGTTACAGCATAGTGAGCAGTGTTAACATGGGCAGCAGGGGTATATTGGGTATAGTGCACAGTGCTTTGCTGTTGTGGTCTAGGGTTTGAGCTGGGATGAGTGATTATTGGACCAGTGGTTTGACTCATGCATTCCCTAGCAAAATGACCTAGCCTATTGCACTTGTAGCACTTGATTTTTGATTTATCCAACCCCACCCTTAAATTTCCATGTAACCCTGGGAATTTTCTCCCTGTTCTTTTATAGAATTTGCTTGTTCTTACACTAAGCAAAGCCAATTGATGCAAAATGTCCATTTCTTCTAAGTCAGTGGGATCAAAGTGTTGCAAATCATTGAGTTCAAAACACAAGTTATCTGACATCTGGTTTTCACAATTTGCAGTAAAAGCATAATTGGCAGAGTGAGAATCAGGGTTGTTGAAATTTCCACCAGCAGTTATATCAATAAAGTGATCATAACCCTGATCCTTATTACTGCTACCAGATTCTTCCTGTCCAAACAGAGCTGTGTTACCAAATGAATAATCATCAGCAACTTTGCCAGACTCTTGCAACTTCTTTTTCTGGTTTAACTCCCTTTCATAGGTCAGGAGTCTACCATGAAGTTGGGTCAAGGTCAGATCTTTGAACTCAGCTGAGTTTCTAGTCACAAATGCAATTGTGTCCCATTTATCAGGTAGTGATCTAAGAAACCTACTATTTTGTGTTGATTTAGGAATTTCAACTTTAACAAGCCTTAGCTCACTGATGAGACAACTAAAACGTTCAAACTGTTGGGTCAATGATTCACCCTTAATGTAACAGAAGGTTTCATACTGCTGATTCAGAATTTCCCTATTGTTTTCAATAACTTCCTCAGTTCCCCCAAACTGTTCCTTCAATGCATCCCATAGCTCTTTGGCACTGTTCAATGTAACAGTCCAGCATAGATCTCATTGGGTAATGCAGATGCTATGATGCTAAATGCTTTAGCATCGAGTTCGAACTTTTGAAAATCAGTTTCAGTATAGTTTTCAGTTGGTTTAGGAACGAACTTCTTTGCATCCTCAGCACTTGTGTAGGATCGATATTGACGACCAAATGAGTCAATCTGAGTCAAAATACCACTGTTTATGTGGCGGAATCACACAAACAGGTTGAATCAAAGAGAATGGAGTAGAAAACAGAAGAATATCACTTTAAACACTGTTTCTCATTCATATATCACAGAAAAATCCAACAGCAGTTCGGCACCAGAACTATGGGAATGTTACAAATGAGAAACAACTAGCCCCTATTTATAGGCCCTGGGTTTAGCTTGAACCAGTCTCAAGCTAACCCTAATTATCAGGTTTAGCTTGAACTTGACATGTACCACCTTCAAGCTAAACCCCTTCAACATAAACTTAAACTTACATTTCGACCCCTGTACTATACAATCATGACATATATAGGCCCTAGACTTAAGACGAAGTCAACAGACAAATGCACCAACAGTCTCCCCCTTGGATGTTGACGGAGTCTTCAGTACGAGACGTTAGTATGTCAAAACTTCAGTCTTAATCAGTCTTCACACTCTCCAAAATATTTGACGCTAAGCATCCTTCAAGCTCTCTCTTTCTCTTCAATCACCATCGTCAGCTAATCTTCAGACTCTGAGTCTGGCTCTTTCACTTTTCAAACTCCCCTTTGCTAACAGACTCCCCCTTAAGTTGTTCCGGGATCGCAATCTGTCATAGCATTTTCACAGGATCTGAAACGTCTCCTGGCTTTCCGTAGCAACAGGATCAGAAACCTGGCTTTAACCTGCACACTCTCTACCACTTTGTTAGATAAACAATTTTATCATGAATAAACTCTACTTAACCTCTTGAATTCATAACACTAAAAAAATTTTTGATTCAAATTAATGAACCATTTAAACATTTCAAAATCATTTCTCATCTCAAACAAACTCTCCCAAACCATTTGTTCATCATGTTTAGCACTTGGAATTTTGAATATCAGCTCTCCAGCATCAGTTGTCGAAAATCTTTTTGAATTTTTTCAAAATTTTATTCTAAAACACACTAAAATCTTTTTGGATTTTTGATTTTTAATGAAATGCAGTAAAGAAATATATATAGACAATATTTTTGTGAGTTTGTGTAAGAGGATCATATCAGTTTTTGTGACCAATCACAAGCACCGTTAAGCTTTAAACATTTTAAGTTCTAAACGATTCACATAGATTGACGATATAGTTGTCCTCTTAAACTCAATCTAAAAACTTTCAAAATGCTTACCGATACGTTAAGGTATATTAATTTTGCACTAAGTTCTTATGGACCCCACGATCTCAGCATATCCCCTCATCATGCAATACACTAACTCAAGTAATGCCTTTAAACTTTTATCAACTGTGATTTGTGCGAAAAACAAAGCAGAATGTTTAAACATTAACAATCAGGTCGATACTTCCGTATACGCAGAGAAAGTCCAATGTTTAAACAAAATAAGAAAAATAAAATAAGTTGAAGTTGTTTAGGCTTTAACCACCAGGTCGATACTCTCGTATACGCAGAGGTGATCCAAAGCTTAAACGAAACACCAAAGAAAATAAAGCAGAACGTTTAGGCAATAACATCCAGTTCGATACTCACGTATACGCAGAGGATGTCCAATGCTTAAACAAAATAAAGAAATAAAACAAGTTTAAATCTTTGCAAAATAAAATGCACAATCACAGCGACTTTTTAGCAAAGTTGTGAAAGTTCACAGACTTAACCAGTTTTATGTCTTTAGACAATCAGCGATTACTGAGTAGGCACACAATCAAGAAGGACAAAACTAAGTACTATGCTTTTGACCATGTTTCTCACTAGAACTAGGCTTTTTCATTTAAGTTTGTATCGTTATCGCAAATCTACTAGTCTAGCTGAGCCTATCGTCACATCTTTATTGAGACCGTTTATCACATTTGACATTTCATTTCTTTAGCATGCTGTGATAGTCCAACTGATTTACTATCATTTCCTCTTTTTCACAACAAAACTCATTTTGAATTTTATCATGTTTTTGGCTTTTTCAAATTTTCAAATGTTTTTGGATTTTCTAAAATTTCTTACTCCCCCTAAAATGCAAACACATTTTAGGAAATTTGAAAACAAACTGTACAAGTAAATTGACAACCGATATCGAATCGCTTCAAATCGCCATCCACCTGGCATAAACAATCAGAACTCCCCCTCACAACAAACTATTTTCCCATTATGATTTCAAAACACTTAAGTTTGTTTTAATCAAAATGGTTTTTCCGGAAAACTTAGTTTGTTTACCAATCCATTTGTAGGTTCGGGGTCACTTCGTCACATTGTTTTCTTCATACACATGACAGATTTTACAATTTCAGTTTTAAAACTCAAACATCACTTGTAGAAAATCAAGTACAACTTAATGTCCCTGATTTACCCCATGTAAGGCGAAAAATCATCAGAGTGAAATTTCTCAAGAAATGTGCCGATTCATGTTCCACGCTTACCAACCTGGGAACTCCGGCAAGTCAGGTTTTTCAGTTAAAGAGATTCACCCAAGCCTGACGGTCCTTGGGTGTTTTGAACATACCTTTTTGATTCATAAAATTCTTTAACCCCTTTGACTTTCCCGTCAACCATTTTTTCAAAAATGTTTAGAACATTGGGGTTAAAGGCTTTTTCAACATCAAAATCTTTCTTTTCAGAAAAAGATTGATTTGAAATCTCAATTTCGTCAACTTTTTGTTTATAATTTTCAGCTCGCAATGGTGGAAAGTTGATATCATCCATTGGCGGAACTGACTTTTCTCCCTTTTGATCAACAAATGGTTCCTCTGATTTTGACGAATCAGATTCATTGTCAGAACATGCCTCATCTGACTTTGACAAGTCAGATTCATCGCCAACACATGGCTCCTTTGCTTCCGAAGAAACAAATTCATTGCCATACTTAACATCTGATCTCTTTACACTCACTTTTGTCCTCAGATTTGTATCTGATGAATTCGTTTTACTTGACTTGTTTGTTGAATGAAGCGATTCATCAGAACTTTTATTTGAACCAACAGTTGTACCCGAGGACAAAATCCTTTCTAGATACTCCCTTGCTTTCTTCCTTTTCTTTCTCAATCGATCTTTTTGTCCTTGTGAAAGCTTCACTTTCTGTTCTTTCACCTTCTGTTCTTTGGGCTTTTCTTCTACCTTGACTGATTTCTTCATCTTTTTCTGAGATTCAGCCCTCGATCTTCCCATTGATCTCATTGGGCAATCTCTTGCAATATGACCTTTGATTTGGCATTCATAACATCTTCTTGTCTCAAATCTCTGTCTATGGCAGTTAACAGCAATGTGTCCTTGAAAACCACAGTTGTAACACACCCGGTTATTGTACCATTCTCCACTTTCAAACCAAACACTTAAATCATAACACTGATTTGATTTGGAGTACTCATGACTTCTCCTATAAGCTTGATTTGACGCTTGAGCACTGTGGTCAAACCTGCACCACTTATTACCAACTTTTTGTGAGTTTTTATTTTCAGATTTTTGTGGTTTTTTATAATGATTGGATGACTGAACTGATGAGCTTTTATTTTCATTTTTTAAATTTTTCAAATTTTTAACTTTTTGTTTCTGTTCTACAATCTTCTTAACAGGTTTTTGCTTTGAGCACTCACCTATTTCAGTAGACTGCAAAACAGTATTTTGAAATTTTTCTTGTAATTCTAAAAATATTTTTCTTTTCTTTTTCATCATCAGCTTTGTCATCGCAATCTTCAATTTTGACTTTGTCAAAATTTGTGACATTGTCACTTATTGGAACTGAATTGATCGGTTTTGGACATGGATAATCTGGTGTTGATGACAAAGTCTCAAAACCTTTCAATTTCTTCTCAAGCTCTTTGATTTTATTTCGAGCATTTTCAGCTTCTTTTTCATGTCGAATAATCGTCTGAAGATGAGAGTTGATTACTTTTTGCTTTTAAATATTATTTTTGCTAAAAACAGATCTCCCGTCTTCAAGGATCTTTATTTGTCTTTGAAAATCTTTTTCAATTTTTAATTTTTCATTTTCAAACATTTTCATTTTATTTTCAAAATCTTTTTCTTTTTCTATCAAATTTTTGTTTTCTGATGTCAAACTCTTTACATCCTTCGAGAGTTTGTCATTTTCAGATTTCAGTTTTTCACAGTTTAAGCGCAACTCTAGAATTTGTTCATCATCAGCTTTCTTCTCAACCTTCAAAGCTGAAATTTCGTCAACTAGC
Organism: Helianthus tuberosus; assembly: GCA_030545235.1. Taxonomy (NCBI): domain Eukaryota; kingdom Viridiplantae; phylum Streptophyta; class Magnoliopsida; order Asterales; family Asteraceae; genus Helianthus; species Helianthus tuberosus. The sequence continues at coordinate 26,060,239 of CM060353.1, read as the reverse complement.
TTCTCTACCACTTGAACATTTTCTTCAGATTTCATTATTCTAATATTTCGGAGTTCTAGTTCTTGAGCTTGAATCTTCTCGATGAATGTACTAAGGTTGATATTAGCAAAATTTGTATTATTCTTTAACACCAGTAGATATGTACCCCATTCATCGTATGGCAATGCGTCTGCCAATTTAACGATCCACTCCTCATTAGTTTTGGTTATCTTCAATCTCCCCATCTCCAAAACTAGATGGCAATATCGATCAATCAATTCTTTTGTAGACTCTCCCTTAATACCTGTAAAATTATCAAACTTGTTTAGTGCAATATAAATCTCAGAACCCATTTTTCGGTATTAAAAGATTTACAAAAACAAATTTTCAAACAATCTGAAATTCACACAATAAATCAATTGGTCCTCAAATTTGAACAATTATCTTACTCTACTAGGCTGACATTCTCAAATGCAAATATTATCATGAATTGACAACTTTAATGCACTTCACATGTAACAATGTTAGATTTTAAAATTGATTATTAGCCGACAAAAAAAATGTTGCACTAAAATGTGATTGGGCCGAAGATACAACTTACTCTGATTGGACCTCAACTTCTCGATGACAGTTAATAGCTCACATGTATTGGACTGCAAATGTTATACCAACAACAATAATACTATGATTGGGCCACTAACAAACGAAGTCACATGGACTGCCTATTCAATTCACGTGGCCGACAACACTTAATGTTCACAACTTTAAATCTCCGGTTTTCATTTACAAAGTCCGAAAATCTCAAATTAATACTTCACATGGGTCAGAGAAAATGATTTTGATTGGGCCTTATCAACTAGTGGTTCACAATTCAATTTATGGTCTTTTAATCAGATGCAACAGTCAACAACCACGTTCAAGCAGAATCATAAGCGAAACCAGACGTGATGTTCAAATAAGCGAACCAGAATGTCCAGATGAGCGGACGAGGTATTGTCCAAATAAGCGAACCAGTATATGATCAAATAAGCGGATCTACAATGTCCGTTCAAGCGGATCTCCTCAGTTCGTCTAAGCGGAACTAACAGGTTCAAATAAGCGGACCTAATTGTTACACCTATGAGCGGACCTGCACAATGAGCGGACCTCTTAATGTCACTATGAGCGGACCTCTTAGAGCGGATCTACCTGATATCACAAGCGGACCTACGACTGTCCGTAAAAGCGGACCTGAATTTTGATGCAAAAACGAACCGAAAATCTTCGATTTCTCCTAAACGGCTAGGAGTTTGGATCTGAAACTTGGTAGGGTTATAGATCAGGTGTTTTCGCACAATATATCAAAAATTCAGCCGATTCGGACCGTAAAATCCCGTTCAATTTGATGAATTTCAGTAAAAACGTGATAAAAGTGAAAAAAATGAAGAAATAGATGAAATTCGGATCTGAAATTTCTGAAATCTGGTACGAATCAATGTGTTTGATTAGTGCAATCGAGCTCCTAGCTCTGATACCACTTGTAGGACCGGTTTTGACACCGTTCGATTGCGTAACGAACGTTCGACGTGCGGAATCCGTGAACGTGCGTGACCGAACACACAATAACGTACTAGAACCGTGAATCTATTGAAATATATGACGTGTACGATACAAGAATCACGTAGAGAGTACTTTCTCTCTCTAGACTTTCTCTCTCTAGACTTGAATCTCCTAAATCACCAAAATGAGCAAAAGTCCTACAACTTATGTCATAACTCTCTATTTATAGGCCTTGGAATTAATGAGATTTCTCATTAATTACCAAAATGCCACCTTGCTAATACTATCTAAATATTACAATAAAATCCTAGATTTCTACAGTTTCAGCTACGGTTTGAATTGACGGAGGTGATAGACATTAATGCATCAACAACTTGGCACCATAGGAACATGGGGACCAAAAACAACAGACCTCCAACATCCAGTGTTCTGTTGAGCAAGGATGTGACCCATCCTTCTCTCCCAGATGTTGTATTCATTACGTTTAAGCATGGGTGGTTTGAAAAGAGAGCCAATGTTATTCTTGTCATCTTGTGATTGTGACGTCATCCTGGTTGTTTTATAGGCACTGATTAATCAACTTTGATGGTGATTAAACCTTGCTCTGTTTTTCAATAAAACGAACAAACTATCAGTATCAACGATTTCGAGCTGAACTATTTATGTCAAAATGATTGTTAAATCAAATTTGAGTGTCCAAGCTCTGATACCAATTGTTAGGATCCGAGTTTGGTTTTGATTGTGTTTTGTGTTTGAATTAAGATGAAGATGGATGAGTTGTGCAGCGGAAAATAATGGAAACAAACTTTACACGCAATCAAACGAGAGAATTGCTTTGATCAAACATTTTCCACAAAGAACCGAAAGATTGAATTTATTTCAATAACGATTACAATGCAATGTATGAATACAAACTCCCCCTCAGCCTGAGCTCACAGTGTTTGTTCGTGCAGGAAGAAGATTTTGCAAAGAGCTAAATAGAACAGTGCATGGTACTGTTCTATTTATAGGCACTAGCAAACCACTGAAGCATCTAAGCTGACGTCACCATGAAAGTGACATCTAACCTCCTAACAAACCCTAACCTCTGATCTATACAACCTCTGCTATGCTAACTACTGTTATTACATTTCATTACATAAAGACATCTAAACTACTGCTGCATCCTTCCACTGATGTGAGCCCAGCAGTACTTGTCATGATTAGCAGAGCTTGACTCAAGGCAGTAGATTGAGCAGCAGAGCTTTAGTCTTCCATCAGTCTTTTACTAGATCAGCAGTTTGTAGGTCAGCAGTTTGTACGATCAGTAGATAGGAGGTCAGCAGATGTTGAAACCACTTTCAAGGGGAGAGACTTGTACACATAACATCTGCTTATTCTGGATCCACTGCTCTGATCCAGTTTTGGCTTTAATTATCTGTTCCTTTGGTAGGGTTCAATCCCAACACAACCTCATGCTGCGGGCAATAATTCTCCTTAATGAGAGCAACGGACTGATCCCATGACAAATTGTAGAGTGGGATCTTTCCAGCAGCTTGAATGAGAGACTTCCACCATGCTAGTGCCTCTCCTTTGAACGATTGGGATACATACTTCACTACATCCCTCTCAGCATAACCGCTGATGTCAACCACTGTGTCCATCTCATCCAACCAGGTCATACAATCAATTGCCCCTTTCTCCCCAGTGAAATCCCGGGGTTTGCAGGAAACAAAGTACTTATAGGTACAGGACTTGGTACGTGGTTTATCATCAAACACTATCCTTTTAGATGGGACACTGTGTTGATTAGATGAATGTCGATCGTCATCTTTCTTTGGCTCATCTTTCTTAGAGGGTGGCTTGCTATGAGCCTCCGAATGAGTCTTAGGCTTGGAGTGCAGTGTGGATAGGGTCCTACTTCGAGTCCTACTAGATTCATTATACTGCCGTTCTATCGCTTTTGTAACAGCATTATCTACTAATGCTTGCAGTTCCGCACCGGTCACATGTATCTTAGTATTTTCATGATTTTCCACTGAATGACTGTTTACCTCTTCTGACCTAGCCATGTAGCTTTAATTGCTACATAAAATCAAATAAGGGCAAGGTTTATATAGAAGCTTATACAGTTTTATTGTTTTTTGACAATTTATTAACCATGGTTTCTGATAGCCATTTTAGTTAATTTGTTAAATATATAATTATTCAGGATCTTTATCATAATCCTAAATTATAAGTTAATAATAGCATAAAAGGCCTAGTCGCGTAGACAAGTTTAGTTTATAAGCCCAGATTTTATGGAATCGAGGCATTAAGGTTTGAATCAAAGTTCATTACCTTTTCTTGACAGGGAGTTGTAGGCTACCACTGTCTTTAGTCCCAGAGGGCATAACTTCTAATCTAGACCTCAAACTGATATGAAAATTTAGGAACATATTTATATTTTAGTAATAAAGGTTTCTATTCTTTCACATTTTCAAAAATATCATTTTAAGGTCAAAAGGGCATAACGGCCAACATTTAGGCATATAATGGAAACATGCATATGAATCGGATAACTAATGAATCAAGTTGTATAATCACAGAGGGTTATACTAACATGTAACCTGGTCCTAATGAAGCTCTAAGGCATTCCTAAGCTATGCTCTAATGGGTCAGAACTGAAAGTCAAAGTAAAAGTCCACTTATGCGACTTTCGGTTCCGAACCGAGCTTAAACTGAAAATTGTCGGGTTGAACATGTTTAGACATGTTCTTACATTAATTACCAAGTTATAAGGGTGATAAAACAGGTTGCATGGATTCTACATTGCTAATTATGCATTTATTTGAAAATAAGCTTTCTGTTGACTTTTTATAATTAGCTTTGACCCGACAATTGACCTACTTAGAGTGGGAATCAGAGAGTACCCTTTTAAGGGTTTATTACCTACATAATTACCAACTTATAGATATTTTCAATTCGAGGATTGACTGGACCATTAGTGATTAATCACTAAGTCAAACCTTAATTACGACAGTTTGACTTTAGGCCACTTAACTAAGTAAAACTGAATTAAGAAAGGTTAAGGACACTTACAAGGGTCCTAAGCACGATTATGGATCCTAAGGAAGCTTGTTTGCTGACCAGAGAGCTCCAGAAATCCTCAGAATGAAAGTTTCAAATGATGTGCTCAAAAGTGTGCAAGTGAGCTTCGATATATATGAGTTTTGAATTTGATCACATAGGATCATGCCAAACAAGTCTACAAATGTTATGTGATGCTCCCAGGTGTCCCTATACTGCCAAAAACCAGTTGCAAGGTCCCTGATTTTCGAAAACCACTCTTATATGGCGGTGTAACTTGTTATACAGGCATCTGTCCAAAATTCTGCCCAGTTACAGGTCTTACGGACCGTAAGCCTTCGGCTTTGCTGTCCGTAACCACTTTTCAGGAACCATCGCCCAGCTCCGCCCCCTTACGGACCGTAAGGGTTCACCTTTGCGGTCCGTAAGCCTTCATCAGAAGACAAAATTTGTAAGCTTTGAAGTTTTGACCATGCAACTTTGTAATTCCGAATCTCATGCTTTCTTTTCAGTGTAGGGACCATGAAATCAAACTTTGCATGTTTTTGCATGTGTTGCCATGTACACTTGCCATCTTGGATTCTTGTGGAAGGTCTTGAATATGATATTGTCAGAAATACTCATAACATCCATTTCTTTGAGGTTTGAATTAATTATTACTAAGGATAACCGGATTTGAAATTCATATAAATCAGATGTTTATATATTAAGGTTTGGGATTTATAATTAGGTCGCTCAGAGGTATTAATTAACATGTCGACACTTTAAAATCCTACCATACATCTTTTAATTTGATCCGGGTTTATGACACGTTTGTCTTACATGACACGTGTCTTTATTTTATTGGGTACGATTTTACGAGGTGTTACAAATATTGATTAGATGATGTAGTTTATGCAATGGAACTCGATGTTTTCAATATACAGGAAACAATTACAAATTCAATACAGAGTATACAACATATATTAACATAATATGCGTAGACTAATATGCCCCCGTAGTTTGAGCTTCGGCTGGTCGAATGCACAACTGGACTTGAATCGCTGAAATAAGACACGTGGAATCCCTTTAGTCAAGATATCAGCATATTGATAGTCTTCAAGGATGTGCAACACACGAGTAGAACCCATGCGAACCTTTTCTCGAACAAAATGCACTAGTTCAAAACATATTTTTTGCAGCAATGGATTTGATTTGTAGAAGCGTTTTCCAAACGCTTCAAAAAGTGGTGCCTAAAAAAATAGGTTTTCTTTTGAAGCGTTTATAAAGACATTTTTAGCAACGTTTAGGAAAAAATAAATTAAAGAATAAATAGTTTTAAAAGCCAATTTTAACAGCGTTTTGAAAATAAAATAAAATAAAGAATAAATAGATCTGCAGCAGCGATTTGGATAAATTTGGAGCTCTAAAATAAAAACAATAAAATAAATATATTATTTTGCAAAAAACCTAGAAATATATTCAAACCAATTGAGGAATACACCATTTATAAATATTCTTTTGCTTGACAAATCTAGGGACACTGATATAATAAACCTGGAATAAAACCAAAGACCAACTCGCAAATTTACAATATTCACAAATTCAACACTGATTCATAATATTCAAACCTGGAACATCTATTCAAACCAAAATCAGAGACCAATTCACAAATTCAAAAGGAAACTTTAGATTCAATAACACTAACACTGATTTAACAAATCCAACAAAACATAAGTTTCTACTAGATATAAATCCATAATAAGAAAATAAAGTGTATTAACACCTAAATCTATTTAAAGGTATAGCTCCAATTTGGAAACATTTTCACAAAAAACCAAAGCATTATGATCCTTAGTAGCCAGTCGATGTCCTTCTGTGTAGCAACTCTTGTTGTTTGCCAAATCTAAAAAGAAACAAATAAATATAAATTAGATTTAAACTATATACATATATAAACACTAAAAGACAGGGTATATATAAAATACTTACGTTAATTTTCTTGGTATGTATAAACAAACTCCATCATATATCCCAACACCATGAATCCGCACTCCCATCCGCCTTTTTGTTGTTTACACTACAATAAATTAACAATTAATTATGTAAAACTTAAGAAAATAAATTAACTAAAACATGCCGAAGTCTCGTTGTTATGTTTGATGTCATGCAATCCTAGTAAACTTTGAATTGTGACCACCAACTAAGGATAAGACTCAAAAACTGTAAATGATACTAGATGTTGATGTAATTAAGGGGCACTTTTTTTTATGAAAAAACCCCGAATATGTATATTTAAAATATTTTTTAATAGGGTACACCCATACAAACACCAACATAGGCCCCTACTTACAAAACTATTCTTATGGTTTAGATTAGTTATTAACCACTTTGGCATTAGGTTTAGACATTTAGTGAGCCCAATACCCCAGTTTCGTTAAGACCTAAGGACACGTTTTTTCAAGCTCGAGTAGAGTGCACGAATTCTCAGGGCCGGCCCTGATCTGTGTTGGAGAAGACGAATTATGGAGTTGTAGTAGAGGACGAACGGTTTAGGATTAATATATAGTTATATATACCTAAGGGGTTTGGATCCTGTACAAACAGTGCTAACTGTAAGAACCGTAAGAACAAATCTGAACCATTGATAGTTTAAATCAATGGTTGGGGTTGATTATAAATAAAACCCTTATAATTAAAAAATAGTACTAACAAGTTAGGGGTAATTTCGTAAAATTGCTAGTCATTTGACCATTTTCAATTAAATACAAATTCCACCAAGGTTTTTTAAACTAAAATAACTTTTATATACTTTATTATTTTTAAAAAAAAATATTCCATAAAATCAAGTATTTTTTTATATTTAATATGAGTACCATATTGCTATACCTTTTTTTTATTTATAAAAATAACTTTTAAAAAAGTTACCAAAAGTTGTTTTATAATTGTGCTGATAATGTGCTGATTATATGTTAATTACAATATAATACAAACAAACACCAAAAGTAGATATAATCAGCACATCTGATGTGCTGATAATGGAGAACGATTGAGAATGTTGTGCTAATGTCGTTTATGTTGATAATTGAGAACGATTGAGGACGATGTACTGATAATGGAGAACGATTGAGGACGATGTGCTGATAATGGAGAACGATTAAGGATGTTATGCTAATTATATAGTGTTATGCTGATTATATTTTTTTGTGGTGGTTCCTACAGGTTGGTTCGATCATGGAGAGTTACTAGATCATGGATATGTTAAAAAATTTAACTTTGATTTGAATTAAACTTGCATGGATTTAGGGATGTTTTATTTTTAATTAGTTATAAATAAATATGGTGAAAATGTCTAAATTACCCCTAAACTAATTTTTTATTGAGGGACACTTGTCAATTATGTGTTGGTTCTTACGGTTCTTACAAACATAAGTGTTTGTATTTGATCCCATTCCTATACCTAAGAATGAAACTTTGAAACTTTCAATAGATAATTACAACCGACATAATTTTATTAATGTAAAACTTATATTTTTATTATTAATTATTATAAAACGGCTTCTAGAAAATAGGTTATGAATTAAAACTTTGAAACAAATATTACTTAAGTATTTTATATATGTGTAAATAATTATTTGGCTTGGATTTAGAACTTAATTAAATTTGTTCTTAATTGCTAAATTCACATAATAGTTTTCAACTTTTATAATAACTTATTAAAAATAATTGATCGTATAAATTTCAATTCATTGACTTGATAATCTTGAAATTTCAATATTTAGTAAATATAGTACCATTGTAGTAAAATATAGTGTCAAAACTTGTCAGAGGACATAAGGGTTAAAAAATTAATACAAAACAAAACACTTTTTTAAATTTAATCCATATATAAACATAAATATATAATTATGTAACCAAATTTTCTAACCTGTATGATGATGGTTGAACCAAGTCTTTTTTTTTCAGACGGTTCTTTCTGATGCTACGCTTGATATTGATGCTATTAAGAAAGAAAAGCCAATACATAAATGGATTAATTAATTAATAAGTATATATAAAAACAAATATAATATAATTAAAATTTCCAGACCTTTGAGGAAGAATTAGATGAATTTAATGGGATTGGTGAGGAATTGCGGAGGATGGAAGGTTGAAGGTGACCAAATCTGTATTTTTTTTAGGATGATGAGTTATTTAGGTGTGATATTTATATAGATAGGTATTGAAAACTGATTAGGTTGATAATTTTTTTTTTAAAATACAAAGTAACAAGAGATAACATGTTATCTGATGAAAAAGGGTGTTCCTAACCATATAGGTTGGGGTTTAAATTACTTAGAATAAAATAAAATAAAATAAAAAAATTAAAATAATTGGAATGCTACAAACGACGAAAATCTCAAATTAAAATATCAATTTTCGGTTAAAACTTAAAAACAAATATTATATTGAGTCGCTCTTCTAAGATATTGTGTTTTACAAGAAACAATTAAATATTAAATAAAAAATGAAAACCGCTTCTAAATAGATTTTGGAAAATTAACTGTAAAATGATTCTCTTTTGTAGCGTTTTGTGATTCAACCGCTTCTATTAAAAATATTGGAACGCTTCAAAAATCGACTTTTGTACTAGTGATGTATGTCAATCTCAACATGTTTAGTTCGCTGATGCTGCACGGGGTTGCCAGATAAGTACACTGCTGAGACATTATCACAAAAAATGATGGTAGCATTATGAACCCACAGGTGAAAATGTTTGCATGTAGCATGGAAGTTAAGGTATTCGTCACAACCATAAAACTCCATAGTCATTTTCAAAACATCAAGCGGAATACTGAGAATGTGTGTCTCTTCATTCCCTGTGTAATTAATTGAGATCAACCGATCATCCGTAACTGGTCTTTCCATGATCTCATCTGCCGGTTTAAATTCAGTTCCACACTCGATTTCTCCCTGATCACCGTGTAACCTAAGCATCAAATTATTCTCCCTGATCACCGTGTAACCTAAGTATCAAATTATCTTAAAGAATTCTTGTGTCAAAAAAAAAAATAGAGCATATAAAAAGGTAAGATAAATAAATACATACCAGCATTCCCATAGTGACAAATGGGTTGATTGCTCTAAACACGACATAGAAGATAGGGAGATGGTTTTATCGAGTATATCGCTTTGCCCATCTCGCCAAGAATGTATATATAACCCCTCCTAACTCCGGGGCGATTGTATCACGGTAAAATCGTGAGCAATCATGAGCATGAGACCACATGACGTTGTCTGGATGATTCGTGAGAATTACCCATCCATGGAAGCACCCTCGTATACTTCTACCAAACAACTCACCGACAACAAGAAAACGGATCATGCATGGTATAGAAAATTTTGAATTAGTAGTAAAGTCAAGAGTTTATTTTATAAAAGTTTTTTACGTAATTATATTATAAGGGGTTGGTTAACATACAAATTTACTTAACGTACGTTGCGTACGCTGAGCTATTTCAACATGCGGGATTTTTTTTATCGACATGCGGCATTTTTTTTTCTTAACATGCGTTTCTTTATACAGTGTACTGTGCAATTTTTCTGTTTTTAACATGCAGACTTTCATTTTCTTGTATACACATGCGGATTTACCTCTCCAAACACAAATCCCCATGTTGTAAATCCAAATCCGCATGTTATATCTTACTAGCGTACACAACGTACGTTAAGCAACATTGTACAGTACACTTTCTCTATATTATAATAGGTTTAGGAAAGATTTATTTGTCTTGAAGAGGAAGTTTAGTATAACTATAAATAGGGTTCTAGGTTATTGTTTTTACTTGTCCTTTTTCTTTGTAAGTTCGTATGTTCGTTTGATTGAATAAGAAAAAGTTGCGGGTTTGTCCCCCAATATCTCGTGTTCTTGTTTGTTGATACGATTATTTGAACCGTCTGGGTCATCAATTGGTATCAGAGCTACGGCTCGTTACACACCAGAATTATAACAGCTGTGGAGAATTCGAGTAGAAGATGAAGCAGATAAACAAAGTATAACAATTGTTATTCTTTCACGTCAATATTGGAGGTAGTTGCAATTATTTAATTGACATCGGTGGGTATTAGTTGGAATCTTTGTTGGTAATTTTAGTGATTATCAACATTTGTAGTGGTATTGGATTAACTCGTTGTATAGGCATTCTTGTTATATATTATTCAAGTTAGGTGATGCAGGAATGACGGACTTGATTATTAAAACGAGCTATTGTGTGTAATTGAGTTTGGCTAAATAATTTAACTAACTTGTTAAATTGTGACTTAATTAGACTTAATTAAAATAATATATTATCTAAGTATACGTGATCTTCATTTGATACAAAAGATCAATTTCTAATGTTGAGATACATCTTATTTTAATAAATATTGAGCTTGTTACCAATATTGAGGTATATCTTATTTTAATAAATATTGGAAGTTGGTTATTTTGTGTATAACTGTTCCGCAAGTTTTGGGGAAATATAGAGATTTCTAAAACAGCCTATTGGAAAAAGACAATTCATTAGGTATTCCAATATTCTCAAAAATCACAATCATGTTCTTATTAAGAATTGAGTTTAATCCGTTCGAACTTTTGAATAAACCGATCAAATAGTTCCTTCTGGTAGTTTTCATACGACTCTCAATTCAATCCAAGCAATTTCATTTTGATTCACTGTGGTCTCGTCAATTCAACCAACAAAGAACGAACTATTTCAACATGACTACCGGTGAATTTACAAGTGACATGACAAGCAAATTCGCGAAGAAGTTGAAGAAATTTGAAGGGCGGGATTTTAGGCGCTGGAGGAAGAAGATGCACTTCTTGTTAACCACACTAAAAGTTGTGTACGTTCTAAGTACACCGATGCGTGAGGAAAGGGAAGATGAAACTCTGGAGATTGAAGTGGGGAAATGATGATTATATATGCAGAGGGCATATATTGAATGGTATGTGTGATGGGTTGTTTGATTTGTACCAAAATGCAGTGTCTGCCAAGGATCTTTGGGATTCTCTTTAATCCAAGTATATGGCAGAGGATGCATCTAGCAAAAAATTTCTGGTAAGTAATTTTAATTCCTACAAAATGGTTGATAGTAGACCAGTTATGGAGCAATTTAATGAATTATTGCACATATTGGGTCAATATACTCAACACAATTTGTATATGGATGAGTCAATTTCTGTTTCAAGCATCATTGATAAACTTCCCCCAACGTGGAAAGATTTTAAAAACACCCTTAAATATCAAAAGGAAGAATTGACTTTGATTCAATTGGGAAGTCACATTCGGATCGAATAATCTCTTCGGGTTCAAGAAGTTGATAAAAATAAGGGTAAAAGTGTGGTTGGTCAGTCTTCAATTAATATGGTGGAACATGATGGGAAATTAGGTAAATATAACAAGTTCAAGGGAAAGAAAGCCAAGTTTGATCATGATGATAAAAATTAAAACAAGAAAGCCAAAAAGACATGTTGGCGGTGCTACAAAGTGGGACACTTCAAAAAGGATTGTCGTGTGAAGCTTCCAGAAAACAACAAGGATTCGGGTGGAGCGGGTCCAAGGATCCACCGACACAAACGGGTACGCATTCTAATTTATGTGTAAATTCGGTTGATCTAGTGAGTGCTTGAAAATAACAAAGGTTCCATTAGAACCCACTTTTAATGAAAATAAGTTTCAAACAAAACAAATTTTGGTGTAAATGACTTAAATGTTTGTGAGAACAGTGTAAAATACAATACATAATACTAGTGGGATTGAGTCTAATATTTGTGAACAAAGGAATTGTGGTGGCCCAATGGAAAATACTAAATGGGTGTGTTTGGATAACTCAGATAATGTAAATGTGAATGGGCCCAAAAATAAAATAAAGGGCATTACAAATGCAATAACGGTCATGGAAAATAAATGGCCTTTGGGTGGTAAGTTGATTGAAAACAACAATTTGTTTGTAGGCTCCGTTTCAGTGGCAACGTCTAATAATTATTGTGACCCAAATAATAAATGGGTTGCTCGCGTTTTACAAGGTTTGTAGAATCTAATTGGGTTAATAAACTGAATAAAGTTGAAAGCCCAATGGAGTTGTTGAATTCAGGACTGAATGAAAAATAGGAGTTTGGCCGTGACCTGAAAGCACTAAATGCTAAATGTGCAAACATTTGTAGTCCAAATAATTCACAGGAGTTGCCTGGGAATATTTTTATTCAAATTTGAATTCGAATTCTAATGATGATTTAAATATTCCGGTTGTAAATAGTGTTTCTTTTATAACTGAAGCATTTTGTGTTCAAAATGATGAATTCGTATGGTGGTAGACTCGGGTGTCACACCCCCAAAATCCAGACGCGGAGTATCACCGCTTGGAGGCGTGACTGACCAGGATCAAGCCACCAATCATATTGAACATAACAAGCAATACGTAAAATTCAACCACACAATATGAAAGGTGTTTCAAACCAAAACGTAGTTAAGTGTTTAGTGGAAGCATAAATGTAAAACCCAAAGTAAGTATTAAGTATGAAATAAAGTAATGTTTTTAGCATGGCACACACTGCCATGTCCCACAACGACCGTGCCTCCCTGTGCAAGCTCCAAGAGTACCTAACGACCTGCAAGGCATGTAGCAATGAATCAACAACAAAGTTGAGCGAGTTCACAGTTGGTTGTTTAGTTATAGCATTCGTTTCGTAAATCGTATGTTCGTTTTATAAACCATGTATCGTATTAATTCGTATCGCGCTCTCCCAGACATGTTTGCGAAGATTGGTGGGGGCTTCCCATGTGTTACTAGACCACGCGTATCGACTGCTACGAAAATGTAAGAGGTGCCCTAAGTCAATGTCTATCAGCATTGACCCTTTGCCCATAGTCCATTAGTACATGCCCGTCCGACTGGCACGGTGTGAGGTTTGTTAAACCTAATAGCGCTATTAACTAATGACCCGCTCGCCATAGGCCTCGGCGATTAAGCCTTAGTGTGGTTGCACTGTTTTCGAATAACTGGGGATACTTGAGTTTCATTTGATCTTCGCGTTCCCAGGTAAACTCTGGGCAACGACGGAAGTTCCAACGAACTCGAATAAGAGGTATTCTGGTGTGCTTGAGGACCTTAACGTCCCGGTCCGTGATTTCAACTGGTTCCTCGACGAATCGCAACTGATCATCGATAGTGAGCTCCTTCAAAGGAACTATGAGGGTCTCATCTGACAGACACTTCTTCAGATTTGACACGTGAAAAACGTTGTGAACTGCACTGAATTCTATTGGTAGGTTTAGTTTGTAGGACACCCTGCCTATTTTCTCAATGATTTCAAATGGTCCGACGTAACGCGGATTGAGTTTGCCCCTTTTCCCAAAGCGAACCACACCCTTCCAGGGTGAAACTTTGAGTAGCACTCGATCCCCAACTTGGAACTCAAGTGGTTTCCGGCGCTTGTTTGCGTAGGCTTTCTGACGGTCGTGAGCTGCCGCCATGCGTTGTCGTATCTGAGCAATTCTTTCTGTTGCGTCTACTACAAGTTCTGGACCTGTGATCTGACTATCACCCACCTCTGCCCAACAAAGAGGTGATCGGCATTTACGCCCGTACAATGCCTCAAATGGAGCGGCTTGAATGCTGGTGTGGTAACTGTTGTTATACGAAAACTCCACTAACGGGAGATGTTTTTCCCAGCCGTTGCCGAAATCGATTACACATGCACGAAGCATGTCTTCTAAAGTTTGGATGGTGCGTTCAGACTGCCCATCTGTTTGCGGATGGTAAGCGGTGCTCATGTCTAATCGAGAGCCAAAAGATTTGTGCATTGCCTGCCACAGTTCTGAAGTAAATCGTGCATCACGATCAGAGATAATAGAGGTTGGCACCCCGTGCCTCGAAACAACTTCCTTAAGGTAGACGTCTGCTAGAGTGGAGAACTTATCCGTTTCCTTAATAGCTAAAAAGTGTGCAGACTTTGTGAGTCGATCCAACGATCACCCAAATAGTATCATTCCCTCGTTGAGATCTAGGCAGGCCAGTAACAAAATCCATGGAAATTTGCTCCCATTTCCATTGTGGTATCTCTGGTTGTTGGAGTAGGCCCGATGGTTTCTGGTATTCGGTCTTGACTCTCGCACAAGTCAGACATTTGCTAACGTAAGTTGCTATGTGAGCTTTCATGCTAGGCCACAAATACGTAGTTCTGAGATCGTGGTACATCTTATCTGAACCAGGATGTACTGAGTAGCGAGACTTATGCGCTTCATCCATCACAAGCTCGCGTAAGTTTCCATAGTGTGGGACCCAGATGCGTCCTGTTACGTAATAGGCACCGTCTTCCTTTTGTTCTAACCGCTGTCTTGAGTCGCGTAGGGCTTCAGCCCTGACGTTTTCAGGTTTCAATGCTTCAACCTGAGCATCTCGTATCTGTGCAGGAAGGTTAGACTGGATAGTAAGTTGTAAAGCACGTACGCGTCTAGGTGTAGTATCTTTTCGACTAAGGGCGTCTGCCACAACATTGGCTTTGCCCGGATGGTACTTGATGGCACATTCATAATCATTCAGTAGTTCGACCCATCGACGTTGTCGCATGTTCAACTCTTTCTGCTTGAAGATATGCTCAAGACTCTTGTGATCGGTGTAAATGGTGCACTTGGTACCGTACAGGTAATGTCTCCATATCTTGAGTGCGAAAAGAACAGCTCCCAGCTCCAAATTGTGTGTAGTGTAATTCCTTTCGTGAATTTTAAGTTGGCGCGAGGCGTAGGCAATGACTTTATCCCGTTGCATCAATACACAACCCAGACCCTGAATTGATGCGTCGCAATAAACCACAAAGTCGTCTGTGCCCTCAGGCAATGAGAGAATAGGTGCGCTACAAAGTCTATCTTTCAAGTGCTGGAATGCAGATTCCTGTGTATTACCCCAACGATAAATAACGCCTTTCTGAGTTAGTGAGGTAAAGGGTTGTGCAATCTTGGAGAAGTCTTTGATGAACCTTCTGTAGTAGCCCGCCAAACCCAAGATTTGGCGGATTTCCGTTGGTGTGCGAGGTGCAGGCCAGTTCTTAATCGAGTCTACCTTAGATGGATCAACATGAATCCCATCCTTGTTTACCACGTGGCCTAGAAAGTGGACTTCACAAAGCCAGAAGTCGCATTTTGAAAACTTAGCGTACAACTGTTCCTTTCGGAGGAGTTCCAAAATAAGTCGTAGATGGTGCTCGTGTTCCTCCTGACCCTTCGAATAGATAAGGATGTAGTCGATGAAAACAATGACGAACTTGTCAAGGTAAGGCTTGCACACTCTGTTCATGAGATCCATGAAGACTGCAGGCGCGTTTGTTAACCCGAATGGCATGACCAGAAACTCGTAATGGCCGTAGCGTGTTCTGAATGCAGTTTTGGAGACGTCCTCGTCCCGGACTCTCAGTTGATGGTAGCCTGACCTCAGATCAATCTTTGAGTAGTAGCTCGACCCTTGCAGCTGACCGAACAAGTCGTCAATGCGTGGGAGAGGATAGCGATTCTTCACGGTCACCTTGTTCAGTTCGCGGTAATCTATGCACATGCGGAAGGTACCGTCTTTCTTCTTCACAAATAATACTGGAGCTCCCCAGGGCGAAGAGCTAGGGCGAATGAAACCCTTATCCAAGAGTTCTTTTAATTGCTTGGACAGTTCTTCCAGTTTGGTTGGAGCTAAGCGATAAGGCGCTCGAGCTATGGGTGCTGCTCCAGGAGCTAGCTCGATCTGAAATTCGACCTGGCGATGAGGCGGTAGCCTAGGTAAATCTTCAGGAAACACTTGAGGAAAGTTGCGTACAACTAGAATATCCTCAATCTTCTTCTCTTTCGTTGATGCGTCAGTAACAAGTGCTAAGATAGCGGTGTGACCCTTTCGCAAACACTTCTGGGCCTTAAGGAAGGAGATGATGCCCACTACAGCACCACTCTTGTCGCCTTGAATTTCGAGAGGTTCCTTGCCAGAACGGGGAATACGAACAATCTTCTCTTTGCATAGGATCTCTGCTTGCTGTTGGGATAACCAATCCATCCCAATGACGATGTCGAAACTACCCAAAACTATAGGAATGAGATCGATAGAGAAAGTCTGACCAGCTAAGACGAAATTACAACCCTTAACTATGTGTGTGGCTTCTACACTCTTACCGTTTGCTAACTCTGCGACATGTTTGGTGTTTAAGGGGGTTGGTGTGCGTTTCAACATTTGACTAACTTTTAAAGACACATAACTGGTATCGGCACCCGAATCAAATAAAACAGTAACATAAAAGTCGTCCAGTAGAAACTTACCCATCACGACGTTGGGATCAATCCTTGCGTCCCCCTGACCCAGCACGAACACTCAACCCCTGGCACCATTGTTTCCATCATTGTTTCCCCCGTTGTTATTCCCATTGCCCTGATTATTGTTGTTATTGTTGTTGTTCGGATTTTGATTTAACTGGGGGCAGTCCCGCTTGAAGTGGCCTTCAGCACCACACTGAAAGCATCCCCTGTTACCTCACTGTCGCTGCTGGTTTTGTGGAGCTGTTGGTTGTTGTTGTTGGTTTTGATTCGCAGGTCGTGAGCTCCTGCAATCCTTAGCTTCATGACCCATCTTGAGACACCTCTGGCAACGACCCCGGTTGCACTGACCACTGTGGTGCCTGTTGCATCTGTTGCGCTTTGGGTGGTTTCCTCGATATCCACCCTGCCCTTGACTACCAGAAGATTGCTGACCAGGACTCTGGTAGTCATCGATCTTTCGCTGTTGTGCCTGGGACTGAACCGAAGTCGAACCCTTGCTGGAGGTTCCATCCCATTTTCGCTTGTTATCACTGGGGATAGCAGAAGTAGTAGTAGTGGTAGTAGCACTGATACGCTTAGGCAGCTTGTTCTGTTCCACTGCCTGGTCTGTGAGACGATGAGCAAGACGGGTAACATCCTGGATAGTAGCAAGGTTGGCAGAAGTCACATGGCTTTGAATCTCTGGTACTAAGCCTTTGAGGTACAGCTCAATGCGCTTGATGGGAGGATCCACCATAGTTGGACATAACACTGCCAGTTCATTGGATCGTTTCGTGTACGCTTCTATCTCTGACCCCGTCATCTTCAGGTTAAAGAACTCTACTTCCAGCTTGTGGATGTCATCACGACTACAGTATTCACGTTTGATCAGTTCCTTAAAATCATTCCATGGGGTGGCATTAGCAGCCGCCAGCCCCAGCATCTGAACTTGCGCGTTCCACCAAGTTAGCGCAGTGCCTTCGAGAGTACCAGTGGCATACTTCACCCTACGAGCCTCAGGGCATTCACACATTTCGAAGAACGATTCGAGCTTTTTGAACCAGTGGAGGAGTCCTACGGCTCCTTCAGTTCCACTGAAAGTACTAGGACGACAGTCCATGAACGTCTTGAATGTGCACACAGGTGGCTGAGCGTGTTGACCTATCGTGTGCGTAAGAGTAAACAAAAATTAAGCACAAGTGTTGGGTTACGAGAGTAGGATCTAAAGATCCTAGAGTAAATTGTGATGGCAGGTTATACCTCCTGCCTGGGCAGCTGCGAGTGTTGCAGTAACTTGTTCAGTGATCAAAGCCGCCAACTGGGCTTGAGTTAAGTTAACGCGTCCACTCATGATCTTCATATCAAAGGAAACATGAGTGAGAAAGGTTCGCGAATGTGCGATGACAGAAGAGAGTAAGCACACAAGTGTTTTCAAACAATAGTTGTTACGTTTGTCTAAGCATACCCTGAGCAAAGTTCTATGTAATCTAGCAAGTAGGCAATGTAAACATAAACCATATCACCTAGAATGTCGAGTCTTGCACGTGGAGCGAAGCGTCATTGTGGATCGTTGAGCACTGTTCAGGTTATAGTCTGGTTTTAACAAAAACTTTTCCCTTATTAAAACCAAGTTCACTATAACCAATGGCTCTAATACCAATCTGTCACACCCCCAAAATCCACACGCGGAGTATCACCGCTTGGAGGCGTGACTGACCAGGATCAAGCCACCAATCATATTGAACATAACAAGCAATACGTGAAATTCAACCACACAATATGAAAGGTGTTTCAAACCAAAACGTAGTTAAGTGTTTAGCGGAAGCATAAATGTAAAACCCAAAGTAAGTATTAAGTATGAAATAAAGTAATGTTTTTAGCATGGCACACACTGCCATGTCCCACAACGACCGCGCCTCCCTGTGCAAGCTCCAAGAGTACCTAACGACCTGCAAGGCATGTAGCAACGAATCAACAACAAAGTTGAGTGAGTTCACAGTTGGTTGTTTAGTTATAGCATTCGTTTCGTAAATCGTATGTTCGTTTTGCAAACCATGTATTGTATTAATTCGTATCGCGGTCTGCCAGACATGTTTGCGAAGATTGGTGGGGGCTTCCCATGTGTTACTAGACCACGCGTATCGACTGCTACGAAAATGTAAGAGGTGCCCTAAGTCAATGTCTATCAGCATTGACCCTTTGCCCATAGTCCATTAGTACACGCCCGTCCGACTGGCACGGTGTGAGGTTTGTTAAACCTAATAGCGCTATTAACTAATGACCCGCTCGCCATAGGCCTCGGCGATTAAGTCGATAAATGAGGGACTTAAAGTGATAGAGTGATGGTCTTATAGTCGTACGTATCCTGTTGTATGGGGAATACGCAAGTTTGTAGTTACCGTTCAGTTCTTTAACCCATTCCCAACCCTTGGGAATCCCATGCCTTGGATAGAGTGTGAACTCACCTTGGTTTGCTCGGTATGCTAAAGAAATACACGCTCACAAATAATCAATCACGACCTATAGTACGCACGTATATACAATCAGTTTCGTTCGTAATGACTCGCATGCAAATCTAACATCACATAGTGCTTGGCAGTTAACATCATTTATCACCTAAGCAATTAATCAATCTCATGCAATTCATGCTTCATATAAATGTCCTTCACAGTTTGTACTAACCATGGTTATTCATTAATAGTCTTGGTACACTTAACTGTGTTAACAGCGTTAACTAGGCTCAATAGAACTAACATGCATAGTTGAATTAACCCACATATCATAGTCAGTGTGTCATAACAGAGTTATCATATATAATGAGTTTAACATTCATAACATAGTTAACGTAACCCAGTTAACATACATAACATACTTGACATACTTAACACAGTTAATACTTAACAGGGTTAACCACTTAACAGAGTCAATAACTTAACGGAGTTAATGTGTCCATGCATTCAACGAAATCACGTGGGATGAAAACACCTCTGGCGGCGAAATCACCCAGCGATGAAATCACCAAGTGATTTCGTCTGGTCCTTTGTGTTTTCGTCTGGTTGGGGTTGTCATCTCCAATAGTTACGTAATCCAAACCCAATCAATCATCTAACAATTATATCGACCGCATCAACAATCGCTCAACAAATCAAACTAATGACTAAAACACAACACCCTAGATTAACAGATTATCGTTTAGCTCGATTCCATAACATATACCAAATCAATCGATGTCATATGTATATTGAAAAGCATCAACAGGCATATCACTAGAATGATAAACTACCAAGAACATCAGTCCTGGGAATCTTAATTCACATACTACCCACGAATGAAACAATCATGCAGATCTAGTCATTTACTTTCGAAATCATATGATTACCATTATTATACACTAACAGTTAATACATGGTAATAAGCAAATAGTTCACGATGTATTCAAACAAATAATAATCAGTAGTTACACACTAACCAAACAGAAGAAACAACCAATCAATAGATGGAAGAGGCTCGAGTACACGGCTGCCGTCGACTTGAGGGTGAGAGTTAGGGTTTGTCGATTAAAAATTTCACGTAAGGGTTTAATCAGAATATATAACTGATCGTACTGGGCCTAAGGCCCATTTGATTTCGCTGACCCAAAGTTGACGAAAACACTAAGGTGTTTTCGTGAGGGTGGTGTTTTCGGATGGAGGTGATTTTGCGAGTGGGGTTTTCGGCTAGAGGGTTTCACATTGACAACAATACACATACATATATTTTGCTCATACAACCATATATGAACAAACATATTATCAAACATACAAACATATATCAACAAATACACTTATGTTGCACATCAAATATAACATATTAATCACAACACGATTTAACGTATTACAAACGTGTACAGTTGTGAAACAAACAAGTCGTGTAAACAAACAACTTAAACAATTTATGTGCAATTAATGCGAAGATGGAAACCTGGAAACTCGAGTTGTCACATCGGGAGCTATGATACATGTATGCAAAGATCTATGGTGGTTTGAAGGATGCAAACCTATTGATTATGGATCTGAATTACGAATGGAAAATGTAGCAACCGAGCCTATCAAAGATGTCTCGAAGGTCAAGCTTGTATTTACTTCTGGCAAACACTTATTATTAGATTATGTGTTGTATGTTCCAGGTATAGGTATACGAAAAAATTTATTGCCGGGTATTGTATTAAATAATTATGGTTTCAAACGGGTCATTGAGTCTGACAAGTTTATCTTGTCAAGACATGGAACCTTTGTAGGATTTGGATATATTAATCTAATGGTATGTTTAAGTTAAACGTTCTTGTTCCATTTGCTAAAGAATCTGTGTGTATTGCTTCTTCTAGTAATAAAGTAGATAATGAATCAAAATTATGGCATGCTAGATTAGGACATGTTAATTATTTTAGAATGAATGACATGTCTAAAATGAGCTTGATACCCGCTTTTGATAGGGTCATTGAGTCTGACAAGTTTATCTTGTCAAGACATGGAACCTTTGTAGGATTCGGATATTAATCTAATGGTATGTTTAAGTTAAATGTTCTTGTTCCGTTTGCTAAAGAATTTGTGTGTATTGCTTATTCTAGTAATAAAGTAGATAATGAATCAAAATTATGGCATGCTAGATTAGGACATGTTAATTATTTTAGAATGAATGACATGTCTAAAATGAGCTTGATACCCGCTTTTGATATGAATAATAATCAATGTCACACTTGCAAGTTAACCAAGATAACAAGAAAACCGTTTTAAGATGTCAAAAGAGAATCTAAGGTTTTAGAACTCATTCATTCTGACTTATCTGATTTTCATAATACTCTCTCACTTGAAAATAAAAAAAATTTATATATATATGTTGTGACCTTTATTGAGGATGCTTCTAGGTTTTGTTATGTCTACTTGTTACATACAAAGGATGAAACTTTAGATAAATCTTAAATATATAAACAAGAAGTAGAATTGCATCAAAAGGATTTGATTAAAAATCCTCGTACAGATAGAGATGGTGAATATTATGATCCATTTTATCTTCAATACATTAAACCACTGCTCCTTATACATCTCAACAAAATGGTGTACCTAAGAGGAAGAATAGGACACTAAAAGAAATGGTTAATTCCATATTGTCTTATTCGAGTTTGAGTAAAGGATTTCGGGGTGAGGCTACTTATTGAATAGGGTCCCAAATAAAAGGACCGCATTAAATCCATATGAGATCTGGCACAAAAAGGCACCAAACTTAAGTCATCTTAAAGTTTGGGGTTGTAGAGCTGTAGTAAGGCTCATTAAACCTAAGATGAGAACCTTAGGTGAGAGAGACATTGAATGTAGTTGTTGATTCTTATAAAGGATCTACAGACACTGAAAGTGTAACTATTTCTTCTGAACCTAGGAAAAGCACAAGAACAAGAAAACCTAAGTTTTGGTATTGATTTTCATCTTTATTTAGTTGAAGGGGCCAGGGGTGAGGTTGATGATAATATAGATAAGTTTAAGTCAAATTGGTTATCCAAGGCTTTAAACAAAAGGGAACGATTAGGGCTGTAAACGAACCGAACGAATACGAACAAGACCTTGTTCATGTTCGTTTGTTAAGAAATATATGTGTTCGCGAACCGTTCACGAACACTTATCGAACGAGATTTTATGTTCGTGTTCGTTTGTGTTTGTTTGTTAATTTTAGGCAACGAATGTTGAGGAACACAAATGAGCACAAACTAATGTTATGAACACAAATGGAAACAAACGAACACAAACAATCGTTCATGAACATAATATATAATACACTGACACTTATTAGATATTTAATTTGTCAGAATTTTGAAGTATTTAAATAAATATAAAAACTAAAAACACTAATGAACTATCGAACACAAACGAACATGTTACCGAACATTCACGAACATAAACGAACGAACACGACCTATGTTCATGTTTGTTCATTTAACTAAACGAACGAAATTTCTTGTTCGTGTTCGTTTGTTTAATAAACGAACACAAACGAACTTCTCGCCGAACGGTTCACGAACTGTTCGCCGAACGTTTGGTTCGTTTACAGCCCTAGGAACGATCCTTTTTGTTGCTAGGATTTATACTAGTAAATTATTAATTGTTTTGCTTCAGTTAATTCATCAAATAGATGTAAAAACTGCATTATGGAACGATGAATTGGTCCAAGAGATTTAAATGAAATAGCATGAAGGCTTTGTTATGCTTGGCTATGAAAACAAAGTTTGTAAGTCAATCAAATTTGCATATGGCTTGAAACAAGCTCGTAAACAATGGCATCAAAAGTTTGATGAAACTGTGTTTTGAAATGGTTTTGTTCTTAACCAAACTAACAAGTGTATAGAGCTAATTTGACTCTTTGGATAAAGGAGTAATAATTTGTCTATATGTGGGTGACATGTTAATCTTTGCTACGAATCAAGATCAAGTAGATAAACCAAGAAATTCTTGTCATCTAAGCTTGCATGAAGGACACGAGGGAGGCAGAAGTGACCCTTAGTATTAGAATCACACATGGGAACAATGGCATTGCAATCTCTCAGTCTCATTCTATTGAGAAGATTTTGAAGAAATTTAATTTTCAAGATTGTTCACAGTTGGAACTCCCATAGATCCTAATATTAGACTAATGTTTGATAAATGTGATCTTATGTCCCAGCTAGAATATTCAAAGGCAAGGTTGTTTGATGTATGTTGTGGAAAACTCAAGTTGATACACTAGTATACTAAGCACACATCAATGGCAAGATGTGAACAAATTGTTCTAGTATTTGAAAGGACCCATGAATTATGGTTTGTGTTATTCAGGGTTTCCTTCAATTCTAGGAGGGTATTCCGATGCGAGTTGGATAACTATTTTGGAAGATCATTCTTCTACAAGTGGATTGATATTCTTACTTGGTGGAGGTGCTATCTCATAGGATTCAAAGAAGCAAAGTTGCATCTCAATGAGTTAGCTTTCTTTCTTCTTGACTTTGGCTTCAAGAAATCCCTCTCGGATGCCTCCTTCTTCATCTACCATCACTATGACGTCACATGTTACTTTCTTGTCTATGTCGATGATATTGTTCTCATGGGTAACAATGATTATTTCCTAAATCAGTTCATTCTAGGCTTGGGTGCAAAATTTTCCATTAAGGAACATCTTTACCAATCAAAAGACCATGGTTAATCATTTAATCAATTTTACAATAACAATTAATTTAGACTCTTCACATGTCATCTTAATTATAAGTTACAAAGGTGTCGAAATTCCTAAAATGCCTCTAAAGTATCTTAAATTTTTTAACAATGCGCAAGTTTACCCCCTCTAAAATAGCTTGACTCTCTTGTATATGTTGCTTCAAAATGTGTACACAATGTAAAATTATCATACTGGTAGAAAACCTAGTTTGCTTAATAAGGTAGTATATAGATATAGATAATTATAGGATAAAGGTGATTATAAAACACTAATTATTGCGAGAATAAAAATAACAACTCTAAATTATTAAATGTTAGGATATAAGGTTCATATTATTTTGATTTTTTTTTTTTTACATTTGTATGTGTATTATATAGACATAAAAATCC
The DNA here is from genome assembly GCA_030545235.1 of Helianthus tuberosus. Lineage (NCBI taxonomy): Eukaryota > Viridiplantae > Streptophyta > Magnoliopsida > Asterales > Asteraceae > Helianthus > Helianthus tuberosus. The sequence goes on along the minus strand of CM060353.1, from coordinate 26,035,803 downwards.
ATATATTTTTTATCAACACATAGTCTACATACATGCATGTAATTTAACCTACATATGTGTAGAATATATAAAAACATAAAATTTTTCATGTTTGTTTTGAATTCTAGTGTGAGAAACAATTAATCTTACATTTGTGATATTTTCATTTATTTTTTAGGTTTTTAAAATTGAAAAAATGAGTGATTCATTTTGTTCTACGTGTTCTCGTAATATTTAGTGTTCTGTATAGAACATTCTTCGAGAATTATATAATTTAAATGTTATCGAACTCTGTTAAAATTATTTAAATACATCTTATATATTTTGTTGAAATAAAAAGTTAAAAATAAATGTAAAAGGTCCCTGGTATCATCAACGTTTAAGCATTGATGAGTGTAAATTTTACGGTTGTTTTACCCCGGGCACCCCCTCTGTTTTTATTTTTAAAACTTTTAGCCCAAAAATCTAAATTAAAAAAGGTAGTAATATTAATTAATGATAATAACCCACTAACCCATTTAATTCAAAGCCCAATTAACCCATTAACCAATTTATTTAAAATCACTAAAGCCCAATGTCCAATCACTTTTACGAAAAAGAATGAACCACCCACGACGATCCCTAATCGGTTGGCGTTGCTTTGCTTTGCTGCTCTGCTCGATTGTTCAAGGCGACAACAACCTGCAATTCGCAGTGTCGAAATTTTCAAGTGAGAAGTGACGGATCGAAGTGTCGAAGACAAAGTCTCAAGTTTGGCGATTTGGGTGAGTAAAAGGTTTGTTTTCTGTCACTTTTTTTGGTTAATTGATATAATGATATGAGATTGGTCATGATTGGGTATTTGGGTTAGTTCAGTTGGTGTTCGAGTGTGATAATTGAAATTGATTTGGATACTAGAACAAAAGTAGGGTTTTTTTTTTAATTTAATTTGGAAGAAGCAGAAGGTTGCAATCTTGAACGATCAACCTTTTGTATGATTGTTATGTGAATAGTTCATCTTTCTTGTTCAACATTTACAACTTCCTTAAAAATGCAAGATTTATGTTTTTGGGAAGATTTGTTGGTCTAACTATGAACCTATAAGCTCAGTTTGGTTCCCAAGTCAATTACTTTATGATTTTTATGAATATTTGCTAACTCTAACATGTTACAGATGGAGCAGAAGCACGTTGCTTGTGGTTTAGTATGTGATCGATTGCCTACCACATCTTTAAAATATCCATGGTTCCTTAAAAAAAGCCTTGATGCTGAAGAAGCTGATACCAGATACAAGAATCTCTGTACCATGTACGAGTGGATGTCAGTTCATCGCTCCCGACTCCCTAGGTTGAACGAGAGACGTATCCGAGGGTGTTTCCATGGATGGGTGATTCTCGCACACAACATCATGTGGTATCTTTGGAACCCTGCGACTTCTAAGACGATACATCTCCCTCCCTTGACTTTGATAGATGGAGATGTTGAATCAGTCCAAGAATGTTTTCTGTCATCCCCTCCCAACCATCCTACTTCGATTCTCATGTTAACAAGAACCGAAAGTCCTACCATTGTTATATGTAAGCTAGCGGCGCGTAAAAAAAGAAAGAGGTTAAGATGGAAGGAATTGACATATGCCAAGCAGCTCAAGAGCATAACCGGTCACGATGACGGTTGCTTGCATTGCCTGACTTGTTACAATGGTAAAGTATTTGCCTTGAGCTGTCGCTCTCGTGTTGCTGTACAAGTTGACATCGTGGTCAAGGATGAAGAAGATGTCGTCATATATCTTTTCTTATTTGGAGAACTCCCTTATCCTTTCCTCACTTATTCTCCTGCCTCCCTGCTTTTTCTGAAAGGATATTGTGACGACCTGTTCTACATCAAAATAGATTTTAATGAGCTGTGCGGCAATACAGTTGCTGCTGTTTATTTGTTTAAATGGGACACGACTAGTATGATTTGGGAAGAAATGGAAGATCTCAAAGACGCTTTCTTTTTTATAGATCTTACGAATGAGTACTCGATATTTTACCGTGATGCAGTTGCCTTAGAGTTAGGGGGTTATGCACACATTTTTGGTGGTGAGACGGGCAAAGTAATATACTCGTATGACGTCAAAGGCAAAACCATCTCCCAATCTCCTTTTTCGTTTTATGAGCAATCAAGCCAATGGGAACGCGAGTATGAATATATCTATCTTACATGTTGTATATTTTCCATGAGAAAAGAATTCTTAACTATAGTTTGATGTGTAGGTTGTATGGCTATGGTGGAGAAACCGAGTGTGAAACTCCAGAAGAAGATGAGATCATCATGGTTAGGGATATGAACGAAGAGAATTTGGAACCGCACCTTCTCAATATTCCGTTTGATGTTTTGAAGATGATTATGGAGCTTTGTGTTGGTGTCGAATACCTTAACTTCCGTGCGACATGCAAACGTTGTCATTTAGCAGCACCTATGATTCAATGGAGGAATGAAGCATCACTAAGGAGATTGCAGACATATTCATTAGTTTCGCCATGGCTGATGGTGTTAGACAAACATCAAGGCATTATCACATTTATAGATCCCATGTTTGGTGACAAATACTGTATAACAACACCTCAAGAATTGATTGGTGATTTGCAAATATGTTGTTCGAGGTATGGTTGGTTGCTTTTGTTAAAACGCACCAATGAACGACGTGGTGATAGATTGTTCTTCTTTAACCCCTTCACAAATGATATCCGTAAGCTTCCAGATCATGCGCCTAATTTAAGCAGCTTTTGTTTCTCAGACCCACCAACTTCTGCTGATTGTCTAGTTGTTGGATTATCGAGATCAGCTCCATCAGAAGTTTTCATTCACCTTCCTTCTTCTTCTTCCAATCATTCTTGGACTTTGTTTCAAATGGATTTTGGGGGTGCCACTCCACATTCCTTTCGTTTTCCTACAATCCGTGACGGAGATACTTATGCCTTCAACGAGGGAGCGCTTCATGTTTTCTTGAAAAATCCGGAACGGAATGTTTTTACCAATGCTGTTGTGGCTAAAGCCCCGGGTTATTCATATGCACAATGCTTTTTAGTAAATTGTTGTTGTGATGAGCATCGTCTTGTACTAGTGACGGTGGATGAGGTTGGAGGATGTGTGCAAGTATTGAATATGAATGATTCGACACAAGAATGGGAGAAAATAGATAGTTTAGGAAGACATGTGATTTATATTTGTGGTACTACGTGTCTCTGTGTGGAAGCCAAAACGCCAGAAATGGAGAACAAGATCTACTTTCCACTGTTACATTCCAAGAGTGGGAAGATGGTGTTCTATTCTCTTGAGACATGCAGGTATCACACATTCAATGGCAGAAATATCCAAAAAGGTGCAGGGGATTTCTTTGGAACAAAATACCATGCCAACTCTCATGCGTGGATTCAACCATGTTGGTCTTAATTAGCTTGGTTGGTTAACTTTATTGTTAGTATCAGTGCTATGTTTTCTTTCTGAAAGTTTGGGGCATCTTTTTTAACTAATACTAAATTATGCTTATGATTTGCTTTCTTCTTAATTGGTAAAATGTTCACAGTTGGACCTTTGTGTTGAGTTGTTAAGGTAAAATGTTCACAGTTGGACCTTTGTGTTGAGTTGTTTAATTTTAGTTATTTTCTGTGTTATGGGCTCACTAAAATAATAAGTGTCATGTTAATGTTGTCATGTTTGTAGTGTCTAGATTGGATAAAAAAATAAAAAATAAAAAGCCTCGCCCCACGCCCATGACTAGCCTCACGCCTGAGTCCACTCACGCCCCTGCAGGGTAGGGTGGTGTTTCACCCCCATTTTGGGTGGTGTGGCAAGGGCGTGAGCCCATGACACATAGTCTAATAGACGAAAGTGAAGTAAACAACAGAGACATTTGTAACAATAGGCCCATCCGCAATCATTGACGCTGCTCCAATGTGATTTATTCCAAAAAAATTCCCTGAACCCTCTAGTGTAATAACCCAAATTTTTATATATAAAATTTAATCAGATAATGGCAAAAAAAAAAGAGAGATAAATTATACTATGTGAAAACACACAAAATAATCATAAAAGAATAAAATAAAATAAATAAATAATAAATCTTGTTAAATGTTCCTCACAAATTTTGATGCTTTTATATTGTTAACCCAAAGTCAAAATATATAATAATAATAATAATAATAATAATAATAATAATAATAATAATAATAATAATAATAATAATAATAATAAGGTAGAGGATCCTGTAAAAAGTGCTCAAAGTGTGAGAAGTGTAAGAAGTGTATTATAACACTATATATAATACTATATAACACCATATAAACACCGTATAACAATATGTAACACCATATAATACCATATAACACTATGTAACACTATATATCATTATATAACAAATATAACACTATAGGTTGTCTGATAGCATGTCTATGATAGATGTATAGTGTTATATTTGTTATATAACGTTATATAGTGTTACATAGTGTTATATGGTATTATATGGTGTTACATATTGTTATACAGTGTTTATATGGTGTTATATAGTATAATATATAGTGTTATAATACACTTCTCACACTTCTCACACTTTAGGCCCTTTTTACGGTATCCTTACCCATAATAATAATAATAATAATAATAATAATAATAATAATAATAATAATAATTGTAAACAAGTTTATTATTATTATTATTATTATTATATATAATAATACAAGTTGATAGTGCCAGTTAGGTTTTAACGCTCTTGAGAATAGCCACAAAACTTTATATATATTTGCATCTTTGGTTCTTCACTAATCATGTTCCCCTGGCTCTGGCAATCACGAGTAGGGCTGTAAACGAACCGAACGTTCAGCGAACAGTTCGTGAACCGTTCGGCGGGAAGTTCGTTTATGTTCGTTCGTTTAATAAACGAACGAACATGAACAAGAAATTCCGTTCGATTAGTTAAATGAACGAACATGAACAAAGGTCTCGTTCGTTCAATTGTGTTCGTGAACGTTCGGTAAGGTGTTCGTGAACATTCGTTCATTTGCGTTCGTTTATGTTCGTATGTTTGTGTTTTAATTAAAGATTTTTATACTTTCATATATTTTATCTATACTTTTTATACTATTAAACTTTTATTTATATCATTACCCTAACAATTAAACTAGAAACCCTCTTTCACCTTGTTTATGCACAATTTTCCTTTCTTTTCTCATTATTTACATCGACGAATATGATCTACCTCCGTTCCACAATAAGGAATTCAAGTTCTAGTGCTACTCTCTGTGCCATCCACCTTTATCCTTCATCGCATTCGCCAAATTTATTTGTGTTCGCTTGTGTTCGTGAACCGTTCGTGAACACGCTCATTTCCTTAATGAACGAACACGAACATAAAATTTCGTTCGGTAAGTGTTCATGAACCGTTCGTGAACACATTTATTTCCTTAACGAACGAACACGAACAAGGCCTCGTTCGTGTTCGTTCGGTTCGTTTACAGCCCTAATCACGAGTTCATTCTTCGGTAAATGAGAGTGATGGAAAGAGATAGATTGTGAGTTGCAAGTAACTATAATCTGGTCATTGTTACTATGAGTTGCAAGATAATAGGCAAAAGGCGTGTCAGCGGTGGCGACAAAACACGACTACGACAGCGGTGAATAGCCGCCGATCAACGTGGTGGCGGTGTTCAACCACGTTGTTCGGCTTTGAACAGACAGAACAGACCACTATTCAATCAACCTAACAAACTCTAAGCTAAAATAGGAAAGGATATACAGGAAATAATTACAAATTCAATACAGAGTATACAACATATATTATTATTATTACTATTACTATATGATAATAAAACAAGTGAATGAACAGTTGTTTTATAATATTATAATAATCTACTATTAATACAATAATAATAATTATGAGAAAATGGTATCGAGTACCGGTACCGGTATCAAATTTACCAAATCGGGAGTATTTTCGGTACCTGTTCGACACCGATATTCACCTGTTTTTACTCTCAATTACCGGTGTCGTACCAGTACCGACTGTTACCAAACCGTACCGTACCAGGTATATTTGATACATGTACCCACTTTTGGGCCTATATATTAAAAATAGAATTAAATCAATAGTAACATCACTAAGTGATGAGCAAATGGTATCGAGTACCGGTATCGGTATCAAATTTAGCAAACCGGTTGTATTTTCGGTACCGGTTCGGCACCAGTATTCACCGGTTTTTACCCTCAAATACCGGTGTCGTACCAGTATCGACCGGTATCGAACCGTACCGTACCAGGTATATTCAGTACCGGTACCCACTTTTGGGGATTTCGGTAACGGTATTTTCGGTACCGGTTGGAACCGAGCTCATCAAATCCTGTAGCAACGTAACAATGCAAGTAATTGCACCGTTTAGATTACTTTTCATACACACGGTAAGTAAATTGTATTTCATTTGAATGAGCTTTTATATACACAACAACTTATTTCCCTTCCTTTTTTGTCTTTTTCTGTAATGAATGAATTATAGCATGTAAAATTAACTTGGATATTTAGATTATTGATGAGCATATCGTATCAAATCCTGTAATCAAACCGGTATCGTATCGGTACCAAATTTACTATACCAAATCATTTTCGGCACCAATTTGGTACCCACCTTTTGGCGTTTTCAGAATCGTTACTTTCGGTTCAACACCGGTCTAGCACCATACCTGTATTTATTGATTTTTACCTTCAAATACCATACCGTGTTGTACCGAGCATTTTCGGTGCAGGTACCTAATTTCGATGATTTTCCGGATCGGTACTTTCGGTGCCGTTACCGGTACCGAGCTCGTCCATATTTTAACGTGTTAGCACCGAAATAACTGAACTGAAAACAACCGAATTTCCAACATGTAGGACGTGTGGGGTCCTATTATTATATATTAGGTTATTTAAAATCTTTTTTTAGAACGGAGTGACTATCCTTACCATGTCATTTTTATTTATTTTTTGATATTCAGTAGCTGCTTGTCGTTGCTGACACGCGTTTTGCAGTCATTGGGTCCCCGCCGCAACGCGCGGACATAAAATCAACTAGTTAACATAATATGCGTAGACTAATTAATATGCCCCCGCAGTTTGAGCTTCGGCTGGTCAAATGCGCAAACTGGACTTGAATCGCTGAAATAAGACACGTGGAAGCCCTTTAGTCAAGATATCAACATATTGATAGTCTGCAAGGATGTGCAACACACGAATAGAACCCATGTGAACCTTTTCTCGCTGCTGCTAAAGTTACAAATTCAAATTCCATTATTGAATTTGAGATGCAACTTTGCTTCTTTGAATCCTAGGAGATAGCACCTCCACCAAGTAAGAATATCAATCCACTTGTAGAAGAATGATCTTCCAAAATAGTTATCCAACTCGCATCGGAATACCCTCCTAGAATTGAAGGAAACCCTGAATAACACAAACCATAATTCATGGGTCCTTTCAAATACTAGAACAATTTGTTCACATCTTGCCATTGATGTGTGCTTGGTATACTAGTGTATCAACTTGAGTTTTCCACAATATACATCAAACAACCTTGCCTTTGAATATTCTAGCTGGGACATAAGATCACATTTATCAAACATTAGTCTAATATTAGGATCTATGGGAGTTCCAACTGTGAACAATCTTGAAAATTAAATTTCTTCAAAATCTTCTCAATAGAATGAGATTGAGAGATTGCAATGCCATTGTTCCCATGTGTGATTCTAATACTAAGGGTCACTTCTGCCTCCCTCGTGTCCTTCATGCAAGCTTAGATGACAAGAATTTATTGGTTTATCTACTTGATCTTGATTCGTAGCAAAGATTAACATGTCACCCACATATAGACAAATTATTACTCCTTTATCCAAAGAGTCAAATTAGCTCTATACACTTGTTAGTTTGGTTAAGAACAAAACCATTTCAAACCACAATTTCATCAAACTTTTGATGCCATTGTTTACGAGCTTGTTTCAAGCCATATGCAAATTTGATTGACTTACAAACTTTGTTTTCATAGCCAAGCATAACAAAGCCTTCATGCTATTTCATTTAAATCTCTTGGACCAATTCACCGTTCCATAATGCAGTTTTTACATCTATTTGATGAATTAACTGAAGCAAAACAATTAATAATTTACTAGTATAAATCCTAGCAACAAAAAGGATCGTTCCCTTTTGTTTAAAGCCTTGGATAACCAATTTGACTTAAACTTATATATACTATCATCAACCTCACCCCTGGCCCCTTCAACTAAATAAAGATGAAAATCAATACCAAAACTTAGGTTTTCTTGTTCTTGTGCTTTTCCTAGGTTCAGAAGAAATAGTTACACTTTCAGTGCCTGTAGATGCTTTATAAGAATCAACAACTACATTCAATGTCTCTCTCACCTAAGGTTCTCATCTTAGGTTTAATGAGCCTTACTACAGCTCTACAACCCCAAACTTTAAGATGACTTAAGTTTGGTGCCTTCTTGTGCCAGATCTCATATGGATTTAATGTGGTCCTTTTATTTGGGACCCTATTCAATAAGTAGCCTCACCCCAAAATCCTTTACTCAAACTCGAATAAGACAACATGGAATTAACCATTTCTTTTAGTGTCCTATTCTTCCTCTTAGATACACCATTTTGTTGAGATGTATAAGGAGCAGTGGTTTGATGTATTGAAGATAAAATGGATCATAATATTCACCATCTCTATCTGTACGAGGATTTTTAATCAAATCCTTTTGATGCAATTCTACTTCTTGTTTATATATTTAAGATTTATCTAAAGTTTCATCCTTTGTATGTAACAAGTAGACATAACAAAACCTAGAAGCATCCTCAATAATGGTCACAACATATATATATATATATATATATATATATATATATATATATATAAATTTTTTTTGTTTTCAAGTGAGAGAGTATTATGAAAATCACATAAGTCAGAATGAATGAGTTCTAAAACCTTAGATTCTCTTTTGACATCTTAAAACGGTTTTCTTGTTATCTTGGTTAACTTGCAAGTGTGACATTGATTATTATTCATATCAAAAGCGGGTATCAAGCTCATTTTAGACATGTCATTCATTCTAAAATAATTAACATGTCCTAATCTAGCATGCCATAATTTTGATTCATTATCTACTTAATTACTAGAAGAAGCAATACACACAGATTCTTTAGCAAACGGAACAAGAACATTTAACTTAAACATACCATTAGATTAATATCCGAATCCTACAAAGGTTCCATGTCTTGACAAGATAAACTTGTCAGACTCAATGACCCTATCAAAAGCGGGTATCAAGCTCATTTTAGACATGTCATTCATTCTAAAATAATTAACATGTCCTAATCTAGCATGCCATAATTTTGATTCATTATCTACTTTATTACTAGAAGAAGCAATACACACAGATTCTTTAGCAAACGGAACAAGAACATTTAACTTAAACATACCATTAGATTAATATATCCAAATCCTACAAAGGTTCCATGTCTTGACAAGATAAACTTGTCAGACTCAATGACCCGTTTGAAACCATAATTATTTAATACAATACCCGGCAATAAATTTTTTCGTATACCTATACCTGGAACATACAACACATAATCTAATAATAAGTGTTTGCCAGAAGTAAATACAAGCTTGACCTTCGAGACATCTTTGATAGGCTCGGTTGCTACATTTCCCATTCGTAATTCAGATCCATAATCAATAGGTTTGCATCCTTCAAACCACCTTAGATCTTTGCATACATGTATCATAGCTCCCGAGTCTACCACCATCATCATTCTGAACACAAAATGCTTCAGTTATAAAAGAAACACAATTTACAACCGGAATATTTAAATCATCATTAGAATTCGAATTCAAATTCGAATAAAAATATTCCCAGGCAACTCCTGTGAATTATTTGGACTACAAATGTTTGCACATTTAGCGTTTAGTGCTTTCAGGTCACGGCCAAACTCCTATTTTTCATTCAGTCCTGAATTCAACAACTCCATTGGGCTTTCAACTTTATTCAGTTTATTAACCCAATTAGATTCTACAAACCTTGTAAAACGCGAGCAACCCATTTATTATTTGGGTCACAATAATTATTAGACGTTGCCACTGAAACGGAGCCTACAAACAAATTGTTGTTTTCAATCAACTTACCACCCAAAGGCCATTTATTTTCCATGACCGTTATTGCATTTGTAATGCCCTTTATTTTATTTTTGGGCCCACTCACATTTACATTATCTGAGTTATCCAAACACACCCATTTAGTATTTTCCATTGGGCCACCACAATTCCTTTGTTCACAAATATTAGACTCAATCCCACTAGTATTATGTATTGTATTTTACACTGTTTTCACAAACATTTAAGTCATTTACACCAAAATTTGTTTTGTTTGAAACTTATTTTCATTAAAAGTGGGTTCTAATGGAACCTTTGTTATTTTCAAGCACTCACTAGATCAACTGAATTTACACATAAATTAGAATGCGTACCCGTTTGTGTCGGTGGATCCTTGGACCCGCTCCACCCGAATCCTTGTTGTTTTCCGGAAGCTTCACACGACAATCCTTTTTGAAGTGTCCCACTTTGTAGCACCGCCAACATGTCTTTTTGGCTTTCTTGTTTGAAGTTTTATCATCATGATCAAACTTGGGTTTCTTTCCCTTGAACTTGTTATATTTACCTGATTTCCCATCATGTTCCACCATGTTAATTGAAGACTGACCAACCACACTTTTACCCTTATTTTTATCAACTTCTTGAACCCGAAGAGATTATTCGATCCGAATGTGACTTCCCAATTGAATCAAAGTCAATTCTTCCTTTTGATGTTTAAGGGTGTTTTTAAAATCTTTCCACATTGGGGGAAGTTTATCAATGATGCTTGAAGCAGAAATTGACTCATCCATATACAAATTGTGTTGAGTATATTAATCCAATATGTGCAATAATTCATTAAATTGCTCCATAACTGGTCTACTATCAACCATTTTGTAGGAATTAAAATTACTTACCAGAAATTTTTTGCTAGATGCATCCTCTGCCATATACTTGGATTAAAGAGAATCCCAAAGATCCTTGGCAGACACTCATTCTGGTACAAATCAAACAACCCATCACACATTCCATTCAATATATGCCCTCTGCATATATAATCATCATTTCCCCACTTCAATCTCCAGAGTTTCATCTTCCCTTTCCTCATGCATCGGTGTACTTAGAACGTACACAACTTTTAGTGTGGTTAACAAAAAGTGCATCTTCTTCCTCCAGCGCCTAAAATCCTGCCCTTCAAATTTCTTCAACTTCTTCGCGAATTTGCTTGTCATGTCACTTGCAAATTCACCGGTAGTCATGTTGAAATAGTTCGTTCTTTGTTAGTTGAATTGATGAGACCACAGTGAATCAAAATGAAATTGCTTGGATTGAATTGAGAGTCGTATGAAAACTATTAGAACGAACTATTTGATCGGTTTATTCAAAAGTTCAAACGGATTAAACTCAATTCTTAACAAGAACAGGATTGTGATTTTTGAGAATATTGGAATACCTAATGAATTGTCTTTTTCCAATAGGCTGTTTTAGAAATCTCTATATTTCCCCAAAACTTGCGGAACAGTTATACACAAAATAACCAACTTCCAATATTTAGTAAAATAAGATATACCTCAATATTGGTAACAAGCTCAATATTTATTAAAATAAGATGTATCTCAACATTAGAAATTGATCTTTTATATCAAATGAAGATCACGTATACTTAGATAACATATTATTTTAATTAAGTCTAATTAAGTCACAATTTAACAAGTCCGTTAAATTACTTAGCCAAATTCAATTACACACAATAGCTCATTATAATAATCAAGTCTGCCATTCCTGCATCACCTAACTTGAATAATATATAACGAGAATGCCTATTCAACGAGTTAATCCAATACCACTACAAATGTTGATAATCACTAAAATTACCAACAAAGATTCCAACTAATACCCACCGATGTCAATTAAATAATTGCAACTACCTCCAATATTGACGTGAAAGAATAACAATTGTTATACTTTGTTTATCTGCTTCATCTTCTACTCGAATGCTCCGCAGCTGTGATAATTCTGGTGTGTAACGAGCCGTAGCTCTGATACCAATTGATGACCCAGACGGTTCAAATAATCGTATCAACAAACAAGAACATGAGATATTGGGGGGTGACGCGAGGTCGAAGTCTCAATCAAATTTAATCCAATTACTACTAAATAGATAGTGGCAAGTGGGTATCGAACACAGGGAGTTTGTGGAATATGTGTTATTTAAAAGACTATCTAACTTTGACTAAATTAATCTAATTGCAAATAAAATAAAATTCAAGAGTTGATTTGATTGGATTGGTTTTAAAAACTAAATTTAACTAAATAAATTGCAAAAGAAAAGTTTTGGTTGTAAGCAAATTAGAGACAAATGACCATCCTAGATTTCCGGTTTGTTTCAACATTCATATTATCATTTCACTAGAAAGAACTACATAGACATAGCTCATGAGTGATTACTTGCAGTGATGAAAGGGAACTAAGTACTCAGATTCCTAGAACGTGAGGTTGTTACCCGATGATCAATCAACCCTTACCCAAGCCTAACTATACCCATGATATCTCGATTGCCAATGGCACCAAGAACGTATGGTTTCTAATTAGTTCAACATAAGGATTAACAAGTTACTAACAAACAATCACACACCATAACAACAAATCATAAAGATAAAGATTGTTATTCTAGAAATTAGAAAAATCAAACATGAAATGTCTCAACCAAACCTTCAATCTAGGACAATCATCAAGTGTTTCGCCACTCATGGCTTGAAGCAACATCATAACCAAAGTTCTATTGTTCATAAAGATCAAAACACATAAACTAATGATTAGACAATTGTTCTTCCACCCAAAGTCTCCAACCAAGCTCCCAAAATCGTTCCCAAAACAAGTGGTAACCGAAAAACCAATGATAAGTCCCAATAAAACATTTTGAAAACAACATTTAATGCAAAAGTTACATGAAACACCAGTCGGTGCCATAACCTACGGCCCTCTGCCGTAGGTTACCGGTCAGCAAGTCCGGAAGCCACTCAGCGCCGTAAGCTACTCCAAGTCGTCGTAGCTTACGGCGGTCAACAGATTTAGAAGTCAAAGCTGGGTGCCGTAACCTACGGCACCCCACCGTAGGTTACGGCGAGAACAAATCCTTACGCCACATATAACCTGTCTTACGGCGATGCACCCGGACCAAAAATTGGGGCCGTAACCTACGGCCAGGAGTCGTAGGCTGCGGCGATCACTGAAACTCTTTTCTTTGTTTTCTTTGTAACATCCCCCATGCTCTATTTTTGTTCTACAACTTCCAACATCTTGTCCAAGCTTCATAGGACCCACTTCTTATGCCCTTTAGTGTCTGCAACATCAAACTTCTTGTAGTTACTAAGTTCAAACAAATAACTGGGCAAAGTATGGAATTTTATTCTATTTAAAGGCTTTAAGGGTTGTCCTACAGACCACCCGTCACATCCCCACACTTACCCGTTGCTTGTCCCAAGCAACCCATTCAACAATTATTCATAACCTTAAGCGATCAATCATGTAAACCAAACTAAAATGTGCCGTCCTTCTACTAACTTTCAATCATACCACAAGACACACCCCTCACAAAAACTCTCGGTGACAAGAAATGATAGCAGATGATGCTAAACCACTCAATGTGTGTGTGTGTGTGCGACAATAAGCTTGTATAAAAATCAAGTATCCTCCTAACAATTACTTAGCATGCTCATGAATCAAAAAGGACTTACGGTTTGTAACGGGGTTAGGTGCAAAGGTAGGAAAATGGTGGAACACATATGAAAGAGCTAATTGATTTGACCCGGTTTTTATTTCTACTACTACGAAGCAAACACCACATATATACAAAACTTCTTGACATTCTCAACTACTATTGTAACTAAATACTTCTTTTTATATTTTTCATATTTTTCATATATATATTTTTCTATTTTTTTTCAAACATAAACATAAAAGCTCAACAATATACACACGAACATCAACACTACATACTAAATTTCCTAAACCGGGTCATCTCAAAAGGTAAAATTTATAGGAAGTAGGCTTGGGTCACAACCGAATGGTCAAAGGCTCAAACGTGGCTTTCTAAGGACCAAACCCCCACTCCTCACATCTAGACGAGGCTTCCTAAAAATCCCCTATCACTTTCACAAGCATGCTAACTCTAGGATTTAACAAGAATTCCTACACAAGTTCTATTAACACACGACACACACCACCACTCAAACAAAGAAATATCAATAACAATCATATGTGGCTCAAATTCTCACCAAGAAAAGACTAGGACTAGGTGTCGGCGTGTCAAGCGGGACAAAATCAAGCTTTCAAATTTTGACAATTTTGCTCGGATTTACAAATTTTTTTTAAATTTCTCAAAAAATTTCCCCCATCCCCACACTTGGGATACATTGTCCCAATGTATGGCTTTGAGGGAAGGATCGCTTTTAACCAACAACATTAGCCTTCGCTAATATTCTCAAATCTCAACTTCCTTTTTATATATTTTTTTATGAAAATTCAAACACACCACGACTAGCACATCCCAACAAAAACACATCAACATCAAAACACCACCCTACCTCCCAACCATAAACATAAACATACGAGATAAACAAATATACACAAATATACAAAGGAACAAGATACGACCTGGCTAGTAGTACTTCGGCTGTGGAGGCCCGAAGATGGATGTCATCATATCATTCCACTCGCCAAAGCCAAATGCTCCGCTGCTACTGCTACCACCCCGATCACTACTTGGATTCGCCTGCTGATAACTCATAGCGTGTGGATCCACCCATTGAGAATGATGTAATGGTGGGGTGGGATACGACACACTACCGTCATAAGGTGGCAATGTAGTATAATCCACAACTGGCGGATCCGCTTCGATTGGTTGGCCCGCATGCCACTGATCGTGCACGCGTCTCTGGCGGTCGTCTAGGTAGTGATTGTTCACTTCTTCTTGATGGGCATACATATGAGCACGATTCCATTGCTCACTCCTATCATAACTCTGCCTCAAAGCCCTCTCCATACTTGCCCCCATGAAAGTTTGCTGATCAAAGAGCATCTGGTTTGGTTCACTCCATTCTGCAAAAGTGGGTGGCCGCCTCTGTTCAATGATTTGGCCCATATTTCTTGAATGAGCCCAATAGGGATCATAAGCCTGTTGTGTATAGTCGTACGCACTCCCCACATAACCAGTGCCCCTTATCTGAGTATCAACCACAAAAGTGTCTTCACGATAGTCATCGTCACCACTCACTTCTTCATCGGTCGTTTCGGGCTCATCAGCCTCACCCGGTCGTAACGGCCTTGCATCCGCTTTTAGCACTCTCCATCTTCTCCCATCTGTTTTCAGCTTATGATACCTCTCTGATTCCTTGTAATCCCAACCTGGCCCCAGATTCTTGAGGTCAAATGGTTTAAACCTCTTGTAAGAACCTTTTTCATCACCTTTAATTTCCCCATATTTCTTTAGCAACGCCGTAATTAACCGGCAATGAGGCACAGTCTTTCTTTCTCCACTATTCCTGCTCAGCCAGATGTTGTTTAACACTAGAAATCGGAATGGTACCTTTGGAGAACCATGCATCATCATATACAAAATCGGCACCTCTTGAAACCGGACCTCCATCTTGTCACCCCACCGCGGGATAACATTGTATGTACACAAAGTCAACAACAACTTTGCTTCCATTCTCAAGTTACGTCTATACAACTTCCCATGTGTTCTACCCGGAAGAAATAGATAATCCAACATATTTTGCCACTGAGGGTGCTTATCGGGCTCATGATAGAGATCTTTGAGGCTTGGATAGCTATATTCACTGGATGGTAAGTCATCAAACTTTGCTACTCGGCGCAACGAGTCATAAGACATTTCGACCTTAACCCCATTACACCACCCAACGAGCTTCATCTTGCTTGGGGCCTTAAACGGGGGACATTCGAGCGAAGCCATCCATTCTTGAATCTGAGTATCATACATTTTCTTCACTTCGCCATCATAACACTTCAAAGCTGCCCCCCAACCCAATTCTTTAAACTTTGCTGTTATCCCAAATGGCCCGAAATCAATCTCCCGGATCTCCTTTTCACAAATAAATGCTTCAGCCTGTTGTTTCAACTTGTTCATTTGTTCGTGGAACAAGTCCTCTCTCCATTCCACGGGTTGGTCAAGCAATGAGCCAGATGTCCAATTCGGTTTCGGACCCCTTGGAGGCGCATCCTCCTCTGAATCTGGGTCGCCTATCCGTGTCAATCTCCTCCTCTTTTATTGTATATCTTCCCCTTGAGGCTCGTTAGACGAACTTGCAACTGCTTTTCCCTTTTTCTTCACCATATCTACACACATTCACAAACCACACAAACAATTTCAAGTTAGTACTTCTTCCCAATCTTCCCCACACTTGCTTCATGTTATGGGTATAAGTGTGCAAAAACCAAAATTTCATTCTTTCAAACAAAATTTCAGCATGATGTCCCCTATAATTCAGAATTTTTCCAAAACATTTTCACTAGACATCAAACACATTCATACCCAAACATTCAATGGTTCACAAATTCCTACATCTATCATGTACAAGCAAGTGTGTGTAAGCAAAAACAAAGATGGAAACTTACAAACCTCAATGTACATAAAAGAGTAACAAGAAATTGCATACCTTAGTGTTGTAGAAGATGAGACTCACAAGAACTTGAAATTCACACAAAAACCCCCAAAAGCCCCAAAATTTTCGGCACCCTTATGTGTAAATCCGACCCAAAAACAAAGGATTCTTCGAGATATGAGTATAAAACTAGAATCCTTGTGAAATTTCACCCAAAATAGACCCAAAAATCACTGAAATCGGGCTAGATACGAGGGAGTTATGAGGATTTGATGGTAGGAAGAACTAGGGTTCTTGAATGGAATAAAGAAGATGGAGAAGAAGAAAGTGATATGTGGATGGGGTTAAAGGATCGATGTGTGTGGTTGGGGAAAATTGTTTTATTAAAAAGGTTATTATTATTATTAATATTATAAGGATTTTCGGTTTTTTTTTTTAATTTATTTTTATAAATATACATGTAACCAAAGACATGACCCACCCAACATCTTCACTCGGTGCCGTAACCTACGGTACCTTGCCGTAGGTTACGACAATGTCTGGTAAAAAAAATGGGGCCGTAGATCAAGGTATTGGTGCCGTAAGGTTCAATTTTGATGAATGGCGCCGTAAGCTACGGCCAAGTGCCGTAACCTACGGCGCTATCTGGGCAACCCTAATCAGCCTTTTTTATTACATGTCAAACTTAAAGTTTTTTTTTTAAATTGTTAATTTTTATGGTTTTTATATTTTTGAAAACATGAAAATTAACCCTACCCCCCATTGAAAACCCGTGTTGTCCTCAACACTATGTTCGGGAAATTCGCACGGACTTCCCCACACTTGTTTCAAACACCGGTTTCAAACGGGACTTTATTCAAACACGAAACTAAACTAAAATATGTACAAAACACCAAACCTGGGCCTCTTTCACGTTTCCTCATCATCCAATGGGCGTAAAATGTAACCCACTTTGTCGAAGTCAAGAGTGTTGATGTCGTTACCTTCCAAATACGGTTTGAGCCGATGCCCGTTCACCGTTTGTTGTCTATTTGTTTGTTCGTCTTCTATATCGACATCACCAAATCTTCCCACTCTTCGGATGATGTAAGGACCCATCCACTTGCTCTTGAGTTTTCCCGCGAACATCTTCAACCTCGAATTGTACAACCACACCTTTTGACCCACTTCGAAGTTCTTTTTCCTTATCTTTGCATCATGAACTTTCTTAAGCTTGTCTTTGTATGCGGACGCACATTCATAGGCTTCGTCTCTAATCTCCTCAATCTCGTTCAATTGTAACTTTCTTGCTTGACCCGCTTCGTCATAATCCGCATTAACAGTTTTAATGGCCCAATGCGCTCGATGTGCTAACTCCATTGGTAAATGGCACCCCTTCCCATACACCATCCGATAAGGGGTGGTACCGATTGGAGTTTTGTAGGCCGTCCGGTATGCCCACAACGCATCGTCAAGCTTACTTGACCAATCTTTTCGATCCGTTCTTACCATCTTCATGAGAATCTCCTTGATTTGACGGTTGGACACTTCAACTTTTCCACTCGTTTGCGGATGGTATGGTGTCGCCACACGATGGTTCACATTATATCTTTTTAGCAATTTGCCAAAATTGAAGTTCTTGAAATGTGAACCGCCATCACTTATTATCACCCTTGGCACACCGAATCGAGCAAATATGTTGGATTGCACAAACTTACATACAACGGAATGATCATTGGTCCTTGTAGCAATGGCTTCTATCCATTTAGTAACGTAATCAACAGCAACCAATATGTATAGGAACCCATTCGAGTTAGGAAACGGACCCATAAAATCTATCCCCCACACATCAAACACCTCAACCACCAAAATTGGTTGTAAAGGCATTTCATCCCGCTTCGATATACTTCCAACTTTTTGACAATTGATACAATTCCGAGCGAACTCGCAAGAATCTTTGAAAATTGTAGGCCAATAAAACCCACATGATAATACCCGATAACCCGTCTTGTTCCCACTAAAATGCCCTCCACATGCCGACGAATGAACATGGGTCAAGATCTCTAGAACTTCAGTTTCGGGAACACACCTTCTTATCACTTGGTCAGGTCCGATTTTGAACAAATCCGGTTCATCCTAAATATACTGTTTAACTTGACTTAGGAATTGTTGTCGTCTTTTCTTCGACCAATGATTCGGAATTGCACCCTTGGCTAAATAGTTCACGTAGTGGGCATACCAAGGTGCAACAAAAGTAGAAACGACCAACAATTGCTCATCGGGAAACCGTTCATTAATCTCACTCAGGTCATCAACACCTTCCAACGGGGTCCGAGACAAATGATCCGCAACAACATTTTCACATCCCTTTTTGTCCCGAATCTCTAAATCGAACTCTTGCAATAGAAGCACCCAACGAATCAACCGAGGCTTTACATCCTTCTTTTCCATTAGATATCGGACCGCACTATGATCCGAATACACAATCACCTTGCTCCCCCAAATGTAAGCTCTAAACTTGTCCAAGGCATACACCACCGCTAATAATTCCTTCTCGGTTGTGGTATAATTCAGTTGCGCCTCGGACAAAGTTTTACTTGCGTAATAGATTACCACCGGCTTCTTATCAACCCTTTGACCCAAAACCGCTCCAATAGTCGTGTCGCTAGCATCACACATAATCTCGAACGGCTTTGACCAATCCGGTGGTTGCAAGATAGGAGCCTTCACCAACTGTTCCTTCAACACATGAAACGCTTGCAAACATTCGTCAGTAAAATCAAATGGAACATCTTTCAATAATAAGTTACATAAAGGTTTTGTAATTACACTAAAACCCTTAATAAACCTTCTATAAAATCCCGCGTGTCCCAAAAATGATCTCACCCCCTTAACATTCTTTGGTGGGGGTAGAGATGAAATCACCCGAATTTTTGCTTTGTCTACCTCCATTCCCCGGTCCGATATTACATGTCTACCTCCAACTTAGCACCAAGTTTGTCTCAACACACCTTTTTAAAACTTTTTTTCCAATTCGTCAAGACAAGAATCAAAACTTGGGCCAAATATGGAAAAATCATCCATAAACACTTCAAGAGACTCCCCAACCATATCCGAAAATATACTCATCATACACCTTTGGAATGTGGCCGGGGCATTACATAGTCCAAATGGCATTCGCCGAAAAGCAAATGTACCGTATGGACATGTAAACGTGGTTTTGTGTTGGTCGTCCGGGTGAATAGCAATTTGGTTTTATCCCGAGTACCCATCCAAAAAACTATAGTATTTTTGACCGGAAAGTTTTTCAATGATTTGGTCAATGAAGGGTAACGGGAAATGGTCTTTGGAGGTAGCGGCGTTTAATTTTCTATAATCGACACAAACTCGCCACCCGGTTACCGGGCGGGTGGCAATTTGCTCACCTTGCTCATCTTTAATTACCTGAATGCCCGACTTTTTAGGCACTACCTTAGTCGGACTTACCCACGCACTGTCCGAAATGGGATAAATGATCCCCGCATCCAACCACTTGATTACTTCCTTCTTGACCACCTCTCTCAGATTCGGGTTCAACCTTCTTTGTGTTTCACGGGTCGGCTTTGCATCCTCACTTGTAATAATTTTAATCATTACAATGGAAGGACTAATACCCTTTAAGTCGGCTATCGTCCACCCAATTGCCGCCTTGTGAGCCTTCAACACCCGTATCAAATCCTCTTCTTGAGCTACCGCCAAATTAGAAGCAATGATCACCGGTAAGGTGTCATTCTCCCCTAAGAATACATACTTCAAATGCCTCAGTAGCTCTTTCAATTCCACGCTTGGTGGACATTCCAAGGAAGGCTTTGTACCCGAATCAATTCCCACCGGTAAAGTGTCCGTTTGGTGGGTCCATGGCGGTCTTCCTTCCTTCACCGCGAGAGCCTCTTGCTCCTTCTCTTCCTTTTCCAAATCACATGCGTGCACCTGCAAAGACACATCACGAACACAAGAACCCAAAATCTCTTCCTCGAACTCCTTTGGGTCATATCCATCTATGAAATCTGCTACAAAACACTCATCACCATAAATGTTAGTACCGTTAGTAAAAACATTTAATCTCAACTTTCTATTACCGAATGTCATGTCGACCGTACCATATCGACAATCAATAACGGCATGTGCAGTGTTCAAAAACGGCCGACCCAAAATAACATTTTGTTGTTGAATTGGGTCCGCGGATGAGTAATCTAGCACAAGAAAATCCACGGGATAATAAAACTCATCAACTTTAACTATCACATCCCGTACAATACCCCGAGGGAGTTTGTGAGACAAATCGGCTAATACCACCGTTGTCTCAACCCGTTTCAATGGACCAAAATCGTATTGGTCGTATAACCCCCCCGGTAAGATACTTACTCCGGCTCCAAGATCCAATAACGCCTTGGCGGTTTGGAAATTTCCCACTTGAATGTTTATAAGAGGCGTTCCCGGATCTTGTAACTTAGGAGGAAGATCTCCTTTCAAAACTGTGCTTACCCGCTCCGTCAGGTCAACCAATTTAGGCACTTTTTGTTGCCTCTTTTGAGTACATAATTCTTTTAAAACCTTGGCGTAAGCGGGTACCTGTTTGATTGCTTCAAGTAAAGGAAGATTAATTTTTACTTGTTTAAAAAACTCCCACATTTCCTCTTTTTGAGGCCCCCGTTTCGAAATGAAATTTTTCTTACCCGGATCTAATAAAGCCGAGGGAAATGGTACTTGACTAGATCCCTCACCCTCAGTTTTCTTTTCGTTTTCTTTATTAATTTCGGGTTTTTCAAAATTGGGTTTTTTAGAAGAAACAATAGGTGGTTCATTTTCTTCCTCGCTATCTTGACCCGTTATGTCTTCAACCACCCCATCAACCAAATCCGGTGAAGGATTGGTTTTGTACTCTTTCCCACTTCTCAAAACACTTACATGGTGAATATTAACATTATTACCTCTTGAAGTACTATGAGACGGGTTTACCTTAGTGTCGCTTGGTAATTGACCTTTATTTTTCTTCAAATCCGCCACTTCGGTTGCGAGTTGACCCATTTGGGTGGTCAAAGTTTGAATTGCCTTATCTCGGGCCTCATCCTTTTGTATCCGCACATCATCCATTTGATTCCTCTTTTGCATCTCCGCTTGCATGCTCTTCAACATATCCATCATCTCGTTTCCACCCGAAGACCCCCCCTTGTTCTTGACCCGTTTGATATTGCCTTTGGTACCCTTGGTTGTTCCCACTTCTATACCCACCTTGATTGTTGTAAGGTTGGCGCGAACCAAAGTTTCCTTGGCTACCTTGAAAATTCGGGTTAGCTTGATTCGAAGGGTTTCCATATCGGAAATTTGGGTGGTTCCTCAACCCGGGGTGGTAAGTATTAGAATTCATATTGTTGTAATTTCTACCACCCCCTCCTTGACCTTGTACCGCATGAACTTCTTCATATTGCCCTTCCACCATTCCTTGGCAATTTTCAGCTGCATGACCTATTTCATTGCAAATAGCACAAACATCATAAATTTGATTAGAGGTTTGAACATTACCATCGTCAACCGCATGCACTTGAGTTCGGGTAACGGCCGGTCGTGCTCTCCTTGATGCTTGAGCTTTCCTCTTTGATGTAATTGCCATTTGCTCCAAAGACTCCCAATCGTCTTGCTCATAGTTCGTACCAAATGTGCCACCGGTAATAGACATTAAGTCACGAGCGTCTTCGGCACTCAACCCCTCATGGAAGGCATTCATCAACTCCCAAAGTTCAATCCCATGGTGAGGACAATTCTTAATCATCATGTTGAAACGCTCAAAGGCTTCATGAAACATTTTTCCCTGTTGTTGTTGAAAACTCCTCAACCCCTTTCTTGCATCATTGGTCTTTTGGGCGGTGTAAAACTCGTCTAGGAAAATTTGTTGCATTTCCGCCCAAGTATAAATAGATGCCGAAGGCAAAGTATAGAACCACTTCTTTGCCTTATCCTCCAATGAA
The DNA here is from genome assembly GCA_030545235.1 of Helianthus tuberosus. Classification (NCBI taxonomy): domain Eukaryota; kingdom Viridiplantae; phylum Streptophyta; class Magnoliopsida; order Asterales; family Asteraceae; genus Helianthus; species Helianthus tuberosus. The sequence goes on along the minus strand of CM060353.1, from coordinate 26,013,105 downwards.
AATTGAAACAAGACTAACTTAACATCATCGGCCGAAAAACCTTGACTTCCAAGAGTATTGCAAATTGAGTCATAGGCCTCCAAATGAAAATAAGGCTCCTCCGTTGCTAGCCCTTTATATTTTGGCAAACTTGGTAAGGAATTAGTCCTTACTTCAAAAGTTATTCCTTGGTTGTTATGAGGAATAACCACCGGTGAAGGGTTGTGAGTGATTACCGGCCTAAAATGCGCTTCAATGCCTCTTGCATGATCTCTAAGATGCCTTCTTGGCACACCCACCCGAACGCTTTGTCGAATAGGACCCATTGGTCTTTGCATAGGCCCTTATGGTACATAGGGTTGATATTGTTGTTGTGGCATCGGTGGGTGTTGAATTGGCCTTTGGAATTGTGGTTGTACATTTTGCGGACGAACTTGTTGCAATGGTATAGGACGTTGCATTGGTGGCCCTTATGGCCTTGGCCGAATGTGTTGTGGTATGAGTTGTTGTTGTTGTTGCACTCCACCAACATTTGACATCCCTTGAGGTTGGCCTTGCACATAACCAAACTCTCCTTGATCTCCATAACCCCCATAAGCATAACCGTCCTCATCATAACCCTCAAAATCCTCATATCCCTCTTCATATCCATCTCCCCCTATACCCAAAGATTGCCCAAATGGAAGAGTCGGGTATTGAAAACCCGACTGGTTCGATGGTCGGAAAGTAAAAGTAGCATGGACAATGGTTGAGTTAGGTGCTATTGTGTAGTTTGAATATGACTGACCCGCACCTGGAAAGAAATGGGTGAGAGGTGGAATTGTAGTAGAAGGGTTAAAAGTAATGGTTGGTTCTTCTTGAGTGGTAATGGGTTGTGTGGTATTGGTTGGTGTAACATTATGAAGTAAAGTAGGTTCGGTGGTAATGTTTGGGATGGTAGTATTTGGTGACGGTTGAGTGGATGTTGGTATAAAAGGTGGTACAAGTTCACCCGTGGTGGGTGGTGGTGGTGGTGGATCCATGTATCGAAGTGGTGTAATCGGTGTAGTTGGTGTTGTTGGTGAACCACTGATTCTGTTCTCTCTTAGCAAGATTCTGTTTCCTCTTAATGTTCGCTCAATTTCCGGATCAAATGCCAATGGTGAAAGCTTGTGAGAGCTTCTAGTACGCATGCACCTGTAAATACCTGCACACTAACACACCCATCATAAACCAGAAAAATAACAAACTAAAAAGTATAAAAAAATAACACACGTTGCGCACTACTCCCCGGCAACGGCGCCAAAATTTGACGTGATGTCGCGGTCACAATCAAATTTAATCCAATTACTACTAAATAGATAGTGGCAAGTGGGTATCGAACACAGGGAGTTTGTGGAATATGTGTTATTTAAAAGACTATCTAACTTTGACTAAATTAATCTAATTGCAAATAAAATAAAATTCAAGAGTTGATTTGATTGGATTGGTTTTAAAAACTAAATTTAACTAAATAAATTGCAAAAGAAAAGTTTTGGTTGTAAGCAAATTAGAGACAAATGACCATCCTAGATTTCCGGTTTGTTTCAACATTCATATTATCATTTCACTAGAAAGAACTACATAGACATAGCTCATGAGTGATTACTTGCAGTGATGAAAGGGAACTAAGTACTCAGATTCCTAGAACGTGAGGTTGTTACCAGATGATCAATCAACCCTTACCCAAGCCTAACTATACCCATGATATCTCGATTGCCAATGGCACTAAGAACGTATGGTTTCTAATTAGTTCAACATAAGGATTAACAAGTTACTAACAAACAATCACACACCATAACAACAAATCATAAAGATAAAGATTGTTATTCTAGAAATTAGAAAAATCAAACATGAAATGTCTCAACCAAACCTTCAATCTAGGACAATCATCAAGTGTTTAGCCACTCATGGCTTGAAGCAACATCATAACCAAAGTTCTATTGTTCATAAAGATCAAAACACATAAACTAATGATAAGACAATTGTTCTTCCACCTAAAGTCTCCAACCAAGCTCCCAAAATCGTTCCCAAAACAAGTGGTAACCGAAAAACCAATGATAAGTCCCAATAAAACATCTTGAAAACAGCATTTAATGCAGAAGTTACATGAAACACCAGTCGATGTCGTAACCTACGGCACTCTGCCGTAGGTTACGGCGGTCAGCAAGTCCGGAAGCCACTCAGCGCCGTAAGCTACGCCAAGTCGTCGTAGCTTACGACGGTCAACAGATTCAGAAGTCAAAGCTGGGTGCCGTAACCTATGGCACCCCACCGTAGGTTACGGCGAGAACAAATCCTTACGCCACATATAACCTGTCTTACTGCGATGCACCCGGACAAAAAATTGGGGCCGTAACCTACGGCCAGGAGCCGTAGGCTACGGCGATCACTGAAAATCTTTTCTTTGTTTTCTTTGTAACATCCCCCATGCTCTATTTTTGTTCTACAACTTCCAACATCTTGTCTAAGCTTCATAGGACCCACTTCTTATGCCCTTTAGTGCCTGCAACATCAAACTTCTTGTAGTTACTAAGTTCAAACAAATAACTGGGCAAAGTATGGAATTTTATTCTATTTAAAGGCTTTAAGGGTTGCCCTACAGACCACCCGTCAGGGGGACAAACCCGCAACGTTTTCTTATTCAATCAAACGAACATACGAACTTACAAAGAAAAAGGACAAGTAAAAACAATAACCTAGAGCCCTATTTATAGTTATACTAAACTTCCTCTTCAAGACAAATAAATCTTTCCTAAACCTATTATAATATAGAGAAAGTGTACTGTACAATGTTGCTTAACGTACGCTGTGTATGCTAGTAAGATATAACATGCGGATTTGGATTTACAACATGGGGATTTGTGTTTGGAGAGGTAAATCCGCATGTGTATACAAGAAAATGAAAGTTTGCATGTTAAAAACAGAAAAATTGCACAGTACACTGTATAAAGAAACGCATGTTAAGAAAAAAAATGCCGCATGTCGATAAAAAATAATCCCGCATGTTGAAATAGCTCAGCGTACGCAACGTACGTTAAGCAAATTTGTATGTTAACCAACCCCTTATAATATAATTACGTAAAAAACTTTTATAAAATAAACTCTTGACTTTACTACTAATTCAAAATTTTCTATACCATGCATGATCCGTTGTCTTGTTGTCGGTGAGTTGTTTGGTAGAAGTATACGAGGGTGCTTCCATGGATGGGTAATTCTCACGAATCATCCAGACAACGTCATGTGGTCTCCTGCTCATGATTGCTCACGATTTTACCGTGATACAATCGCCCCGGAGTTAGGAGGGGTTATATATACATTCTTGGCGAGATGGGCAAAGCGATATACTCGATAAAACCATCTCCCTATCTTCTATGTCGTGTTTAGAGCAATCAACCCATTTGTCACTATGGGAATGCTGGTATGTATTTATTTATCTTACCTTTTTATATGCTCTATTTTTTTTTTTTTTTTGACACAAGAATTCTTTAAGATAATTTGATGCTTAGGTTACACGGGGATCAGGGAGAATAATTTGATGCTTAGGTTACACGGTGATCAGGGAGAAATCGAGTGTGGAACTGAATTTAAACCGGCAGATGAGATCATGGAAAGACCAGTTACGGATGACAAGGTTGATCTCAATTAATTACACAGGGAATGAAGAGACACACATTCTTAGTATTCCGCTTGATGTTTTGAAAATGACTATGGAGTTTTATGGTTGTGACGAATACCTTAACTTCCATGCTACATGCAAACATTTTCACCTGTGGGTTCATAATGCTACCATCATTTTTTGTGATAATGTCTCAGCAGTGTACTTATCTGGCAACCCCGTGCAACATCAGCGAACTAAACACGTTGAGATTGACATACATCACTAGTACAAAATTCGATTTTTGAAGCGTTCCAATATTTTTAATAGAAGCGGTTGAATCACAAAACGCTACAAAAGAGAATCATTTTACAGTTAATTTTCCAAAATCTATTTAGAAGCGGTTTTCATTTTTTATTTAATATTTAATTGTTTCTTGTAAAACACAATATCTTAGAAGCGACTCAATATAATATTTGTTATTAATTTTTAACCGAAAATTGATATTTTAATTTGAGATTTTCGTTCGTTTGTAGCGTTCCAATTATTTTAATTTTTTTTATTTTATTTTATTCTAAGTAATTTAAACCCCAACCTATATGGTTAGGAACACCCTTTTTCATCCGATAACATGTTGTCTCTTGTTACTTCGTATTTTAAAAAAAAAATTATCAACCTAATCAGTTTCCAATACCTATCTATATAAATATCACACCTAAATAACTCATCATCCTAAAAAAATACAGAATTGGTCACCTTCAACTTTCCGCAATTCCTCACCAATCCCATTAAATTCATCTAATTCTTCCTCAAAGGTCTTGAAATTTTAATTATATTATATTTGTTTTTATATATATTTATTAATTAATTAATCCATTTATGTATTGGCTTTTCTTTCTTAATAGCATCAATATCAAGCGTAGCATCAGAAAGAACCGTCTGAAAAAAAAAGACTTGGTTCAACCATCATCATACATGTTAGAAAATTTGGTTACATAATTATATATTTATGTTTATATATGTATTAAAATTAAATAAGTGTTTTGTTTTGTATTAATTTTTTAACCCTCATGTCCTCTGACAAGTTTTGACACTATATTTTACTACAATAGTACTATATTTACTAAATATTGAAATTTCAAGATTATCAAGTCAGTGAATTGAAATTTATACGATCAATTATTTTTAGTAAGTTATTATAAAAGTTGAAAACTATTATGTGAATTTAGCAATTAAGAACAAATTTAATTAAGTTCTAAATCCAGGGCCAAATAATTATTTACACATATATAAAATACTTAAGTAATATTTGTTTCAAAGTTTTAATTCATAACCTATTTTCTAGAAGCCGTTTTATAATAATTAATAATAAAAATATAAGTTTTACACTAATAAAATTATGTCGGTTGTAATTATCTATTGAAAGTTTCAAAGTTTCATTCTTAGGTATAGGAATGGGATCAAATACAAACACTTATGTTTGTAAGAACCGTAAGAACCAACACATAATTGACAAGTGTCCCTCAATAAAAAATTAGTTTAGGGGTAATTTAGACCTTTTCACCATATTTATTTATAACTAATTAAAAATAAAACATCCCTAAATCCATGCAAGTTTAATTCAAATCAAAGTTAAATTTTTTAACATATCCATGATCTAGTAACTCTCCATGATCGAACCAACCTGTAGGAACCACCACAAAAAATATAATCAGCACAACACTATATAATTAGCATAACATCCTTAATCGTTCTCCATTATCAGCACATCGTCCTCAGTCGTTCTCCATTATCAGTACATCATCCTCAATCGTTCTCAATTATAAACATAAACGACATTAGCACAACATTCTCAATCGTTCTCCATTATCAACACATCAGATGTGCTGATTATATCTACTTTTGGTATTTGTTTGTATTATATTAACATATAATCAGCACATTAGCAGCACAATTATAAAATAACTTTTGGTAACTTTTTTAAAAGTTACTTTTATAAATAAAAAAAGGTATAGCAATATGGTACTCATATTAAATATAAAAAAAATACTTGATTTTATGGTATATTTTTTTTTTAAATAATGAAGTATATAAAAGTTGTTTTAGTTTAAAAAACCTTGGTGGAATTTGTATTTAATTGAAAATGGTCAAATGACTAGCAATTTTACGAAATTACCCCTAACTTGTTAGTACTAATTTTTAATTATAAGGGTTTTATTTATAATCAACCCCAACCCTTGATTTAAACTATCAATGGTTCAGATCTGTTCTTACGGTTCTTACAGTTAGCACTGTTTGTACAGGATCCCAACCCCTTAGGTATATATAACTATATATTAATCCTAAACCGTTCGTCCTTTACTACAACTCCATAATTCGTCTTCTCCAACCTATAATAATCACAGATCAGGGCCGGCCCTGAGAATTCGTGCACTCTGTTCGAGCTTGAAAAAACGTGTCCTTAGGTCTTAACGAAACTGGGGTATAGGGCTCACTAAAGGTCTAAACCTAATGCCAAAGTGGTTAATAACTAATCTAAACCATAAGAATAGTTTTGTAAGTAGGGGCCTATGTTGGTGTTTGTATGAGTGGCCCCTATTAAAAAAATATTTTAAATATATGTAACGCCCTAACACGTTTTAACCAAATTTATCGCAGCGGAAATTACATATTTAAAATTTCTTTTATTAATTTCATTCATTCACATTAAATACATTAATCCCTTCTATAATTTAAGTAAATCCTGACATAGTTATGTCGTATTGCGTAACCACGCACACCCTCCCCCCTAACAATCCATGTCTTGACTCGATCTTCAACCGCTTACGCTCCATGATGAGAAATCCATAACCTGTACAACCTGCAGTCACCACATACAATCACATCATTAGCAACCGGTGACCTCATACATGATTTCAACACATGCATAATAAGGCATCCACATCTCTTGATCTCGCTTATGCAAATCCATTCGTCCATCCTTTCTAACACTCCCGTTAAACTTTAAAACCAATCCTTCAACTTCCATTATGTATATACCTGCACTTCCATTAGCATTCTCAATAGGAAACGATTAGCATGATTAGACCCATTTAATATGTGTAGGTCCACCTATACACATAAACAAATCTCGTTCGTTCGTGCATATAGCTTAATACTAATTCCCTCATACTTATCTTTCTATTCGTACACATACTTACAATCAAATCCATACCTATATGTATAATTTCTTATCTCTTTTTTTATGCATAATACCATCATGTAAGCTCCCTTCTTACCCAAACTTAATAAGGACTCTTTCTTAACCACTTTCGACTCATTTTCCATAGAACTTACTTTTGTAAGACAACCTATTCATATATTCTTGCGTAACATTCAATAATTAACATTATTAATAAAATACATTACCAAACTAAAGGGTAAGTCCGGAATTAACTTACCCCGTGCGTCCGAGTTCAAGCATAGCTTCCGTGTTTATCCTTGTCCCGTTGCCCTTCCATGCTTGTGTCCATGTTAATATGACTCCTATCCGTACATGTCATCACATTCATCATAACATGATTAACATACATGAGCATACATACCCTTTAATGAAGGTTTCTTGCCATATCATCTTATCAAACTAATTTCCCACTTGTAATCCATTCAAAACACAATCCTTACACAAATCTATTATCTAATACATCATCAACACATTCTACATACATTTATTTATTATTAGCATACAATCTCACCTATCATTTTCTCCTAAGCATTTCATCAAACACTTGGTGTACGTATCATTAACAAAGCATAAGGTACAAGTGTTTTATTCACATTTTCCCTAGTAGCCTTCACAACTCTTTTTATCAATCAAAATCACATCATAAAATCATGCTATAATATGGTAATTCATCAATTATCTTTACACTCAAACTTTCATCTATCACAACTACTCAATTTATAGAATTGCAAGATCACCACATTACTAGGTTAAATGGGTTCTACTTCAAACTTTCAATATAAACGAATTCAGGCATAGAACATCTTCTAAATGATAATTCTAAAGCATATACAAGCTTAATTTCATACTAATTCACAGATTGATCAAAACCCAAAATCACTAAATAGCATCAATTCACAAAATCTGACTTACCCTATGTAGGAAACTCTTAGATAGTTGAGAATTCGCTCACATGCATTCGAATTAGGGCCAGAAACTCATTCAATTACTTGTGATTTGAGGAGCTAGGGCAAGAAGAAGGGGTTTTCCCCTTCCTGGTCGTTCCCCCTGCGTCGTCCCCACACTCCACCCATATAAAATCCTTTAATTTCTTATTTATTTGCTAATTTTACACATTCAGTCCCTTGGGATTAATCATGTTATAATTCTAGTACAATTTTACTAACATTCTAAACTTCCTTGTTTATTATAACCTAATAAGTTTTATTTAAAACCTTTAAACATTCAAATAGTCTAATATTAGATTTTGGGGTGTTACAATATACATATCGGGTTTTTTTCATAAAAAAAAGTGCCCCTTAATTACATCAACATCTAGTATCATTTACAGTTTTTGAGTCTTATCCTTAGTTGGTGGTCACAATTCAAAGTTTACTAGGATTGCATGACATCAAACATAACAACGAGACTTCGGCATGTTTTAGTTAATTTATTTTCTTAAGTTTTACATAATTAATTGTTAATTTATTGTAGTGTAAACAACAAAAAGGCGGATGGGAGTGCGAATTCATGGTGTTGGGATATATGATGGAGTTTATCTATACATACCAAGAAAATTTTCCCACGAACGTAAGTATTTTATATATACCCTGTCTTTTAGTGTTTATATATGTATATAGTTTAAATCTAATTTATATTTATTTGTTTCTTTTTAGATTTGGCGAACAACAAGAGTTGCTACACGGGAGGATATCGACTGGTTACTAAGGATCATAATGCCTTGTTTTTTTGTGAAAATGTTTCCAAATTGGAGCTATACCTTTAAATAGATTTAGGTGTTAATACTCTTTATTTTCTTATTATGGATTTATATCTCGTAGAAACTTATGTTTTGTTGGATTTGTTAAATCAGTGTTAGTGTTATTGAATCTAAAGTTTCCTTTTGAATTTGCGAATTGGTCTCTGATTTTGGTTTGAATAGATGTTCCAGGTTTGAATATTATGAATCAGTGTTGAATTTGTGAATATTGTAAATTTGTGAGTTGGTCTTTGGTTTTATTCCAGGTTTATTATATCAGTGTCCCTAGATTTGTCAAGCAAAAGAATATTATAAATGGTGTATTCCTCAATTGGTTTGAATATATTTCCAGGTTTTTTGCAAAATAATATATTTATTTTATTGTTTTTATTTTAGAGCTCCAAATTTATCCAAATCGCTGCTGCAGATCTATTTATTCTTTATTTTATTTTATTTTCAAAACGCTCTTAAAATTGGCTTTTAAAACTATTTATTCTTTAATTTATTTTTTTCTAAACGCTGCTAAAAATGTCTTTATAAACGCTTCAAAAGAAAACCTATTTTTGAGGCACCACTTTTTGAAGCGTTTGGAAAACGCTTCTACAAATCAAATCCATTGCTGCAAAAAATATGTTTTGTACTAGTGCATTTTGTGCGAGAAAAGGTTCGCATGGGTTCTACTCGTGTGTTGCATATCCTTGCAGACTATCAATATGCTGATATCTTGACTAAAGGGCTTCCACGTGTCTTATTTCAGCGATTCAAGTCCAGTTTGTGCATTCGACCAGCCGAAGCTCAAACTACGGGGGCATATTAGTCTACGCATATTATGTTAATATATGTTGTATACTCTGTATTGAATTTGTAATTGTTTCCTGTATATTGAAAACATCGAGTTCCATTGCATAAACTACATCATCTAATCAATATTTCTTAATAACGTTACTGGAACTCTACATTTACTAATGATCTATGGTTTGGCAAGCCTAAATGTTTAAGTCCATTAAGGACATCCGATGAATATAGATTTGCATCGAAATTATAATGAACATATAATCCTTTTATTTTCATTTTCAAGTATTGAATGAAACCTGTAGTTTTATAATAATATTGTGTACTCATTATTACTTATTACTTGTTGATACACTTGAAAGCAACTGTATTCTTCAAATGTTCAAAAAAAAAAAAGAAAGAAAAAAACTTCTTTGTAATTCATTTATAGGAGATGTTAAAATTCAGATAATAATGTACATTATCTATGGACTTAAACAAACACGTATGAGGTCATTACGTGAAATAGGACATGTGCCTATTAAAATATTATATGCATGCGATAAGATGGCGTTGGTCAAAGCCGATTACCCGCATGGACATCAAATTTATGTCGAGTTTTAAGGTCTCACCTTGTGATGAGTACTAGAATATGTATTGTGTACCATAACTTAACTATCAATTAAAATTATAAGTGTTTCTTATTAATAAAAGATTCACGTTATGTTTAATCGAGTAATAATGTTATTAACTTTTGTAGGTCCGTTTGCGGATCGCCGGACAACTACGAGATCTTGTTTCGAATACCGTAACGAGTGCGGAATCCCCGTTACGATACAAACCGAGTGAGAGATAAACACAACACAAAGATATACCGTTTAACAGTTGTATATTGATACCGATAGAGTTTCGTTACAGAATTATACAATATGGAATACAACTAAACTCTCGGTTCTCTCTCTCTCCTTTCGTGTAATGTCTTCAGTCTTGTTTATATAGGACCAGGTACGACGAAACTGAAGCAGGTCGACGAAACCTGTTGTTGTCGACGAAAGGCATGGTGAAACTTCAAAGTCGACGAAACTCCATAAGGTTTCGTCGACATGCATTTGCAATTTATGAGGATTCGGCCCAACTAGACGTTTTGTCCAATAGCCAAGACTTCTTCGTGACTTGGTCAGGCCCAACATATGAAAAAGGCCCAACATGCATTAACTCAACGTGATATTCCATGGCAGCCATTGCTAAATGCATTTGGTCAAAGTATATGACATCATCATGACATCATCATGATGATGTCATGATGATGTGTCAGCGGGAAACGCTCACGGCTCTTCGTGTTTCGCGTGTCGAACTCTGGGGCGCACGACGGAGGAATGTCGCTACGTCGGGCTTGAGCAGAACCTAACCGAGTCGAACCGAACCGAACCGAATCGAACCGAGTTGAGTCGCGTCCACATAAAGTGTACCAACAAACTCCCCCTTGGACGCTACTCGTGAGGTTCGTTCTCCATGTCTTTCATGTCGGAGGATCTTCAAAGGTCTTCACGCGTCGTAAGAAGAAAGTGTATCAACAAACTCCCTTTTCATTCAGGAAGTGTGTTAACAAACTCCCCCTTAAGATAAGCTCTCATTTGAGTTATGCTCGTGAATCTTTTGATCTTCAATTCTTTAGAACCTTGTGGTGTTGATGAGTGATCAACTGCAACCCGATCATCTTGATCTTCTGATTGCATCAACGTCGTGTCTTCACTTTACGGCTTGTCATCTGCCACGTTCTCTTCGCCTTTAGCTGATTCTGATGTCGCATCTGCACATACAAGAAAGCTAAACACGTAATGAGAACAACCGCTTGGAATATAGACAAATTAAACAAACGACACATATGAGATCAAATCTCAACCAAACACCGACCGACAACAGTTTGAAAGTTTAAAAATTTATCAATTTTAATCCTTTAACTTTCAAAACTTGTTAACTTCGAACGTTTATGAAGATGCATATGAAAATGTGAGATACTCACTTATTTTGAATGAAAACAAGCCATATGTGATAGAATCACTTATTGATGAGGAACTTGATTTTCAGATGCATGAGGGCACAGGAGCAAGTCCGTGAACTGGTCAGTACTTTCGTACAGCAAAGAGACGAACTTGACTCCCGGATAAATGTGATATATTATCACTTATTTTGTTTAGACATGTGATTGTTCACTTATTGAGGTCGTAGGCAGTATGTACACGTATGTATGATATCATGGAAGATCTAGACTTCGTCTCCGTAATATTTCGGTAAAAGAAACAACCATGATACCCAGATGATAAACAACATAAAGACCACATATCTCAGAACCTCGGCAATCTCTCAAATGAAATTTCGGTACTAAGACCATATGCCAATGAGCGGTTCCCACCTGGTCTTCAGTCGATTTAAGTTTATATCACCCTGCACACTTTAAGATGATTGTGAGCCTACCGATACATCTTATATAGAGCTGCTTATCGTTTTTCATTTAAGGTTTAAAGAGTTTTGGACAGACCACTGATGTACTATCATTTTCTCTTTTTCTCGCCAGGAAACTCATTTTTGTTTTTCTATTGTTTTTGGTTTTTGAAATTTTTCGATGTTTTTGAATTTTTCAAATTTGGATTTACTCCCCCTAAAATCAACAAACTATGATAAATTTTAAAAGCACAAAGATATTTACAAAAACGATTTCCCAATGTCGGATTAACTCATGTTTTACCTCAATGCCGTTTGCCAAAATTAATTTTGAATCAGAAATGATTTATCGAATTTTGGAAGAATTTGTTGGCACATTGGTAATCAGTGTGGACCATGACAACATTGACGAGTTTCATATTGAAACAATCACGTGTGAGGTGATATTCGAGTTCAACGTGTCAGGTCAAAGAGTGCTTATACGAGATGTTACTAAATCATAAAGCAGCTTAAATATCGACAAGTATAGGAGAGATGAGAAATTTAAAACCGTATCCTGCAACTGCTTCGTGCATTGCAAGGAATCTGAGTGCTCTCCTAAACTGGATATCCACCCGTTGTGGATTTCAAAGCCGATTTTGTAGCTACTGAGAAATCTCTTCACAGCAACAAGATCATAAACCTCCGGGTCCGGTTGGACTTCCACATTGCACCAGCGAAGGTCTTTGATTTTCTCTTTGAGAAGTAGTGTGCGGTTGTTCAATCCACGCCAAGGCATCAGCACACCCGGTTGGTTTGATCAACAAACACATTTTCTTCAATCACACCGTAGAGAAAAGTACCCTACACGTTCATCTTGTGGACTTTGAACTTCTTGTGGAAGAAAAATCCATGAATCTTCAAAGAGCTTCAGACTTGCTGCAGGCGTATACTTTTTGATTGAATCTATCCTGAGGACCCGATTAAAGCCTTTAACAATCGACCTTTGTAATGATTTCCATTTTGTTGAAGCTTTCAATTTCCTTCATCAGACGTTCTTTCACTTCTTTTCTTTTTCTTCTCTCCATCAGAGGCAACAACTCCTAGATGTAACGATGTTTCGGAGCCTTATGTCGCCAATCTTGTGCATGGACGCTCCACTAACAACAATCCTAAGACTATCAAAAGTTCCTCCTGGAACATCCTGCACACTCATTCAGAGATTAGTTGGAGAGGGGGACCCAAGCCTTCACAGACTTGGGTCTTCCGTCATCATCGAGAATTGTAACATCCATTTCCCGATGATTCGGAATTGATGTAGCTCCCCCTGAAACGGTTACTGGTTTTGGTTTCCAAATTTGTTTTTGTTTTTCATTTTTAACTTCTAACTTAACATTCTGTGTTTGGATAACCTCTGGTTTTAAAACCTTTTCAACTTCTTTTCTTTGTTTCCTCTTCTGTTTCACTTTTCTTTCTTGTTGAAGCCAAAAGTCTTCTTTTGGTGAACCAGTTCATGATCGGTAAGAGTTTTCATGGGGGGCAAAAACCTTTTCTTTTCCCTTGGTGAGATATGGACAGTTCTTGACAATGTGTCCATACTCACCGCATTCAAAGCATGATCTCCGCTCAACAAACCTCGGAGTATCATAACTGTAAGAGCTTGATGATGAACTTCGTGATCTAGAGGTACTTGGTCCTACATGACAACCGTTTGTGTGTTGTGTGTAGTTGTTTTGACTGTTTCTTTTCAAAATTTTACTTTGTTTAACAAAATCCGTGTTGGATTTGTTTTCGAAAGTTTCAATTTTATCAGTCCCTCTGGATTTCACAAAGTTCACCTTCTGAATCGTCTTCTTGTTTTGGCTTTGTTTGCCTTTTCCCTTTCCTTGGTGAACGTGACCTTGCTTTCGTTGATTGTGTTGTGGTTGCAATTTTTGATTCCCATATTTCTTTCTAACTTCGGATTTTGGGATAGGAGCACACTGAGTTACTACAACTCCTGGGCTCAACTTTCCCAAAAACTTACTGGTAAAATCTTCGACTTTATCAATCAAAGATTGATTGACATTCTTGATTGGAAAATCATTGTCTGAGTATATTTTATCAGATCCAATCAACGTGTAAAGCAAGTTCACGCTTTCACAACTTCCAGATGAGGATTCAACAGACTTGGCTGTAGCAATCACAAACGGTTTTGCATGTGGATCACAAAGAATGTGATTTTCGAGAGGTATGTCTTCCTCTTTTGTTACCGTTTCTGACTGTTCAGAGTTGGTATCCTCGGATTCATCATCTGACGAATCAGCATCCTCAACAATGACTGGAGGATCCTGATTTCGTTCAGCTGTTGACACTTTCGCATCTGCTGATTCATCCGAATCTGAGGATACTTCCTTTTTGTAACCTATCCCAAATGTGAATTCATCAAGGCTCAATGAAACTGAGGGCTCAAAATGAGATTTATTTTCCTCATCAAGCATCGAAGAATAATCGTGTTTAACAGGTGGTGGACACTTCTTATAACCTATGCACGTGACATCCTTTTTTCTTTTTCTGTATGTCAATGATGTGATCCAGCACATACCTAGAGTTTGAATAACTATTCAGCTTAAGCTGGATCGCCTCACTTTCACACTTAGCACAGGCCAACTCTTTTTGCATTAACTCGAGCCTATTGATGTAAAGGTTTATTTCAGTTTGTTTTCTTGAAACCATTTTCGTTAGCTCGGTCTTATCTTCTTTTAATGTTTCAATTATCTTTTTAAATTCCTTTTCATAATTTTCACGAAACATGTTGGCCTCTGTGCATTTTGAAAGATCCACGATCAAATGTTGATTGTGGATAAATGTCACATCATATTTGCTTTGCAAATCGTCATATTTGCTTTGCAAATCAGACAATTTAACATTTAATCCAACACACATATCACACCTATCACAACTATCAGATTTTGATTCATTGACACGTACCTGACTGGAATCACTCTCAGATGTTGACTCATTTGCCTCAGAATCAACAACCTCCCTTGTTGATTCATATTCTGATCCATCCTCGCTTGAACTTGAAGTTGTAACATCTTCAACTGAAGTTGAAACGTCTTCAACTGAACTACTGTCATGTTCAGAACTGTCATCATTTCCCGAGGATTCACCATTGCTGGCATCTTTGACAATTTTGGCATAAAACGCCGTTTTTGTCTGACTACAGTTCCTTGAATCAAGAGATGATGGTGCTACAGTAGACCTATAGCTTTGCTGTTGAGGAACTGGTTGTAGTGGATTTCCATACAGGTCTGTTGTTCTTGGCGGTTGAGGAACTGATTGTATTGGATTTCCATACAAGTCGGTTGTCATTTTCAGTTCACTTCGATTTTGGTTAGTAACCAATGCCCACTGCTCTGCCGTAATTCGAGGTGGTGTGGGAGGTTCGGCCCATGATGGAGATAATCCCTTGCTTCTATACTTACTTTCCGTATTAGACAGCTTATTGCCCGTTTACCTGCCACTTGTTTGTAAATTGCTACTTTGGTATTTTAATGTGAAATGAGGAGTAAAGTCCTAAAAAAATGAATAAAAATGGATACCTGGTTGATCTTTGGTCGACGAAACCTGTTACTCGACGAAACTTTGTTAAAATGACGAAACCTTTGATAAATGACAAAAATTTTGATCAACGACGAAACTTGAATTTATCTTTTGGCGAAACCTCTTTTGATTGACGAAACCTCCTTTGATTTAAATAATGACGACGAAAGCTTGTATGTGGACGACGAAACTCCTTTGTGATATTTGATATGGGACGAAACTCTGATTTGAATTATGACGAAACACTGATGTAATCTTGGCGACGAAACCCAATGAATAACCGACGAAAACCTTATTAAATGTTAATCGACGAAACCTCAATTGAATTTTTATAAATGACGAAACCCTGTGACTTGTGAAACCTCGGCGAGACTTAATAGATATTGGCGAAACTTACTGATGAAACTAAGAATGTTTTGTGGTTTATGATTTTGGTCAACAAAGTGATAAGATCACAGAGTAGGTGAAGTTGATAAGCTTTGGTGAGATTTTTCAATGAAACCTTATCTTATGTATGACACAAGACATCATTTTCAAACTTCCACATGCTTATCTTACTTTGAAAGTATGGTGACCCATACTTTAATCAAATTTCCTTTTATCTTTTAAAATTCAAAATCACCAACAACTAACACAGTGACTTTATGAAAGATCAAAAGGTGGAAACTTTAAAGAACACACATGAACTCTATGAAGATTTCATGAAGATATGCATTTTCTGGACACTGAAGACTTTTTCAAACAACAAATTTTGACGTAAAAACTCGACAAGACTTGTACTTTAATGATCTCCAACCTTTTTAACAAGTTTAAAACCAAAAACAACACCAAATAACACCGATTTTCGAGTTTTAATCCGTATTTTCAGAAAAAAGAAACGGGTTTTTTTTTCTCACCAGAGACTCGGTTTTCAACAAGAAATCGAGCCTTACGCTCTGATACCAATTGTAGGTCCGTTTGCGGATCGCCGGACAACTACGAGATCTTGTTTCGAATACCGTAACGAGTGCGGAATCCCCGTTACGATACAAACCGAGCGAGAGATAAACACAACACAAAGATATACAGTTTAACTGTTGTATATTGATACCGATAGAGTTTCGTTACAGAATTATACAATATGAAATACAACTAAACTCTCGGTTCTCTCTCTCTCCTTTCGTGTCCTGTCTTCAGTCTTGTTTATATAGGACCAGGTACGACGAAACTGAAGCAGGTCGACGAAACCTGTTGTTGTCAATGAAAGGCATGGCGAAACTTCAAAGTCGACGAAACTCCATAAGGTTTCGTCGACATGAATTTGCAATTTATGAGGATTCGGCCCAACTAGACGTTTTGTCCAATAGCCAAGACTTCTTCGTGACTTGGTCAGGCCCAACATATGAAAAAGGCCCAACATGCATTAACTCAACGTGATATTCCATGGCAGCCATTGCTAAATGCATTTGGTCAAAGTATATGACATCATCATGATGATGTCATGATGATGTGTCTGCGGGAAACATAAATTTACAACATAAATTTCACAAGATAATGTCTCTACAGTTAGCAGCAGAACCCTAGTTAAAGTCGTCACCACTATGGTTAGCGGCAGAACCCTCGTCACGTCATCCCTTATACATCAGACAAACATGAGGGTGGCTTAGGGTTGGGCTATGGTGTTCTAGGGTTGAGGTTTTGAGAAATGGAGAAGATGAAGATCTTGATTTTAGTAAAGTTGATTTTAGTAAAGAGAGAGAGGGGGGGGGGGAGGGGGGAGAGAGAGAGAGAGAAATTTGGAAGAGAGAGAAAGAGTGGGTTGGAGTTTTAATTTTTTTAATTTAAGTAAATAGGGTAAAATGACCAAAATACCCTCCTATGTGTCCATTTGGTCGGATTTAACCATAAAAACTAACTGAGTTAGGAATAAAGGACGTGACTTGCAAGGGTTTGTAAACATAAAGTACGTTTTCTTTAATTATTGAAGACAAAGGACACAGTTTGCAATAAGTGATATGCATAAAGGAGGATTTTTGTAATTTACTCTTTTTTTTTTCTTTATCTTCGTATGTTTTGTACGATAAAATACTTTGTATGGGATCTTACTCATATTTTGTATGTGTTTAATAATAAATAGTAAAATGGATTAGCCTAGCTAACGTGTTATGAAAACAAATAATATAAAAGTTTTGATTGAAACATGCGTTATGTTTCCATATTCACGTGCTTTTATAATTATGTTTTTATTTGTAGATTAGATATTTATAGTAGTGTGTCAAGCATAATTTTTCAAATCAAACGTAAGTTTAAATTGATGTAAACTATTTTACTTGTCACACGAAGTAGCAAATTAAACTTGTTACGTCAATTAGGGGCGGGCACCCATGGTTGTTAACTAGGGATGTGAATTTCCGGCACGATCTGAAAACACGACACTAATCTAACATGAAATTCGTGGGTTTAGGTTTAGTGTAAACGGGTTCGGGTCAGTTTCAGGTTGAACCCGCGAACCCGTTTAGCTAAACGAGTCAGGTTCGGGTCAACTTTGTCGGGTTGGCAGGTTGACAGATTTATATAATATTAGATTATTTACAATATCTTTTACGTCATAAATTAGATTGGGTGTGTATGTTACGTCATAATGATAACTTAAATAGAGAAATTGGTATAGGATTTTATAATTTAAATATATATGTATATATATATATATATATAAATTGTTTGGGAAACTATACTTGAAATCAAACTTACACATCTCAACTCAACAATTCCTTGGTCGAGAATGAAGGCCCATGGGTTAGAAAGCTACTGTAAATATCGGTGGTCAAATCTCCCGATCTTTAAGGTTGTTGACCGACGTCAAAGGGACCGGTCAAAGATAAGGAGAACGTGTGTCCTAATCACCTTAACTAGTTAGGGTAAGCATGTTGTGGAACCACAGGATGTTTGTTGTCGATGGTTAGATTTTAGCTGATTAAAAAGGTTTATGACAAAAGTTTGCTTGGATGGGAGAATGACAATGTGATTCTTATAATAAATCATTTTAATTTATGACTACGCCTCGTGTTCTATTATCTAAACTCACAACATATATCAACAATATTATTTTACGGACTCGTTCGGCTCGGGTGTTACAAAAACATCATTCCAAATGTTTTGGATGATAGGTCTAGTCTAGTTAGATGTAACTTCTACGGATTTAAGCACATGGTAAAAGTCTATTTGTACGTGAAAGTTGGCTTGAAAAACACGTGTATTTTGTTTGAAGATAAAGTAATGACTGCTTAATGAGAGTATGAATATCATGTATATAAGAGTACCATATTAGTTATGTTTATGAAGCTCCACCTACAGTAATTGCAAAATTTTCTTAAAACTCCTGCTTACAAATTAAGTGTGTTGTTGGGTTGTATTTCCTCCACTCTAAGATCTTATCTAAAAGTGGAATGGCTAAGATGCGGAAGCACATCTCTTGTAGCTTAGTATGTGATCAATTGCCTACCCTAGCTCTCTATATATAGGATTCAATTAATAGCTCTCTTTATGCAAATCAATCTGATTCATTCCCGAGGCCCCTCTATTCTTTCACCTTGCCTAAAAGCTTACATTGAACACCAAATTAGCCACGACCTCTTTTTAAAACAAACTACACAGCTAGTCACACAACTATGCGGATGGCATATATTAACATCATAATTTGGTGTTACTTGGAATTAACATCATAACCATCGAAATCTAAATAAAGGATAACACATATATAGTCCATATAATTAAACTTGGTTTTACAGGTTATGTGTTTGTTATTTGTTGAGCACATATATACAAGTACCAACAATTATTAATCTAATAATGTTTTCTCAAATTCCATGGACCATCCATATTTTAAAAACAGTGGCTGTTAATAATAAAAATGCACGGGTAATGGATCCACGAGGCCGGCGAATTGATAACTTGGGGGATTGGAAATGGTCTTCCGGATGCATCCGAAGAGAAGACACCATTGGAATGGTCAGAACCGTTAACACTGATGGGCCTATTGTAATACGGGTTCACAAAGCAATGAATGGGGTGAGGTTAAAAAGGTCAGAGAATGCAGAATGGGTTTGTGATGGTGATGGCGATGGTGCAGCACCTACGGCTAACATGTTTGTGTGGAAAGCGCTCAAAGAGAAGATACCGACTGCAAAAAGGAGGGGGTGGCGGTGGGGAATCAGCAATTCTCTAACCGTGATATATAATTCGCAAAAAGAAAGGGGGCAATGGGCGTAGTGGTATCGGTGGGCCTGTAGTCGATTTATGTCCTATTGAAGAGCCAATTATCAAGAAGATTAGCCTAAAAAAATTATATATATTATGTGGCAAACAAACAAACAAACAAACAAACAAACATCAAAGTGTTGTATTCGGTCAAAATTAAACATTTTGGCAACCGACACAATCACGATTAACCAAATCAGAAGCAACATCAAAGTGAAACGAAACATTACACATGCTGCACCGACCCTTACCATCCATAGCTGATAGCAAAGATAAAACTGAGAATAAATAAGAAGACTGAAAAGTCAATGCAGTGTTAATAAAGCAGGTTTCTAATTCTAAAAACTAAACAAAAGGAGCATGGAATGGGATGGAGTATAATTTGTTACCACATATGTAGACCTAAAAGCAGAGCCTCTATCTAATCAACAAAACCTTTTGGGAGGAGACTAAGGATAGCATCAGCTACTTGATTATTGTTATCAGATTGAGGATAGTTATTGCTGTTTTAGTTAGAACTAGAATCAATCAATCAATCGCTTTCTAAGAACGCAAACCATCACGAATACACAAACAAACACTTATTAGGTTCATCCCAACACTACTTACTACACATACTCAGATATCATATCATATCAGTTGAGGTTATATGTATATCATTCACAAGAAAAACATACTCTAATCACAACATGAAACACATACTAATCACAATCACAACAAAGGACCGATGGAAAGAACTAAGACAACATAAAACGGATATATCAAGCTCACACTTACACGGGAGAACCCCCGGATGCATCCGTATACCTCCTCCCAACGTCTTCATCGCAAGAGAGAGACGTGCCCGCTTTCAGAGCGGCAGGCCCCAAAGCAGAGGAGTCCCGGGCTTCACCCGGACCGGGTGGCCTTGGATAGGCAAGATCCGCCGCCGCAGCAGCAGCGCGAGCAACACCCCCAGAACCTACAACAACATCACCTGCCAGAACAGCACCTTCACCAACAGAACTGCCAGAAGCAGCAACAACATCATCCTCTTCTTCTTCTTCAACAACAACAACATCATCTTCAACAGCATCACTTTGACCCACAGCCACACCCAAGCCCACTACAGCACTTTGATCAACACCCACACCCACTACAGCACTTTGATCACCACCACTGTTCCTCGGATTTCCCCGTCTCCTCCTCGCCGGCCGATCATACTCATGCGCAACAGATGGCTCCTCTTCCTGAATTTCGCTATAACCTCTTGGTTCAGGCAAATCTTGTTGGTGCGCAAGGCCTTGGAGCAAAAGTTCTTGCAGTCCTTTTAGGGCTTTAGAAGAAGGACATGGTCGTTGATCTCCTTTCACTCCTTCTGATGAACCAGCAGATTGATCTTTCACATCAACAGCAGATTGATCTTTCACATCAACAGCAACTTCATCTTTCACATCAACAGCAACTTCATCTTTCACATCAGCATCAACTTCATCTTTCATATCAACATCAACATTTGGCTTCTTCCTCGGCTTATTCCTCCTGTTGTTCGATCTTTTGGATTCACCAGTACCACCGCTTCCCATATTGAACGTCAAATCTCCTAAACCCTGGTCCATTAATGCCAAGAAATCGATGAAGAAACCCTAAAATCAAAACCCTAAACACTCGATTTGAAGATTCCAAACGTTGTGGAGTGGAATCGCGAAGTAAAGGGAATAAAATTGACAAGAATCACACCGATTTGGACGTTCGAACCCTAAAAACCCTAATCTCTCTCTCTCCCTCTCTGTATATCTGTATCTATACTCTGCGTGAAGAAGACGACGATCATATAACCACCTTTCCCGCCTCTTTTTAACTTGTCATTTATTTTGAGTCCCTATAGTTTCATCAAACTTATCATTTCACCCCCTGTGCTTTTACCCCCATTTATTATAAACTAGAATTTTGACCCGACTCGTTTCCGAGCAAAACTTACGTCAAAACATATACCAACTGAAAACATACATAAAATAAGCACGAAAACATATTGTCTTTCACCCCACTCATTACCGAGAAAAATTTACGTTAAAACGTAAACCACCTTGGATTTATACCGAAATGTACTTAAATAAAGCACGTAAGAAAATAATATTTTATAAGTCAGAAAAATGGTATCGCTCGTTGCGGCAGCGTTGAAACGTAAGGTAATTTGAATTTATAGTGAAAACGTATTATTTATGACAAAACGTAGACACCAACTTAAAAAACATACACATAAAAATAAGCACGAAAATCTATTGCCAAGACGTAGACCATACACACAAATAAGCACGTAAAACTCGAGGGGGGTCATAATGACACTTCGTAAAGTTTTTATAAAGCTAAGGGGTGTAAGTGCCAAAGTTAAGGGTTGTAAATTTATTACGGTCACATTTTCCATCTATAATGCCCGTTTTCCACGATCACGGCCACACGCTGTGGTGTGCCGGCTATGGTGAGCCAGCAGCACACACCCACATAGATATAAAGTTAATTCCAAATTAAATTGTGAATAATAATGTAGAAGCAATCAAAGCAAAAGCGTACATGTTTTGTGAAATATATTCGGTAAATTGCATGGTAATAAATAGAGCTACAAACGTTCGGTGGGAAGTTCGTTTGTTTGTGTCTGTTCGTTTATTAAACAAACTAACACGAACAATAAATTACGTTCGTTTAGTTAAATGAACAAACATGAACAAAGGTCGTGTTCGTTCGTTTATGTTCGTGAACGTTCGGTAACTGTTCGTTTGTGTTCGATAATTCATTAGTGTTTTTAGTTTTTATATTTATTTAAATACTTCAAAAGTGTTAGTGTACTATATCCAATAAGTGTTAGTGTATTTAAATAAATATGATCAATTAAATATCCAATAAGTGTTAGTGTATTATATATTATATGTTCATGAACGATTGTTTGTGTTCGTTTTTGTTCATGAACATTGGTTTGTGCTCATTTGTGTTCGTCAATGTTCATTTTTGTTCGTTGCCTAAAATTAACAAACGAACACGAACAAGTTCATATCCTTAACAAACGAAAACGAACATAAAATCACGTTCGATAAGTGTTCGTGAACGGTTCGCGAACACATATATTTCTTAACAAATGAACATGAACAAGGTCTTGTTCGTGTTCGTTCGGTTCGTTTACAGCCCCTAGTAATAAATACTAGATATGAACACTGGCCCATGGTAATTATTTTGAGTTCAAAATTGTGATATAATTAATTCTAAGCTAAATCTAGTTTAATTGTGATATAATTAATTCTAAGCTAAATCTAGTTTAGTTGAAAGCAACGGAAGTCAATGTTAGTTATACAACCACCTCCCACTTCCATCGACCACCAAGCATTGTGTCCCCCATGATGTTTGTCGCCTTTTATTTTAACTTAATTTTGTCTCTTCATGTTACATCTTAAAACTACTAGCCATGTATACAAATTTCATCCATACATATATTTTATTTACTCTCAACTTATAAGTTATTTTGAAACTTTTGACGAAGCTAACGGTGAGCCAGCGTGAACGTAATGATTAATTAATTAATTAATTATTATTATTATTATTATTTTTTTTTTTTTTTTTTTTTTGGGTAATTGGTATTTGTCCTGACTTACTTATTTATGCTTTACCCACATACTAATTCAAACAATTTACATATTCAAGAGGATAAAGGTTGAGACTTTCGTATCAATCGATAGTTTAATTACTTATTAATAATTACTATATATAACCATTATCATTATCAAAGTGGATTGATTATTAGTGAAACTAATTATTGCATTGATAATGTTTTATCAAGTCCTATTATATATGTACACTTAATTGGTAGGCAGTGGCGGACCCAGGATTTTTGGACAATGGGGTCCAAAAAAAAAAAAACACGGTCCAAAAAAAAAAACACAAAAAAACGAAGAAACAGGTATTGAACCCATGACCTTTTGTGTGTAAACAAGGGGTTTTACCACTGCACTAGGCTCACTTTCATTGTTATGGGGTCCAACTAAATTATTTTATGGGATCCATAGACAATTTTATATACCGTTTCTACTACTTTTTAAAAAAAGATTGGGGTCCGGGGACCCCGTTCCTCGTAACGTAGGTCCGCCCCTGCTGGTAGGAATGCCCTCGCATTGTGGCGGATGCGTCAGTTTTGTCGCCTTGTAGTTTTGTGGTGTTTGTAAAATCACCAACTTCATACATCACCACCCCTATTCCTAGCCCCCCCCCCCCCCCCCCCCCCCGCGAAAAGCGTCCACCTTGGTATGGGTTCCCGTCGTGTTCCTACCCACACATGGGTCGCGCAAATCAGCAATGGATCCTAAATTGTTACCATGGATTTCTCTTTAATTTTGTTGCTTTTTAAATTGTTACCATGCTTTTTAAACCAAGTTTGACCAACCTTATAAAAAAATATAACCATTTGATTGTTTATAAAGAGCGATACGGGCTATTATTTATCTCAAACGGGCCAAACAAAAAACCAGCTAAAGGAAACGGGTTGAAAGTCATGTTAGGACCTCAACCCGTCTTAATTGGGTTTTTTCAACAAACCTGACCAGCCCTATATATATATATATGTGTGTGTGTGTATGTATGTATATCTTTTTTGATGTGAGCCTCTTTTTACTTGTTACCCGACCCTAAAGTCTAAACTCAAAGATGAATGTAGGTCAGAATTATGACCTCACAATGATCAAGTCTTGCTTGCACTAAATGAAAGATGTGTGAAAATGTGATACTTTATTATACTATATACACCAAATTCATGATTTCACTGTTATATACTGATGTCATACCAAATGTTACAGCTCATGCACTTCAACTAATAGAAGATAACTTAAACATAATCAATTCAAAAACCCTAACCACATAACGTATACCAATCGAACCGAGTACACAAATCAAACTAAACACTGATTCTACATCCAATAACAGGAGATTCGAATGGATTTAACAAAAGTACCTCGTTGTTTCATGATGGTGAGAAAAGAAGAGATGACATTGGAGATGGGCTGAAGCTGAGGCGATGCGGAGCCTCTCTTATCCGCGTTAACCATCGTCCTCAAAGCATCATTCAGTATCCTTCTCTTTTAACTCATATTAGTTTTCTCTTTTAACTCGTTTTCAACTTCTCTTATAGACATACATATATTTACTGAAACACAAAGCCAACAGTAGTAAAATCCACAATCAAGTGTAAAATCACATTACAGACTATCAAAATTTCAAATAATAAACATATAATAAAACAATACAAAAAAACTAGGTAGTGTACCGCAGTCTTTTCGCATCCTCAAGGACCTAGAAGCAATATTGAATTGTTGAAGGGCCTCAGTTACCGAACTATTTCACGTGTTCCCCAAAAATCGTGACAATTTTTCATTTTATGTCATTATTAACTGTAAAAGATTTGCATTATTTTGGTAAGTTTAGACAACTATATTATACAAGTTATAAGTCTTGAAGATATTTGAGACGTACGTTCACCAGCAGGGGATACCCGCGAAAAAAATCTTCTTCCCACCTGTCTCCCGATCTTGTTGCGAGTTATGTTTCAGCCCATTTGTCCGTCCTGCGAGATACAACACACAAAAACATTCAACAGCAATAAGAGACCATATTCCCTTAAACAATCAGAACTGCAGAATTGATCATTGCCTATTACAGTTGCTTGCATTATCTGATTCTGATTATTCAATATTAGATATGATCACTTACAATGATATGGTTATGTGGTGAGGGAAGAGAATAATACCATTAATTGAGGACAGGTCCTCTCCCACCATATTGCTCATTTTATCTACCGTATTCATGTGCTCCTTTTTCAGTCCACCTTTTGGCTTCCTATGTCAAAGAAATTGCCAATTCAGGTTGCATTTAATCTCAAACGGGTCAAAATGAAATAGCTAAAAGGGGAACTAATCAGACGGGGACAAACATATTGAAAGTTGCCTAAAGTCTAGTTTTAGCGTAGGCAACCTCCTAAACGGTATTATTATATTATATTATAATTGTAACTAATACTAACTATATGTAGATAGAAAAAGTAAAGATAGACAGAGAAGTGGCTTCGGATGTGGCTTGAAAGTGATTATATATGTGATACTGAATATGGAGATGGTGTCATATGTTAATTGGTTAATTGACTTTGTTGCAGCGAGTACCAACTATACCAAGCAAGCTTTATAAAAATCAGATAGCTATAAGCTGAGAAAGGTTACGCAAACACTACAAACCGATTATTTAAGATAATAATCACTTTTTAGATACACATCCAGACATCTCCCAGAACCTCCTCAGCAACCACGCAAAATTCAAACAGGAAATTATCGGCAATGCCCAACTAAATGCAAAGATTAAGAAAAGTATCGGGATTATTGTTTCTTTTTTTTTTTTTTTTAAGATAAGCACTTTTGAGTGTATAGAACTTTATATGAAGAAAATGTTTATACTCATTTTAGAGTGAAATAAGCTGTTTCAATGTGCGGTTTGAGATTGCTTATACTAAACAAGTTTACCCTAAGAGTGAAATAAACTGTTTTCTAATAAGATAAGTATCTGCTTATAAGCATAAACATAAGCTTTCTAAGTAAGCAATGCGAAAGATAAGAAACATATACACCTTTAAACAAAGGCTTTTCTTAACTCTATGGGGTCTTTGTTGCTATTAAATATATTTTATAAATGCATTATTGATAAATATATATATATATATATATATATATACACATATATAGAGAGGATGAGGATCATTACAGAACACTAATTATTACGAGAACAAAAAGAACAACTCTAAATCACTAAATTTTGGGATTTAAGGTTCATATTTTTTAATAATTTTTGTTTCTTACATTCATATGTGTATTATATATACATAAATCACCTAGCTCTTTGTATCCGCTCCGGTCACCCACCACTGTCAAAGACATCAACAAATCCAATTTTAATGTATCCACATGGGGTGATACTTTATAAGTACATGTACATTCTACAATGGTCAAGGATAACAATATGATTATATGAACTTTGTATATTCAACAAAGACAGAAGAAGAAACTCGAGCAAACAAAATATAGGTAACTACAGTTAAGAATCCTTTAGGAAAAATATAATAGGTAATTATGGGAGAAATCGGATCAAATGAGAACTAAAAGATAGTAATAACTAATCACAGCCATACATATGAACAACCGTGTAGTTTAGCCAATATTATTTAGTATATTATTTTTTTGGACCCATTTTAAGTATTTAAATATTTATTACCCCTTGAATCGCTTTATTTTTTTTTTTTTATAAAAGTATACTTCTTCCTCTCTCGTATTCCTCCCCCCAACGGCCACCTCGGCCTCACAAACAATTATAGACCAGAGATAGATATTTTTATGCAGAATATAAACGTTTATAGAAATGTGTATATATGTATAGGAGTGGAGGATTACTATGGATTCCTACAAGGACCCTTTCCTCATTCATGTCTCTTGTTGCACAAATGATTTTGACAAGACCCAAATATGATTTAACAAATTTAAAAACACAAAATAACTAGCAAATATGTTTGGATCATTTTCAAGAAGTCAGCCAAATTTAGCTATGCAAACCATATTTAACCTTGGTTTTTTAAAATGCGAGATGCTCAAGATAATCATCCTAGCCATTTTACTAGCAATAACTTATATATTCTACTTAAACTACTAATCCTACTCTCTGTCCCCACAGAAATTACAAAGTCTATTTTTATAAAAGTATAATTCCAACTCTTAAGGCTACAAATTTGCACACAATCATCACTATAGATGAGAGAAAAGGGAATGTTTCAAACCTGACAATCCTCGGGTTCAATGGCAGGTGGTGGAGGATCAAATCTTCCTAACCGAAAATTCTCAATACCAGTCCAGGCAATCAGGTCTAAATGTCAATGCCTTTCTATAATTTGACAATTTTCATTTTGTGGATCATGTTTATGGTACAATATGAAACAAAGAGGTGGTTGTGGGGCCCATTTCTTGATAAACCCATAGATTATATCTTTTGATGGGACGTGTTGGGAAAAGAAAGAAAAGGAGGATACCCCGAGACTTGGAGGAGGGCAGACGAGTTGAAGGGAGTTCCAATCCTAGCAACAACCTCGTGAAGGCATCCGATGAATTGAGTAAGGACTCGACCTTAACAGAGGGGGAGGGGTCCGGGCAACACCCCCTGAAACAACCTACAGAAAGCAGGACTCATGAAATGGTCCAAATTAAGCATATTGTCAGAATGCAAGCTGCATGAGAATAATGTGGGAAAACTATACAGAACGATACCAAATGTTTAATCGATGGCTCAATCTCTAGTGCCCATTGAATAGCCCGTTCACACCTTTCTTCTAGATGCAATACTGCATGAAAGGTAAATGTTCGAACAACTCGAATTGACTCATCCATAAGTCAAAATTGCCAGGTGTAATGTAAACTGATGCATGCATCTTCTTTTGTCACCTGAAATGAGGCAGCAATATCAGCTCGTAGGCGTTGATCTTCAATACTTGCCCAGCATCACTGCAAGAAACACTACATGACTCATATTTCATGAACAATATTAAGTTTTTTTTTTTTTTCTCTCAAGAATGATCAATAGTTGATTTATAAAGATAAACAAAAGTTTAAATGAACTGCATACATATTTTTGGATTCAATTGCAAGATTCACTTGAGTCTTTAGACCAGCATACGAGAAGTTGCAATCCTTATGCTGTTTCATTGGAACCTGAACCAAGGAAAGCAAAGTCACAATTTTGGAAGTAAATTCTAGGAATAAATGTGCATACTCTCCATGCTTATCTCAAACACAGCTTACAGAGAACTTTACAGATTGAGCATCACCCTGTCAAGCAAGCTCCTCTATGGCGAGCCCACCACTCCTCCTCAGATCAAGGCCAAGACACTTTGCTGATGTGTCATATGCCTCACCAATTGCATCATCTATAGTGGTCCCGAGTTATAAGTCATGGCCAAGATCACGTGCAAGAACTAGAAGATTATGTCCTCCTTAGAAGCAAAACAAGTCAAAAGTATATAAGTGGGAGGTTTAAGTTGTGCAACCACATATAATTGTGGCAGCAAAATGGGTAGATTGAGTATCGAGTCAAGACAACATTTCTAATTAGTGACTCATATATGGTTAAAAACAACTGTATTATTTCAATAATAATCCTTTAGGCATATACACACTTTGAGCGGTGATGATGTATGTCTCAGATCAGGCTCAACGTTTGAGTCTGGTCTTAGCCTCTTAGGTGGATTCAGCCCATTGGACCTGCTCCAGCCTACTACTCCCTCCTTTATAAAGGAGAGGCAGCCACTTGTTTAGGTTGACTTGCTAAAAAACTAATTGTGTAAAGAAAAAGAAAACCGTTGACTTACTAAAAAAAACTTGAAAATCTCATAAATATATTAAAAAAAAAAAAAGTACATGCAGAACTGAACATAGACAGAGTCACAAAGCAGAGACCTAGAAGACAATCTATGAAGGCAAGGCATCACACAATACAAATATAAATTCACTGAAATCTTTTAACCTTATCTATGACTTACTCTTATATCATTGAGCCATCACCCACTCTCTACACTCTCAATGATATAAGAGTAGCGGAAAAGATAGATTTCTGAATACATTTATTGTTTAATATTACTTATTTATGCTTTACTTGCAATTTCAAGAAGGGTAAAGATTTCAGAGGCATGGCACTAAGGTAGATCTTCATGTAGATGCTCCGTTTCTTGTTTGTCTTGAATCATACTGATCCAAGGCAATGAACCATAATCCATCTTATTTAATTGTAAAAGTTCTTTGGAATGTAAGACATGTCAAGTCAGGGTACCACATGAAGTGGAACTGAAATCTGAAATATTGGTTTATGCAAGAGCCAAGTTCTGAACTGCTTATAACATAGCAGACAGTTATTTAACCAAATATCTAAGCTTATTAACTTTATCTCTTTGGTCTAGATATCCAGAAAATAAGTAGAAGAAGTACAAAGTTGGATCCAATTGAAGGATTCTTCCATATTATCATGCGGGGTCACTAATTACACGATATTCCTTTATGTTTATAGCCTTTATTTCGGAAATTTTACAGTAATTTGTATTAACTTAACTGAAATGGTTGCTAGTGCATGATCATACCTGATATAAGAAGAGCCATGAAAGGAAACTGCAAATCTCTGTCGCAATAACCTGAAAAAAAAAAAAGAAGGGGCAATCATTTGATGTACCTTTTGAGCACGGAATGTTCAAGAAGCACAGGCATGTCAAAGTTCATAATTCTTATCAAAACATGATTGGATCAGACGATATGGAAACAGCAGTACTTGATGGGGCCTGTTAGTAGTCAAGTTTAAAGAGACTGGACTGCCGCCTTCCAAGAACATGATGAGGATGTAAAAGATCAAAACTATTTAATTTAACAATCTCCAAAAGGTTGACTAAACTATGTTCCTAGCGGTGAAAGTGGAGCATCCAGAATCATAAAGTTAGGCTGCTTCAAAAGTAGGAAACACATAATTATTAGAAACAAAGACAATACGGGTCAGCATGTTTTTCTGTTTTACTTTCTTCGGTAGCAGGTGGATCCAGATTAACCTCTTAAACTATGACTATCTTCATCGCAACTTGTTTCCATTCCAAGAACAACCAAATTGTCGTTCAAAACGAGATTCGAACCTAGGGTTTTCGAACAGTTAAGAATAGAGGAGTTGGAATTAGCGGATGAAAATAAAGATTTCAAGAATAATCTACGATCATGTAATGATGACTCTTTAGTAGTATATGGTGATTATCTGATCATTCCCACATCAGATTTAAGCGGGAAATTGTACAGGAAAGAAAGGGTAAACGTCGGGCTTTAAATGGGCCAATCTGTCGGGCTCAAATATATATATATATATATTTTTTTACAACACCTATTATTAAGTGGATTTTATTATTATTATTATTATTATTATTATTATTATTATTATTATTATTATTTCCCCTATATTAATTTACAAATTTACTTCACCTCACATAATTACTGTTCAATTTTGAACATTTTGATTGGTTATAAGCTGACTGAGACCCATTCTACCAACTCCTTCTCTAGCCTAATACGGTAAGACCACTACAACACTTCTCCAATGTCAGCGTTTTTTTTGGCGATCTGCAGCACCACTCTTTACCACACAGGCAAAACAAACTTCCACCATTGACCACTCCGATTAGAGCTCCATATCTACGGGTCTATGACTAAAACAAGCATGGGGAGGAGAGAGTAGAGAGGGCGGAGGGAGAAGCAGTGATGTGGTGTGACGACGATGCTAGAACCCTTGCTTAACTTACATGTGCTTTGGTGGATCGATGAGGTGGCTGTAGCAGCAAGGAAAGTAGTGGCGGTGACCGTGATGACATAGATGTGGTCGGCTCAGACGCGATGCTTTGGTGGAGATGTCGTGGCTCAAGAAACCAGAGTTATGTGGTGACAAAGTTGAAGGCGACGATCTGGTGGTGGTGCTACGGTGGTGCGTTAGTGGTGGTGCGGCGGTGATAGCGGTGTTGCGTTAGTGATGGTGGTGCGGACCGTGTGGTGGTGGTGTGTGCTGCAGCAGTGGTTGGTGACAGCAACAACTTTGTGATGGTTGTGTTGTGTTGATAATCGTAGAGAAAGAGAGATATGTAGGTTGTGATATGCTTTCTCCATTACATCTTGAAGGGACTATGGAGTTTTGTTGTTTTACCGCACATGGTTTTCAAAACCATGTTCATGAAAGAAAGCTAATTAAAAAACAACTGAAATATAAAAAAGGTAAAATGTTTTATGATCTGTATTTTCACCTTAAAGAGTCCACACAAATATTTTATTCAACTAACACTTCTGTATTATGTCCTTTTTTATATTTTTGTCAAATTTTACAAGTGTAAAATTGATTTAAGAGTAAATTACAAGTTTTGTCCTTTATGTTTGTCCTAGATTTCAGGCGTTGTCCTTTACCTTTAAAATTGATGAGTTTTGTCCTTAATGTTTCAAAATCCTGCACGTTATGTCCTTTAGGGCAAACCCAGTTAATTTTTTTTGTTAAAACTGGTCATGTGCAAGGCATGTGAGGGTACATTTGTCATTTCACATTTTCAGAGGGTATTTTGTAAATAATTAATATTCAAGGACTATTTTGTAAAAAAACATATAAATAAAAAATATAAAAAACTGATCTCTCCATTCTCTCTCTAAACTCATCTCTCTCTCTTACCTCTCTCTAAAACTCCCCACCACCAACCTGCCACCACCCTTCATCACCACCATCCCTCCTTCTCCATCAACTTTTTCGATTTCAAGACCTGCAACTTTTTCAATTTCAAGACCTGCAACACTCCATCCTCTCAAAGGAGATTTCTAAGTGATGGGGATTTTCAAACTGCAAGTGATGGTGGTCTAACAAACAGAACCTCAAGTTTCCTTGAATTAGGTAATTTAGGTATGCCAACTGCACTTTTTAAAAGAAACTGATAATATTGGCCCTAACTCAAAATACCAAATTGGTGTGGGTACACCTTTCTTCTTCACCGAAATGCACCAATTCCAGCGTCTTATCCAAAGATTTTCACCACCAGAGAACAAAACAAGCTAAACTTCCATTTTCATTAAAAAAAAAACAAGCTCCTTCGATGGCGATTTTCACCACCAGACGAACCCTAACCTCTCATTTTTCTCGCATTCTTTCATCACAATCCCTACCCACTTCTTCTGGTTCTTGATTCACACACACACTCTCTCTCTCTCTCTCTCCTCGATCACCACTATCAATCGCCCCAACTCGGTCCACAAATTCCTGTTCAACTCAAATCATCCGGGCCGGGTTACCCTCCGCTGAACGATTCATCACCGAACTGGAGAAAGCACCCGCCAAAAGAGACACTTTTGCGCGATGGTTGTGATTATGAACATTGGTTTATTGCTATGGAGCTTCCGACGGATCCTAAACTGTAGGAAGAGGAAATGATCGATGCTTAACCTTAACTTCTGTTCTTGAAAGGTATTAATGGTGTGTATATGTTTAATTAACAACAGTCGGGGGTGGTGTGGGGGTGGGGAGGGAGTGGTGAGGGCGGCGGCAGATGATGGTGAGGGTAACACCCTAGAGAGAGAGGGGGGGGGAGTCTGTGTGTTTTTTAGAGAGGGAGAGTGTGTTTGTTTGTATATATGTTCATAATTTATTTTGTTATAATATAATATAATTATTAAAATGGTTTTTAAAATAAATAAGTAAAATGACCAATGTGCCTTTCACTTAACAGTAAAAATTAACTGGGTTTGCCCTAAAGGACATAACGTGCAGGATTTTGAAACATTAAGGACAAAACTCATCAATTTTAAAGGTAAAGGACAGTGCCTGAAATTTGGGACAAACATAAAGGACAAAACTTGTAATTTACTCTTGATTTAATTACTTTAAGTAGTTAATTAACATATAATAAACATATTACCATGTTAAAATGATAATCTTATTTAATATATCCTTTTGAGTAATTAGGTTTTCTCGGCTATGGTGAGTGCCCGTACCACAACGAGCTAACGTTATCCTTATGACTTAGTTATTCTTTTCTACGATAATGTTTTACGTAACAGCCCGCAATGTCCATGCGTTGTTCAACGTTTTAACATCTATTTTTTGTTTGGTAAAATGGCCTCGCTGCAACACGCGGGTCTCAAAAACTCGTTATTATTAATTTGGTTTTTCTTTTTAAAAAAGGAAGTTTCTTTTTGTTTTTTTGACACTCCTGTATAATTTCTTTTGTCGGTATTATGACGAACGAAACTGATACATTCTTTAGGTTACACCAGACAACTTTTGGCCAGGTGTAACAACTAGTTCTTTTAGAAACAAATCAACCTTACATAACGAATGATGTTGACTTTTATTTATCGTAATGGCAAAACATACAAGCAGAATATCTCTTCTTTTCAATATAAATAACTGGAGCCATTTTGTCTAAGGTATTAATCGAAATATAGGGATAAACCTTCAAGCACCAATATTACTTCCAAAAAAGATTTGTGTCGTTGATAGTATAGTGAACATATAACTCCGGGACACTCTTGAGCAGGACTACAAGACTAGGACACTATCCTTTTGGTTTTTTTCCCGTGAAGGACTACAAGACTGGGACACTCTTGAGCAGGCATGATAGCACTGACCACCTTTATCCGTTTACCAATGTTCCTGCTCAGTCGTTGTAACATCCCGAAAATACAAATTCTTATATTCAAATATGTTGTAAATGAATAAGTAAAATAAACTAGCTAGGAATGACACTAACCTAGTTAGATGGTGATTTGTGAATAGGATAAAGAGTTAAAACAAAATAAAAACGAAAGTTGAGGGACTGAAGGTGTCAAAATTAAAACTAGAATTCAAATAATTAAATAAAACACACACCAAACACACACAAAGGTGTGTCTGGTCGATTAGAACACAGAGGGCGACCAAGGAGAACCCCCAAACCCTAGTTCCTTCTTAATTCATCAAATTGAAGGGCTGAATCAGTTCCAAAAAGAAATCCGAGCATAGACTAGTGATCCCCATTGCAAGGAGATCATAAGGTATGTAAAATTTGATAAAAAAAATCTCTACTTGAAATTCTCATGAATTTGGGGAATTCGAAATCTGAGGATGCATGAATGATATGTAGATGAAATAGGAACATTGAAATGCTTAGGAGTAAACCCTAGACAAATACATGTTGAAATCTTGCTTAATTCTAGTAAAATCCATGGACACCATTGTAGGTGATTAGTGGGTTATGTAGAACTTGATAAACACTAGGAAATTTGGGGTTGTTCTAGTGTAATTAGACAATTGTGAAGTGATTTCAGAGTTATAGAGGCTAATATTGATATAAGATAGTTTGATTAATGTAAATTTGGTTATATGACAAGTTATGAACTTGTTATTAAATAGTGTAGAAATTCTGCCCATAAAGTGTTTGTAGAAATGCCTCAAAGAAGGCTTAAAAAAAACTGAAATTTAAAGTTAAAACGCATAATTATGACGTTTCGGCAAATTATGCGATATATGATTTTAAAAGAGTTCTAAATGTGTCATGATGGAACTCTATAGGAAAGGATGCCAGAGCGTCGAGTGGACAAGCCAGTGATGATTTGCGTCTGAAGGGCGTGCTTTGAAGGTATGTAACTTGATTCATTACATTGGGTAAAATTTGATAATTAGCATAAGTGTAGTTGAGTTGTAGAATAAAGGTTGTGTTGATTGAAGCGACAATGTTCGCTATATGGAATAATAGGTCAAGAATTGGTTAGAACTCGTTGGTAGTCATCATAATGGAGGATTCCGTAGATGAGCCAAACGGGTTGAATAATGGTGTATTGATAGCGTCAAAGTCATTTAATAGTTAACATAGGCGGTTACAATCATACGAGCATGAAGCCATAAGATGGATAATGAAATGCCGGTGATAATAAGCCCCGAAAGTTGGGTAAAAAGCGCCTTATGTTTACTATTGAAAAGATAGAAAAATAAGTGTAACTTTAACGGGTCGAATAAATGCATAGTGATTTTAGTCATTCGGTCCGTAAGCCAAATTTTCGGTAAGGTAATTATAATAGGCACGTCGGTAACGAGATTACAGACGTATAGGAAAAATAATCACCTAAAACGGACTTACGAGTCAAAAGTTATGATAGTTTAAAGTTTATAATTGGAATTTAGTGATGCTGGACTGATATACAGCAATCAGCAACAACATTCTGTCGAAATCATGCCGTGGCGCTACGCCACGGCCGAGCATAAACCCCGTCGCGCGACGCGACGGGTGGTGGCGTCACGCGACCACCTTTGGTGGTCCTCGTCGCGCGGCGCGACCATCCAGGGTGGATGGATTTTGTTGTTTTTGCATATTTTGGGCATGGAACTTAATCGGACTTATATTTAAGGTGTCAAAACTAATCTTTTGTGTGGTTTTGACCATAGGTGACGATGGATCTAATCCGGATGGCGATCAAGCAAATTTCAGGAACCGAACACGATATTTTGAAGCTTCCGCGATTACTTAAATATGTTCAAATCAATGTCTATGTAATTAACACTTAAACACTTGTTCTTTTGTCTTGGGATTTCTTAAACTAGTAGTACTTGTCCTAGATGTTAACTTGGTTAAAACTTCCATATGTTTGATATAAAATCAAGGTTTTTAGTTTACTAGGACCTTGTTTATAATAAAATATTATGAAAACGAGTAGAGTGTTACAAGTTGGTAATCAGAGCTCAAAGTTGTCAACAAAGTGTTCGGTTCAAGCTTGATCGATCGTCCGGTAAGAATTAGTTAATTATTTTAATAAATCTTATCTTATGTAAGAAACGAGATGCGAACTAATGTGCATGGGAAGAGCGTGTTAACACACTCAAACCCGGAAAGTGCACCAAATGTGAACGGTTAAAGTAAGTTACGAACTTGGCTAAACTGAAGCAAATAAAGCTACGTTATAAATGAAATGTTTAATGATTGATGTAAACATTTCATTTTCAAGATGACGGAAAGAAACGATGATGATCCGGTGCCGACAAGCACCGAACAAATGAAAGAGATAATTGCCGAAGAAGTGAGGAAGGCAATTGAGAATAGTCTATTTGGGTTCATAGACAAAATCCAAAACACGGTGTTATTACTAGTCGAAGAAAGAGTCAAAAGGTTGGAAGATAGTGTCAACCTTATGAAAGAGAAGTCGGGAGAACGTAAAGGGTGTTCGTACAAAGAGTTTATGGCGTGAAAACCGCCAATCTACAACGGGGAGGTCGACCCGATAATATGCCAGAGATGGTTAAGCGATGTTGAAGGAGTGTTTGAAAGGACCCTCTGTGACGTAAGTGACTTTGTTGCTTACGGAACGGGTCAATTGAGGGGTCAAGCCAAAGATTGGTGGGACAATAAAAAGAAGGAAATAGGAGCCGAAGCGGCAAGGGTCATGACTTCGGATGAGTTTAAGGTGCCGTTCCTTAAACATCATAGTCCCAAGGCGGTTATCAACAGAATCAAGGAAGAATTCATCCAGTTAAGACAAAGGGGCGAAACAATCGATAAGATCACGGGCATCGTTATGGATAAGCTGAGATTTTGTAACGAGTTAGTCACCACTGAAGAGCAAAAGATATACTATTATTACAACATGTTGAGCGCTGAATACCGGGATTTCATAACTCCATCAAAGTACGAAACCCTCACAGAGATCATTAACACCGCCCGGGAGCGGGAGATCGAGTTGAAGAAGCAGATTGAGAGGGGCGAACGAAGGGCGCAGGATGTGAATCCGAGCCCTACAAAGAAAGCTCGAACTGTGGAGTCGGGGAAGAAGGCGGATGTGAAAGGCGGGTCGCCAAATTGCAAGGTGTGTGGAAAGGGGCACAAGGGTGAGTGCCGCTTCAAAGACAAGCCGTGTCCTATATGTGGGAAGACGGGGCACACCACATCATTATGTCCGGGAAAGGTTTCCGTGTGCTACAAATGCTATCAGCCCGGCCACAAAAAGTCTGAATGCCCAGATTTAGTTGGAAAGAAGGACACTAAAGAAGCTCCAACAGAAGCCCCAAAGGCGAAGGCTAGGTCCTTCCAACTTACCGCGGCTGAAGCAAAGACAGAACCCGATGTGGTCTCAGGTATATTCACAATAAACTCAATTCCTGCACGTGTATTGTTTGATATGGGTGCGAATAAATCCTTCATTTCACATGGATTTATTCGACATCCTTCATTTGTATTGACGAAATTATATGTGCCCTTAGAAGTTGAAATAGGGGACAACAAAAGTTTTATAGTTTGTGATGTTTGTCGAGGCTGCAAATTAAGTATCGATGATGAGGAATACTTAATAGATCTAATCCTGATGTCGATGGGGGAGTTTCAAGTAGTTGTTGGGATGGATTGGCTATCTCAGCACCACGCAAAGGTCGTATGTTTTCGTAAGGAGATAAAGCTAACATCTCCGAGCGGAAAATACGTCACCATCTATGGCGAAAAAGGAGGTAACCCTATGATATGCTCGATGTTGAAAGCTCACAAGCTCATGAAGCATGGATGTAAGGCGTTTATGATATACGCGAATGAGCCCGAGAAAGAGTCACCGAAGATAGGAGACATACCGGTGATACGTGACTTCGAAGATGTATTTCCGGAAGCCCTACCGGGGATACCGCCTGAACGGGAGGTAGAGTTCGGAATCGAATTGGTTCCGGGCGTGAAACCCGTGGCTAAAGCGCCGTACCTACTCGCGTCGTCGGAATTACAAGAATTGATGTCACAAATTCAAGACCTACTTGACCAAGGATTTATAAGGCCGAGCGTATCTCCTTGGGGCGCGCCGGTATTATTCGTGAAAAAGAAGGACGGAAGCATGCGAATGTGTATC
Organism: Helianthus tuberosus; assembly: GCA_030545235.1. Classification (NCBI taxonomy): domain Eukaryota; kingdom Viridiplantae; phylum Streptophyta; class Magnoliopsida; order Asterales; family Asteraceae; genus Helianthus; species Helianthus tuberosus. The sequence continues at coordinate 25,975,105 of CM060353.1, read as the reverse complement.
GATTACCGGGAGTTGAACAAACTCATGGTAAAGAATCGATACCCGCTTCCGAGAATAGACGATCTATTCGACCAATTACAAGGTGCGAATTGGTTTTCAAAAATTGACCTTAGATCGGGATATCACCAATTAAAAGTCAAGGAAGAGGATGTACCGAAGACGCCTTTCCGCACGTGATACGGGCATTACGAGTTCCTCGTGATGTCATTTGGGCAGACGAATGCACCCGCGGCTTTCATGGACCTCATGAACCGGGTTTGCAAGCCAATGTTGGATAAATCGGTAATTGTGTTTATCGATGATATTTTGGTGTACTCGAAAGGTGAAGCAGAACATGCACACCACTTACAAGAGGTGTTAGAGACACTCAGACGAGAAAGGTTGTATGCGAAATTCTCTAAGTGCGCCTTTTGGTTACGAGAGGTGCAATTCCTCGGCCACATCATAAGTGCCGATGGAATATTGGTAGACCCGTCAAAGATTGAGGTCGTGTCAAAGTGGAATTCCCCGAAGAACCCCTCGGAAATTAGAAGTTTCTTAGGGCTTGCGAGATATTACAAGAGATTTATTCAAGACTTCTCTAAGTGTCACGGCCCCCGACCCGGTTTGACCCGTTTCAGGAGCCGCGGGACAGAAAATCCCGTGGTATTGATTTATCAGCGGAAGATTTCTTCAGGATCTTTTTAAAACTGCAATTTCCCGATTATTTTATTTCACAATTCGGGATAAAACCCCGGAAATTTACAATCATATGATTTCACGGAGAAACCTTTATTTTACAAAACATGTTTCTTTATTTTATATTGAGCCACTTCCTTAAGCTTGTAGTGCTTCACAGCACTTTTCCTGGATCACAACAGATTACCTGAAACATGTTTGAAAAAGGTTTTTGTCAGCGGGAAATACTGGTGAATCATTATTTTTATGAAAACGACTCATTTGTTATAATTTACAGTATTAAGAGCGATTACAATGTTTCAATATATCAACCAACTACCCACAGTATTTGTCACTCGAACATCCATCGGTAACCTCAGAGTCTAATGGTGTCTGTGACTATGGTCATATCACCCCTTGGCTAACCCGTTGTCCAATGGTGAAGTTTATCAAGTAATGTATACAAAACCCCACATACCGGCTGTAATTTGGTGACTACAAAGACTTAATCCCTGTAATTATAACCTTGAAAATAAACATGCTTTTGAAATCAAATTTGATAAAAAGAGAATGACTCACATTGTAGATTTAATATGAACAGAGCTTAGCCTACTGATTAGCCTTGATAACCTAGTTTAAATAACAATGCACACAAAATAGGTTAGTAACTAATACAGCATTTACGATAACTCACGAGATTAATCCTTCACAACGAATGACAAAGTGCGATACTTAAACATCCATCGAATTAACGACGAATGACAAAGCATAAACCCTAATGTAGGCAGCACTTAAACATCCATTGGATAGTTTAATCGATCGGACATTGAATTGTAGCAGCGATCGAATTATTACCCTGTTTTGCGGCAGCGATTTGTGATTCGTGTGTGTTTTTGGACTGTTTCTACAATATCTCAATGTACGAAACAAAATTTTACGTCGTTCAAGTGCCAGAATTCAAGTCCCAATCCCCTCTATTTATACTTGAATTTTGACCCCCTCGCGTGACGCGAGGGGTACCCCCTTGGGCTTTGCGTGGCGCGAGGGGTCACACCCTACCATAGGGTAGCCCCGTGTTTTTGTAGCCTTGCTGAGTCAGTAGATTGTTAAAATTCGATTTCGCCAGCTAGTTATGTGGATAATCGTAAATAGGTAATACCCCCCCCCTGAGTTTTAGGGGCCCTGATCCTGATTCTGATTGTTCTGAAAATTTTAGGGTTTATACAGAATCACTTGGGGGTCTCAATTAGGGTTTCCTATTGGATAAAATAATATAATAAATAGGTCTTTTTATGAGAGTTGTTACATCCTCCCCACCTTAATAAAAATCTCGTCCTCGAGGTTTACTGGAATAATTGAGGATACTTTCGCTTCATCTCTGATTCCAGCTCCCAAGTGTATTCGGGTCCTCGTTTCGAATCCCACTTGACTTTGACCAGCACTAGTCGTTTGCGTTTGAGAAACTTGATCTTTCGGTCTTCTATTTGTAGTGGCTTCTCAACAAATTTTAGCTTTTCATTTACCTCTATGTCTTGAAGAGGTACTACCAGGGATTCGTCAGATAGACATTTCTTTAGATTGGATACATGAAATACATCATGTACTCCAGCTAGTTCTTCTGGTAGTTGTAATCGATAAGCAACTGGTCCTATATTTTGGATTACTGGAAATGGTCCTACGTACCTTGGACTCAGCTTTCCTTTCTTGCCGAATCGAACTACTCCTTTCCAAGGAGAAACTTTCAATAGTACTTTGTCTCCTACTTGGAATTCCAACGGCTTCCGTCTATTATATGCATAACTCTTCTGGCGATCTCGAGCCGTCTTCAGTCTTTCCTTGATTTGAGTAATTTTGTCGGTCGTCTCTTGCACTATTTCCGGACCTGACAATTGACTTTCTCCTATTTCTGCCCAATAAACTGGAGTTCTACACTTTCGTCCATACAGTGCTTCGAATGGGGCAGTTTCGATGCTTGAATGATAACTATTGTTATAGGAGAATTCAATCAAAGGTAAGTGGTCGTCCCAATTTCCACCAAAATCTATCACACATGCTCTGAGCATGTCTTCCAGAGTTTGGATTGTCCTTTCACTTTGTCCGTCTGTCTGAGGATGATATGCAGTGCTTAAATTTAATCGTGTTCCCATTGCTTCTTGGAAACTAGTCCAGAAATGGGAAGTGAAACAACTATCCCTATCCGAAACAATGGAGAGTGGAACTCCATGTAAGGATACTACTTCATCTACATACAACTTTGCCAACTTTTCCATGCTAAAGGTTTCTTTCAAAGGTAGAAAGTGAGCTGATTTGGTTAATCGATCCACAATTACCCAAATCGCATCATTACCTTTTATGGTTTTGGGTAACTTAGTAACAAAATCCATTGTTATGAGTTCCCATTTCCATACAGGCATCTCTAGTTGTTGTAGTAGACCTGAAGGTTTCTGGTGTTCTGCCTTAACTTGGGAACAAGTAAGACATTTAGAAACATATCGAGCTATGTCCTTTTTCATTCCTATCCACCAAAAGTTATTTCTTAAATCTTGGTACATTTTATTGTTTCCAGGGTGCATGGTATACCTAGATTTATGAGCTTCTTCTAAAATCTTATTTCTTAATTCTCCCTGTTTAGGTACCCAAATTCTGCGTTGGTGGAATCTCCAAATTCCATCAGCTCCTTGCTCTAATTCTTTTAGTCGTCCTTTCATTCCTTCAGCATCATCCTTAATTGTTGTAGCTTGAACATTCTTCAATTGTTCCATTAAATCTAATTGTAGATTTAATCTGACAGCACGAACTCGTCGTTGTTTCTCAGGGTACTTACGACTTAAGGCATCTGCAACTATATTTGCCTTTCCTTCGTGATAATGAATATCACAGTCGTAGTCACTTAGGATTTCCATCCATCTCCTTTGCCTCATGTTTAATTCTTTTTTCCCAAATATATATCTTAAACTCTTATGATCTGTATAGATAGTAAATTTACTTCCGTACAGATAATGTCTCCAAATCTTAAGAGCAAAAATTATGGCTCCTAATTCTAAGTCATGAGTCGTATAGTTTTCCTCGTGCTTTTTCAATTGCCTTGAAGCATACGCAATTACCTTCTTGCGTTGCATTAGTACACATCCAAATCCTAATTTTGAAGCATCACAGTAAACTTCAAAATCTTCAGTTCCTTCTGGCAAGGCTAGGATTGGGGCATTTGTTAACTTTTGTTTTAGAATCCTAAAAGCTTCTTCTTGCTTAGGTCCCCATTCAAACTTAACTGCTTTACAGGTTAGCTTAGTTAATGGTACAGCTATCTTGGAAAAATCCTTAATAAACCGTCTATAGTATCCAGCTAAACCTATAAAACTTCTAATTTCCATTGCGGATTACAGAACCTTCCATTTGGTAATTGCCTCTATCTTAGCAGGATCTACATGAATGCCTTCGTGATTCACCATGTGACCTAGGAATTGCACTTCTTGTAGCCAAAATTCACACCTCGAGAATTTGGCGTATAGCTTTTCTTTTCTTAACAAAGTTAAGAGTGCATGCAAGTGCTGACAATGTTCGTCCTGATTTTTGGAATAAATAAGTATATCATCGATAAAAACAATTACAAATTTATCCAAGTACGGTTTACAGATCCTATTCATCATGTCCATGAATGCTGCAGGTGCATTCGTTAATCCGAAGGGCATGACTGTAAACTCGTAATGACCATACCTAGTTCTGAAAGCAGTTTTAGGTATGTCTTCTTCTTATACCTTCAATTGATGATATCCGGAGCGTAAATCTATCTTAGAAAAGTATCTAGCTCCTTGAAGTTGATCGAATAGATCATCAATCCTAGGTAATGGGTATTGATTCTTAATTGTAACCTTATTCAATTCTCTATAATCAATACACATTCGCATTGACCCGTCCTTTTTCTTTACAAACAATACTGGTGCTCCCCACGGGGATGAACTAGGTTGTATGAAACCTTTACTTAGTAATTCATCTAATTGTTTTTTTAGTTCTAACATTTCTGTGGGTGCTAACCGATAAGGTGCCTTGGCTATCGGTGTAGTTCCTGGAATTAGATGAATTCTAAATTCTACTTCCCTATCTGGTGGTAATCCCGGGAGTTCTTCTGGGAAAACATCTGGGTATTCTGAGACTACAGGAATTTCCTTAAGTTCTTTACCCTTAGTGCTAATGACTACCGAAATCATATACACTATTCCTTGTTTTCGTTCATAACTAGCAACTTTCATTACTGAAATGAACTTCATGGGTTTTCGTGGCCTGTCCCCTGTAACCATGATTACTTCTCCGGTAGGTGCACGAATTTCTATGGAGTTCTGGTCACAAAGGATTCGAGCATGGTTGGCTACTAACCAATCCATTCCTAACACAACATCGAACCCAGCTAAATTCGTTGGTAATAGGTTTGCATGAAATTTATGGCCTGAAAGTTTTATATTTTCTTTTTGCAAAACCTTATCTATATTAACAGAATTTCCATCTGCTGTTTCGACTGTAAAAATTTGCCTAAGGTTGGTTAAGGGTAAATTAAGAGCTTGGCAGAATGAAGTATTGATAAAACTTTGGTTTGCACCAGAGTCAAATAATACTTTTGTATACACGTTGTGAACTAAGAACGTACCAGCTATCACATCTGGAATGAGTTCTGCTTCTTGAGTGGTCAGCTGGAATGCTCTGACATTCTTTTTAGTAGCTCCGTCGGTCGTCTTGGCTTTGTTGTCTGCTGGTTTGACCAATTTAGGGCATTCTGGTTTAAAATGTCCTGTTTCTCCACAGTTATAGCAGACTCTTGTTTTCTTTCTGCAGTCTTCTTCGCGATGCCCTATGGCTTTGCAAAAGTTGCAGGTCACATTACATCTTCCATAATGTTTCTTTTTGCAATTCCTGCAGAACGGCGAAGTTGAAGATTGCCCTGTTCCTCTTTTCCTGAAACTGCTGTTATTATCCGTACGAAATCCTTGGGTAATTTTCTGAGCCAGTTCCTTTTTCCTGTTTTCATCTCGTGTGCGTACCAGTTCGTCAGTTAGGGTGTTAGCTAATTCCACAGCATCGTCAATAGTACGAGGTCTCGCAGCTTTAACGATATTACGGATTTCGCTAATCAGTCCCCAAATATAGGGAGAAATGAGTACCGGTTCTGGCGAAGCCAGTGTTGGTACCACTCTAGCATATTCAAAGAATGTCGAAGTATACCCACGACAATCTACACCCATCATTCGATGGTTTAAGAACTTATTCGCCATTTGATCTTTTTCATATTCGGGACAGAATTTTCTTTCTACAAGACTCTTAAATTCTTCCCAGTTCATGGAATAGGCCATACTTCTTCCTTTGGCTTGAAGTACTGTATTCCACCATTCTAGCGCCCCTTCTTTGAAAAGATTTGATGCGTACATAACCTTGTCGTCCTTGGCACATTTACTTATTGTAATCGCTGTCTCGGTTTTCTCTAACCAACGCAGTGCCGCAGTTGCTCCTTTATTGCCTGCAAATTCAGAGGGTTTACAAGCAAGAAATTCTTTGTAAGTGCAACCAGGCGTTGCAGCTTTCATTTTCTTAGGGAGCGGAGCCTGCCGTGAATCATCATTGTGATGATTACCGCTTCCGTTTATGCTATTACTGAAATTATCTTCAGAGATACGTTTGCTAGAAATGATTTGTTGAGGTTCAACAGGTTTCTGGGCAGCAGCAAGTATTGCTGGAATAGCATTGGCTATTCCTTGAGCAACCATATTTTCTATATCCTGCCTAGTCATAAATTGATCCTCCGGATGTTGCTCAGATTGATTAACCACATTAACTGGTTCATTATTAGCGTTTTCCATCTGATAATTAATATATATAATTTATTAGTATCGAATAAATAACAATTATACACAAAACAATCATACAAATTTCACAATACACATATAGTCAAAACTATCGATTTCTCGATTCCCATTTTTATATTTTATAATATGCGTCAATACATACCATTATCTTACAAAGTTTTATTTTAGGTTATTTCACAAGATTATATTTTAGTATTTATGATACAACCACAGTTACACAAACCCACTATCCTTCGTCAGTTGGTATTTCAGTAACGACGTTCCCTTTCGTCGTATTTCCAGGAAATTTGTTCTCCTACTTCCCTGATCCTATTTCCTGTATCCACCAGCTCCTCACCAAAGTGGCGGAGTTCAGCTAAATTTTCATTGCTCATTGGTGAGTTTGGTATAGGTTCCGGGTCGAACTGAGGGAGAAAGGAATAAGGACTGTTGAGAAGGTTTTGGAACTGCCAATCGTTGGTCCACCATTCATCCATTCCTAGAGGTTGGGTGTGGATTATAGGTTCTGGGATTGCTGGTTCCAAGTTCATTGGTAGTTGAGTTTCAGCAGGATAAGGGTAGAGATTATTATTAATAGGCCTGACGACATCACAGCTCGCCAATGCACGATCTAATTCCTCCTGAAATGGTAACTCCTCAATTTGTCTGGAGCTTTCCCCAATTTCCATCTTGGTTTGTCTAGAACCTTCCCCAAACTCCATTTCCATCTGCCTAGAATATTCCCCATACTGCATTTCCATCTGCCTAGAACCTTCCCTAACTTCAATCCCCTTCCCTTTGTCTAGGGGATTTTCTATTTTGGGAATCTTCCTAGTGGCGGGTTTCCTTCTGCGCACACGCCTCCATCCCACAAATCTTCTCCTTTTCTTAGGCTTGGGTTTCTCTGGAGGTGGAGCGTTGAATTCCATAGGTTCTTCTATATCGGGTATGTACCTATTAAAATCTCTCGAAACCTCTATCTTCACCGGATAGAGATTTAAATTCTGAAGGGCATTAGACAAGTCATTCATGCTGTTTAGCATATATGCAAAATACACAAAAATTGCTAAGTTAAAATTTTATAACAAAATTTCATAAATAACCTTTAAATATTATTTCATACCGTGTGACTAATTTAACACAAAGACAACTGAAATTTTAAACACGCCAGGGTTTACTGTAACTTATTTATTTTACTGGATAAGATTTCTGGCTTGTAGGTGATAAGGTTGCTAAACTTGAGTCAGAGTATTTAAAGATTTGCATTTACTGCTACAGTGGCTAGCATATAGAGATTTGCCCATTTTTCATCTAACTTGTCTTCCCATGGTGGGTTATTGCCTAGTTCTTGGGTTTTCTGATTAACTCTCTTTTCTTTTGGTTGTGATTTCTTTAATTTCTCCTGACTTTTCCTAATAATCAAACTTCTTTTATTAGGAGAAAGTGGTTCCTCATATTGTGCCTTTCGGACAAATAAATATTCCTTCTTCAGGATTTGCATAATGTTTTGAGGAATTTGTTTAGGATGAACTTCCCTTCTCGTTTGATGACCTATCTAATTTAAGATAGATGTTTGAAAGCTTTTGCTTACCCATACTGTACACAAATATTCAAATAATAAAACATATAATCACAAAATAGCAATTAGTAAAAATTAAGTATTTTCTAAATACTTAATTGGCTTAAATCAGTGGCTCTGATACACCATTTTTCTGTCACGGCCCCCGACCCGGTTTGACCCGTTTCAAGAGCCGCGGGACAGAAAATCCCGTGGTATTGATTTAACAGTGGAAGATTTCTTCAGGATCTTTTTAAAACTGGAATTTCCCGATTATTTTATTTCACAATTCGGGATAAAACCCCGGAAATTTACAATCATATGATTTCACGGAGAAACCTTTATTTTACAAAACATGTTTCTTTATTTTATATTGAGCCACTTCCTTAAGCTTGTAGTGCTTCACGGCACTTTTCCTGGATCACAACAGATTACCTGAAACATGTTTGAAAAAGGTTTTTGTCAGCGGGAAATACTGGTGAATCATTATTTTTATGAAAACGACTCATTTGTTATAATTTACAGTATTAAGAGCGATTACAATGTTTCAATATATCAACCAACTACCCACAGTATTTGTCACTCGAACATCCATCGGTAACCTCAGAGTCTAATGGTGTCTGTGACTATGGTCATATCACCCCTTGGCTAACCCGTTGTCCAATGGTGAAGTTTATCAAGTAATGTATACAAAACCCCACATACCGGCTGTAATTTGGTGACTACAAAGACTTAATCCCTGTAATTATAACCTTGAAAATAAACATGCTTTTGAAATCAAATTTGATAAAAAGAGAATGACTCACATTGCAGATTTAATATGAACAGAGCTTAGCCTACTGATTAGCCTTGATAACCTAGTTTAAATAACAATGCACACAAAATAGGTTAGTAACTAATACAGCATTTACGATAACTCACGAGATTAATCCTTCACAACGAATGACAAAGTGCGATACTTAAACATCCATCGAATTAACGACGAATGACAAAGCATAAACCCTAATGTGGGCAGCACTTAAACATCCATTGGATAGTTTAATCGATCAGACATTGAATCGTAGCAGCGATCGAGTTATTACCCTGTTTTGCGGCAGCGATTTGTGATTCGTGTGTGTTTTTGGACTGTTTCTACAATATCTCAGTGTACGAAACAAAATTTTACGTCGTTCAAGTGCCAGAATTCAAGTCCCAATCCCCTCTATTTATACTTGAATTTTGACCCCCTCGCGTGACGCGAGGGGTACCCCCTTGGGCTTCGCGTGGCGCGAGGGGTCACACCCTACCATAGGGTAGCCCCGTGTTTTTGTAGCCTTGCTGAGTCAGTAGATTGTTAAAATTCGATTTCGCCAGCTAGTTATGTGGATAATCGTAAATAGGTAATACCCCCCCTGAGTTTTAGGGGCCCTGATCCTGATTCTGATTGTTCTGAAAATTTTAGGGTTTATACAGAATCACTTGGGGGTCTCAATTAGGGTTTCCTATTGGATGAAATAATATAATAAATAGGTCTTTTGATGAGAGTTGTTACACTAAGATTGCATCGCCGTTAACTAAGTTAACTCGGAAAGAGGAGAAATTTATTTGGGGTGTCGAACAAGAAAGAGCGTTCCAAGCCCTAAAAGAGAAGTTAACTCAAGCTCCGGTATTAACATTGCCAGACAGGGTCGAAGACTTGGTGGTGTATTCGGATGCCTCACTATCGGGGCTCGGATGCGTTCTGATGCAACGGGGCAAAGTTATAGCTTTTGCCTCGAGGCAATTGAAGATACATGAAAAGAAATATCCCACGCACGATCTCGAATTGGCTGCGGTAGTGTTTGCGTTAAAAATATGGAGGCACTATTTATATGGAGTAAAGTGCACCGTATTCACCGATCACAAGAGTTTAAAATACTTCTTTAATCAGAAGGAGTTAAATATGCGACAAAGGCGATGGTTAGAAACGGTGAAAGATTTTGACTGTGAAATACATTACCACCTCGGAAGGGCAAATGTGGTGGCGGATGCCCTGAGCAGAAAAGCGGATTATGTCCCAATACGAGTAAGGTCGATGCTGCTTGTTGTGACCTCGGGTATACTTGAACGTATCCGAGAAGCGCAAGTAGAAGTAGTGAAAGAAGAGAATTGGAAGAAGGAAAGAATAGTCGGTCAGCTAAAGGATTTGTCGGATGGTAACAACGGGTTGAAGACTCGATCCGGGAGAATATGGGTCCCAAAGTCTTGTGGGGTTAAGACGCTTCTACTAGACGAAGCTCATAAGTCCCGATATTCTATTCATCCGGGTGTAACCAAGATGTACAACGATCTGAAACAAAAATATTGGTGGCCCGGAATGAAGAGGGATACAGTAAAATACGTGGAGAAGTGCTTGACTTGTTTACAAGTCAAGGCGGAACATCAGAAACCATATGGAAAACTGCAACCTTTGGAGATCCCGTTTTGGAAATGGGAACATAGCACTATGGACCTATTGACCAAACTACCTAAAACGATTCGGGGATTCGATGTTATATGGGTGATTGTGGATAGATTGACGAAGAGTGCACATTTTATTCCTATACGCGAAACATATACTTCGGAAAAGATGTCCGGGGTATATACAAACGAAATAGTGGCACGTCACGGAGTACCGGTATCCATTGTGTCGGATAGAGATGCCCGGTTTACTTCAAACTTTTGGAGAGATTTTCAAGAACAAATGGGAACAAAACTTTTCATTAGCACCGCCTACCATCCTCAGACGGATGGGCAGAGTGAAAGGACAATACAGACGCTAGAGGATATGTTACGGGCATGTATCATCGACTTCGGCGGAAGTTGGGATGTTTATCTACCTTTGGCCGAATTTTCAAATAACAATAGTTACCATACAAGCATCGGTATGGCACCGTACGAAATGCTATATGGTAGGAAATGTAGAACCCCGGTGTGTTGGGGTGAAGTGGGACCACGTGAACTGGCCCCTAGCGATGTTGTCCAAGCCACTAATGAGAAAATTGACGTGGTTCGAGCTCATTTGAAAGCAGCCCAAGATAGGCAAAAGTCTTATGCCGATAAAAGATGAAAACCAATTGAATTTCAGATAGGCGACATGGTTATGTTAAAGGTTTCCCTATGGAAGGGCGTTATCAGGTTCAGAAAGAGAGGGAAGCTAAGCCCGAGGTTTATCGGGCCATTCAAAATCATTGAACGGGTTGGCAAGGTAGCTTATCGCCTTGAGCTACCGGAAGAGTTGAGTGGAATACATGGCACATTTCATGTATCGCAGTTGCGAAAATGTCTAGCGGAGGAAACAGCTTATATCCATCACGACGATATCGAAGTGGATAATAGCCTCAACTACGCAGTGAAGCCATTAGAGATTCTAGATCGAAAGGTTAAAGACTTGCGAAATAAGAGAATCGATCAAGTCAAGATCAAATGGGAACATAGGAAGGGTTCGGACACTACATGGGAGTCCGAAGAGGAGATGCGGCGTCTCTACCCTACAATATTCGGTACGTACTTTGGTTTCGGGGACGAAACCCTTTTAAGGGGGGTGGACTTGTAACATCCCGAAAATACAAATTCTTATATTCAAATATGTTGTAAATAAATAAGTAAAATAAACTAGCTAGGAATGACACTAACCTAGTTAGATGGTGATTTGTGAATAGGATAAAGAGTTAAAACAAAATAAAAACGAAAGTTGAGGGACTGAAGGTGTCAAAATTGAAACTAGAATTCAATTAATTAAATAAAACACACACCAAACACACACAAAGGTGTGTCTGGTCGATTAGAACACAGAGGGCGACCAAGGAGAACCCCCAAACCCTAGTTCCTGCTTAATTCATCAAATTAAAGAGCTGAATCAGTTCCAAAATGAAATCCGAGCATAGACTAGTGATCCCCATTGCAAGGAGATCATAAGGTATGTAAAATTTGATAAAAATTCTCTACTTGAAATTCTTATGAATTTGGGGAATTCGAAATCTGAGGATGCATGAATGCTATGTAGATGAAATAGGAACATTGAAATGCCTAGGAGTGAACCCTAGACAAATACATGTTGAAATCTTGCTTAATTCTAGTAAAATCCATGGACACCATTGTAGGTGATTAGTGGGTTATGTAGAACTTGATAAACACTAGGAAATTTAGGGTTGTTCTAGTGTAATTAGACAATTGTGAAGAAATTTCAGAGTTATAGAGGCTAATATTGATATAAGATAGTTTGATTAATGTAAATTTGGTTATATAACAAGTTATGAACTTGTTAGTAAATCGTGTAGAAATTCTGCCCATAAAGTGTTTGTAGAAATGCCTCAAAGAAGGCTTAAAAAAACTGAAATTTAAAGTTAAAACGCATAATTATGACGTTTCGGCAAATTATGCGATATATGATTTTAAAAGAGTTCTAAATGTGTCATGATGGAACTCTATAGGAAAGGATACCGGAGCGTCGAGTGGACAAGCCGGTGGCGATTTGCGTCTGAAGGGCGTGCTTTGAATGTATGTAACTCGATTCGTTACATTGGGTAAATTTTGATAATTAGCATAAGTGTAGTTGAGTTGTAGAATAAAGGTTGTGTTGATTGAAGCGACAATGTTCACTATATGGAATAATAGGTCAAGAATTGGTTAGAACTCGTTGGTAGTCATCATAATGGAGGATTCCGTAGATGAGCCAAACGGGTTGAATAATGGTGTATTGATAGCGTCAAAGTCATTTAATAGTTAACATAGTCATACGAGCATGAAGCCATAAGATGGATAATGAAATGCCGGTGATAATACGCCCCGAAAGTTGGGTAAAAAGCGCCCTATGTTTACTATTGAAAAGATAGAAAAATAAGTGTAACTTTAACGGGTCGAATAAATGCATAGTGATTTTAGTCATTCGGTCCGTAAGCCAAATTTTCGGTAAGGTAATTATAATAGGCACGTCGGTAACGAGATTACAGACGTATAGGAAAAAGAATCACCTAAAACGGACTTACGAGTCAAAAGTTATGATAGTTTAAAGTTTATAATTGGAATTTAGTGATGCTGGACTGATATACAGCAATCAGCAACAACATTCTGTCGAAATCATGCCGTGGCGCTACGCCACGGCCGAGCATAAACCCTGTTGCGCGACGCGACCGGTGGTGGCGTCACGCGACCACCTTTGGTGGTCCTCGTCGCGCGGCGCAACCATCCAGGGTGGATGGATTTTGTTGTTTTTGCATATTTTGGGCATGGAACTTAATCGGACTTATATTTAAGGTGTCAAAACTAATCTTTGTGTGGTTTTGACCATAGGTGACGATGGATCTAATCCGGATGGCGATCAAGCAAATTTCAGGAACCGAACACGATATTTTGAAGCTTCCGCGATTACTTAAATATGTTCAAATCAATGTCTATGTAATTAACACTTAAACACTTGTTCTTTTGTCTTAGGATTTCTTAAACTAGTAGTACTTGTCCTAGATGTTAACTTGGTTAAAACTTCCCTATGTTTGATATAAAATCAAGGTTTTTAGTTTACTAGGACCTTGTTTATAATAAAATATTATGAAAACGAGTAGAGTGTTACAGTCGTTTATTGCTACTTCGTCATCATCCCAATGGCATGATCGCCTAGGCCATCCTGGACCTCATGTTTTGGAGTATCTTAGTTTTCTTAAAGTTATTCCATGTAATAAAAGTAGCAATTCCTTTGTTTGCAATTCATGTCAATTATCAAAAAAAATAAACGTTTACCATTTCATGATTCTAATTCTGTTACTATTATGCCTTTTGATACCATTCACTGTGACTTATGGACTTCTCCAATAACTAGTCATAATGGTGTGAATAGATGACTTTACTAATTTCACATGGATTTACCCACTTAAATTTAAGTCCGATACCAAACTAAGTCCTAATTTTGGTCCTCTATTATAAGACGGTACGTCTTATCGCAGCTTAGCAGGGTGCTCTTCAGTACCTCACCTGTACGCTCCTTATATTGTCCTACAGGTCTGCCTCTTTATGCACGCTCCTGTAGAACCTCATCTTGCGTTCCTCAAACGGATTCTTCGATATTTAAAAGGTACTTTATCTCATGGTCTACCAATCACCCATTCCAAATCACTCAAAATCACTTCCTATTCAGATGCAGACTCGGGGGATGCCCACAGCCCAGACGGTCTACCTCCGGCTATTGCATTTTTACCGAAGACGACCTCGTGTGTCATGGTCTTCCAAACGTCAGCCAACTGTCTCCAGATCTAGCGCCGAGGCCGAATACCGTGGTGTTGTAAACACCGCTGCCGAAGCCACTTGGCTTCGCAACCTAATGCTTGAGCTTCACCTGTGGGTTCATAATGGTACCATCATTTTTTCGTGATAATGTCTCAGCAGTGTACTTATCTGGCAAACCCGTGCAGCATCAGCGAAGTAAACACGTTGAGATTGACCTACATTTTGTACGAGAAAAGGTTCGCATGGGTTCTATTCATGTGTTGCACATCCTTGCAGACTATCAATATGCTGATATCTTGACTAAAGGGCTTCCACGTGTCTTATTTCAGCGATTCAAGTCCAGTTTGCGCATTCGACCAGCCGAAGCTCAAACTGCGGGGGCATATTAGTCTACGCATATTATGTTAATATATGTTGTATACTCTGTATTGAATTTGTAATTATTTCCTGTATATCCTTTCCTATTTTAGCTTAGAGTTTGTTAGGTTGATTGAATAGTGGTATGTTATGTCTGTTCAAAGCCGAACAACGTGGTTGAACACCGCCACCACGTTGATCGGCGGCTATTCACCGCTGTCGTAGTCGTGTTTTGTCGCCACCGCTGACGCGCCTTTTGCCTATTATCTTGCAACTCATAGTAACAATGACCAGATTATAGTTACTTGCAACTCACAATCTATCTCTTTCCATCACTCTCATTTACCGAAGAATGAACTCGTGATTGCCAGAGCCAGGGGAACATGATTAGTGAAGAACCAAATATATATATAAAGTTTTGTGGCTATTCTCAAGAGCGTTAAAACCTAACTGGCACTATCAACTTGTATTATTATATATAACTAGGATATACATATAGAGGTAGTAGGTTACATTAGGATTATACTACAATTTTGAGTTTTAAAGTTATGGTCCTTGCTTGCTGCTTTCATAGTTTTGTAGCGTTTTTTATGTCTTCTGTGAAGTGAGATGTGCTGATGCCAAAATATTGTGCTAGAGCCAAAGCATTTGTTGTTCTTGTATGTGTGTTGCAAAAGAGAGCCTTTATGAAGGCGCAAAATCGGCAAGGACCGACAAAAATGTTACTTTCCCCATTGTCCTTTTACTTCTTTGCCTGCTTTCCCGGTGTTTCATCGTCTGTGTAATAGTAAAAGGATTTTATAGGTAGTTTTATGCATTTGACTTTTTTTTAAAAATGTGGATATATTTGCATATACCTGGCGAATCCGGTGCGCCTCTTTTGGTAGTTGTTTTAGGATCTGGGGTTGCTGGAATTATGGCCGGTTAAAAAAACTGGAGAAGCAAAGCAAAAATCATAAGTAAAAACCAGTAAGTAGTCGTACACACGCATAATCATTAAACAAATATGAAACAACGATAAGAGGCAAAAAGATTCAGCTATGTAATAGTGACTGGAGAAAAAGTATTATGTAAGTTATTTTTTTTAACCGTAAAAAACAGCACAGCAAGCAAAACCTAAGAAAAGCATGAATGAAACTAATAAAACATGCCTACATCATATTGACTAATTGTAAACTATTATGTTCATTTTTATTTGTTTAGGTTGTACAACAATAGAAAGCTATAAAAGCGATTATTAATACCGGTTCTAATAACATTGATATTGTTCGGTGAGTATTGATTCGTTTTGTAAAAGTACTAATCAAGAAAAAAAAACTGAAAAACCGAACCAAACCATTGTTAAAACCGAAACCGAACGGTTTTGAATAACCGAAAACCGAACATTTCGGTTACGGTTTCGGTCATAGTTATCAAAGGCGCGAAACGCACTCAAGGCGCTTAGGCTCCGCCTAGGGCATAGGCGAAAGGCGCAAAAAAAGTGTGGGCCCGAGAAATAAAAAGCGCACTTAAATAAAAAGAAATTAAAATATATTATATCGGTTTTCCTGTATTCTGAGGGTCCAGAATCATTTTGAGAAGCCATTTTTGTATTCTGTGACAACAGATTCAGATTTTAATCAATCAGAAATAAATACTGCAGAATGCAGAATTAAATTTGAGAACATAAAGCACTGTAAATGCTGCAGAATTCAAAATTGGATGTGAAACTAAAAGAATAAACTAAGGAACAAAAGGAAAAGAAAATGTTTATGTTTTGGGAATGACATAAGAGTAGTATCTATAAACTAAAATTACACCTTTAATACATTTTTAGGGTGTCACCGTATCAAAAGCACATCTTTTTAACTAATAGTAAACAAATCTAGAAACTATTACTTTTTGGATTTGGAAGCTGGTCCATCTTTAGATCATAATAACTTTTTAAGTTGAAAGCATATTATATCCTCAATTTGTCTTCATATTTGACTGATAGCAATATAAAATAAAGAGTAAATTAAGATTTTGGCCCCTGTGGTTATATCACTTTTACCATTGCGAAACGATACATGCGATGTATGAAAAAGATGAACGGTACTCCATATCGCGATAAGGGTTTGAGCTTTCGTTGTTTCAGTAGAAAGCGATATCGAGTAAGAACCAAGTGGAAGTGAATCCATGCAATTGGAGGCCATGGCGACGGGCGAAGTCTTTCGAAAACAATCCGAATGAGTTTCTAGTAGCATAAGCAATTTTTGACAGGGATGAAGCTAAAGAAGTAAAGAAGGCTGTGAGCCAAGTTTTAAAGTACTTGTCTAATACAATGCCATTAGATCGCCGCATCGAGCGCAGCCGCAGCGCCACAACGGCCGTATACGCTGCATCGAGCGCAACCGCAACGTACGGCGAGCGCAGCGCCGCCATATACGCTCCATTGAGTGCAGCGTCGCAATGGCCGTATACGCTGCATCAAGCGCAGCCGCAACGTGCCGCGAGCGCAGCCACAACGCCGTATCTAGCGTAGTCGCGATCACAACCGCAACATCGCAGTAGCGAGCGCAGCCGTAGCGCCACACAGTGACGCAGCTTTCAAGGGGCCGGGAGGGGCGGCCGACCCCCTGAACTTTTCGCTTAGTAGTGGTACGCATGTACGTTTCGTATAGAATTTTTTATGTAGATGCGTTTTCGACCCCCGATTTTATAAAAAAAAAATTTACCTATATAGAATTTTTAGGTATTAATTGAACTCATAAAAATAGTGAAACCAAAATATATAATACATGCTTTCATAATTTACAAACACAAATTCATAGAATTCACATGGAACACAACTATTCAAGTATTCAAATTTTGGGTAAAACACATCGCACCAATTTTTTTACAGTTTACAAACATTTATAACATCCCACAAAAAATTCATAAAGCCAATGGCTTGAGCAAGTGAAAGCATCCAACCAAATTTTTACATCCCAGGAAATTTTCATAAAGCCAATATCTTCAGCAGGTCAAAACAAAGCAATCTTACAAACCCTAGATTGTCAATTAAAAGGAATACGCTAAGAAGAACTCACCTGAAAGGTCCTGGTCAACGATTTCAGATGAATTGCTAATTTACTTTGCGTTCTAATCTTCTCAATCTTGCACTAAAGACTTCCAATTGTTCTCATCTGAGATGAAAGTGAAGGAAGCAAGCATTTGAAGATGATAGCCACGTTGACAAGACACGTGGAAGTGAAGAGGAAAAGGGAGGAAAACGTGCGGAGAATATATTATGAAAAATGCACCGACTTTGTGCTTTAAGGTTTAGGGTAATAATAATCTTGTTTACAATTATTATTATTATTATTATTATTATTATTATTATTATTATTATTATTATTATATATTTTGACTTTGGGTTAACAATATAAAAGCATCAAAATTTGTGAGGAACATTTAACA
The DNA here is from genome assembly GCA_030545235.1 of Helianthus tuberosus. Taxonomy (NCBI): domain Eukaryota; kingdom Viridiplantae; phylum Streptophyta; class Magnoliopsida; order Asterales; family Asteraceae; genus Helianthus; species Helianthus tuberosus. The sequence goes on along the minus strand of CM060353.1, from coordinate 25,957,069 downwards.
AGATTTATTATTTATTTATTTTATTTTATTCTGTTATGATTATTTTGTGTGTTTTCACATATAATTTCTCTCTTTTTTTTGCCATTATCTGATTAAATTTTATATATATAAAAATTTGGGTTATTACACTAGAGGGTTCAGGGAATTTTTTGGGAATAAATCACATTGGAGCAGCGTCAATGATTGCGGATGGGCCTATTGTTATAAATGTTTCTGTTTACTTCACTTTCATCTATTAGACTATGTGTCATGGGCTCACGCCCTTGCCACACCACCCAAAATGGGGGTGAAACACCACCCTACCCTGCAGGGGCGTGAGTGGACTCAGGCGTGAGGCTAGTCATGGGCGTGGGGCGAGGCTTTTTATTTTTTATTTTTTTATCCAATCTAGACACTACAAACATGACAACATTAACATGACACTTGTTATTTTAGTGAGCCCATAACACAGAAAATAACTAAAATTAAACAACTCAACACAAAGGTCCAACTGTGAACATTTTACCAATTAAGAAGAAAGCAAATCATAAGCATAATTTAGTATTAGTTAAAAAAGATGCCCCAAACTTTCAGAAAGAAAACATAGCACTGATACTAACAATAAAGTTAACCAAGCTAATTAAGACCAACATGATTGAATCCACGCATGAGAGTTGGCATGGTATTTTGTTCCAAAGAAATCCCCTGCACCTTTTTGGATATTTCTGCCATTGAATGTGTGATACCTGCATGTCTCAAGAGAATAGAACACCATCTTCCCACTCTTGGAATGTAACAGTGGAAAGTAGATCTTGTTCTCCATTTCTGGCGTTTTGGCTTCCACACAGAGACACGTAGTACCACAAATATAAATCACATGTCTTCCTAAACTATCTATTTTCTCCCATTCTTGTGTCGAATCATTCATCTTCAATACTTGCACACATCCTCCAACCTCATCCACCGTCACTAGTACAAGACGATGCTCATCACAACAACAATTTACTAAAAAGCATTGTGCATATGAATAACCCGGGGCTTTAGCCACAACAGCGTTGGTAAAAACATTCCGTTCCGGATTTTTCTTCAAGAAAACATGAAGCGCTCCCTCGTTCAAGGCATAAGTATCTCCGTCACGGATTGTAGGAAAACGAAAGGAATGTGGAGTGGCACCCCCAAAATCCATTTGAAACAAAGTCCAAGAATGATTGGAAGAAGAAGAAGGAAGGTGAATGAAAACTTCTGATGGAGCTGATCTCGATAATCCAACAACTAGACAATCAGCACAAGTTGGTGGGTCTGAGAAACAAAAGCTGCTTAAATTAGGCGCATGATCTGGAAGCTTACGGATATCATTTGTGAAGGGGTTAAAGAAGAACAATCTATCACCACGTCGTTCATTGGTGCGTTTTAACAAAAGCAACCAACCATACCTCGAACAACATATTTGCAAATCACCAATCAATTCTTGAGGTGTTGTTATACAGTATTTGTCACCAAACATGGGATCTATAAATGTGATAATGCCTTGATGTTTGTCTAACACCATCAGCCATGGCGAAACTAATGAATATGTCTGCAATCTCCTTAGTGATGCTTCATTCCTCCATTGAATCATAGGTGCTGCTAAATGACAACGTTTGCATGTCGCACGGAAGTTAAGGTATTCGACACCAACACAAAGCTCCATAATCATCTTCAAAACATCAAACGGAATATTGAGAAGGTGCGGTTCCAAATTCTCTTCGTTCATATCCCTAACCATGATGATCTCATCTTCTTCTGGAGTTTCACACTCGGTTTCTCCACCATAGCCATACAACCTCACATCAAACTATAGTTAAGAATTCTTTTCTCATGGAAAATATACAACATGTAAGATAGATAGATAGATTCATACTCGCGTTCCCATTGGCTTGATTGCTCATAAAACGAAAAAGGAGATTGGGAGATGGTTTTGCCTTTGACGTCATACGAGTATATTACTTTGCCCGTCTCACCACCAAAAATGTGTGCATAACCCCCTAACTCTAAGGCAGCTGCATCACGGTAAAATATTGAGTACTCATTCGTAAGATCTATAAAAAAGAAAGCGTCTTGGAGATCTTCCATTTCTTCCCAAATCATACTAGTCGTGTCCCATTTAAACAAATAAACAGCAGCAACTGTATTCCCGCACAGCTCATTAAAATCTATTTTGATGTAGAACAGGTCGTCACAATATCCTTTCAGAAAAAGCAGGGAGGCATGAGAATAACTGAGGAAAGGATAAGGGAGTTCTCCAAATAAGAAAAGATATATGACGACATCTTCTTCATCCTTGACCACGATGTCAACTTGTACAGCAACACGAGAGCGACTGCTCAAGGCAAATACTTTACCATTGTAACAAGTCAGGCAATGCAAGCAACCATCATCGTGACCGGTTATGCTCTTGAGCTGCTTGGCATATGTCAATTCCTTCCATCTTAACCTCTTTCTTTTTTTACGCGCCGCTAGCTTACATATAACAATGGTAGGACTTTCGGTTCTTGTTAACATGAGAATCGAAGTAGGATGGTTGGGAGGGGATGACAGAAAACATTCTTGGACTGATTCAACATCTCCATCTATCAAAGTCAAGGGAGGGAGATGTATCGTCTTAGAAGTCGCAGGGTTCCAAAGATACCACATGATGTTGTGTGCGAGAATCACCCATCCATGGAAACACCCTCGGATACGTCTCTCGTTCAACCTAGGGAGTCGGAAGCGATGAACTGACATCCACTCGTACATGGTACAGAGATTCTTGTATTTGGTATCGGCTTCTTCGGCATCAAGGCTTTTTTTAAGGAACCATGGATATTTTAAAGATGTGGTAGGCAATCGATTACATGCTGAGCCACAAGCAATGTGCTTCTGCTCCATCTGTAACATGTTAGAGTTAGTATAAAAATCATAAAGTAATTGACTTGGGAACCAAACTGAGCTTATAGGTTCATAGTTATCTTCCCAAAAACATAAATCTTGCATTTTTAAGGAAGTTGTAAATGTTGAACAAGAAAGATGAACTATTCACATATTTTTAAGGTTTGGAAACAATCATACAAAAGGTTGATCGTTCAAGATTGCAACCTTCTGCTTCTTCCAAATCAATTTCAATTATCACACTCGAACACCAACTGATTCTCACATCAACTAACCCAAATACCCAATCATGACCAATCTCATATCATTAACCAAAAAAAGTGACAGAAAACAAACCTTTTACTCACCCAAATCGCCAAACTTGAGACTTTGTCTTCGACACTTCGATCCGTCACTTCTCACTTGAAAATTTCGAAACTGCGAATTGCAGCCCTGAACAATCGAGCAGAGCAGCAAAGCAACGCCAACCGATTAGGGATCGTCGTGGGTGGTTCATTCTTTTTCGTAAAAGTGATTGGACATTGGGCTTTAGTTTAAATGGATTTTAAATAAATTGGTTAATGGGTTAATTGGGCTTTGAATTAAATGGGTTAGTGGGTTATTATCATTAATTAATATTACTACCTTTTTTAATTTAGATTTTTGGGCTAAAAGTTTTAAAAATAAAAACAGAGGGGGCGCCCGGGGTAAAACAACCGTAAAATTTACACTCATCAAAGCTTAAACGTTGATGATACCAGGGAGCACTTACAGGACACGTAATCACCATCTTTTACATTTATTTTTAACTTTTTATTTCAACATAATATATAAGATGTATTTAAATAATTTTAACAGAGTTCGATAACATTTAAATTATATAATTCTTGAAGAATGTTCTATACAGAACACTAAATATTACGAGAACAAAATGAATCACTCATTTTTTCAATCTTAAAAAACCTAAAAAATAAATGAAAATATCACAAATGTAAGATTAATTGTTTCTCACACTAGAATTCAAAACAAACATGAAAAATTTTATGTTTTTATATATTCTACATATATGTAGGTTAAATTACATGCATGTATGTAGACTATGTGTTGATAAAAATATTTGGATTTTTATGTCTATAGAATACACATACAAATGTAAAAAAATCAAAATAATATGAACCTTATATCCTAACATTTAATAATTTAGAGTTGTTATTTTTATTCTCACAATAATTAGTGTTCTATAATCACCTTTATCCTATAGCAGACGAAGAGCAGAGGTTTTATTTGTCACTGTAGCTTAAAGTCAACAACCCTAATTGTATCCCCTATAAATACTTCTCATTCATGTACTGTAACTTTTGAGCACCTAATATAAAGAGCAAACTAGTTGTGGAGAGTGGACGTAGATCAAGCTTGATCGAACCACTATAAATCCTGTGTTCTTGTTCTTGTGATTTAGTGTGTGTGAGTGAGCTGTTGTGTGTGTTTGTTCTTGTTGGTTGTGTGATATATCCCTAACAACTGGTATCAGAGCTCAGGCTCTCGATTGATTCACACAAACAAGTAGCAAAGGAGGTGAAGAGGAAGATACCTGCAAATCGCGACTAGGGTTTCAGAAACCCAGTAGCCGCCGCCGCCGCTGTTCATCTTCCCGCCACTAGCACATCCGCCGCCGCCTAGGGTTCCAAATTAAAGACCATCCTTGCTGGAAATCGCATCTAGGGTTTCAAAATCGAAGGTCTAGGGTTTCGATTTTGCTTGGGGTCGCTGGATTTCAGAAGGAGAAAAAAGGTTTTTTTTTTGTGCGTAGGAAGAAGAAGAAGAACAGACGTGTTCTTTTTTTTTTCTTTCTTTAAGGGAATCAAGTTTCCCCTATTTGCTAGAAGAGCTCCTCAACTTTGACAAGGATCTCATTACCTATCATTATTTGTTCAATCGCCATTTTAAAGCTTGAAACAGATAAGTATTTGTTTTCGTTTGTTGCTTCCGCTAGTATAATTATCCCTTTGCAGTACGAACTCGTTTAGTTTGTAGTAGTTGATAATTATTTGTTAAAAATGGCAGAAGATAGTAAAATCAAGATTGACAAGTTTGATGGTAGTGATTATGGATTTTGGAGAATGCAAATAGAAGATTTGTTGTATCAAAAGGGTTTGCATTTGCCTATATTGGGACAACAACCAGATGACATGTATGATGAAGAATGGAAGTTGCTGGATAGACAAGCTTTGGGTGTGGTTAGGCTTTCTTTGGCAAAGAGTGTTGCGTATAACGTTGTCAATGAAACAACTACTTACTGTGTATTGAAAGCTTTGTCCAACATGTATGAAAAACCATCTGCTTCAAACAAAGTATTCCTCATCTGACAATTGGTTAACACCAAGATGAAGGAAGGCATGTCGGTTACCTCTCACATAAACGAGTTTAACTCGATTATCTCTCGTTTAGCCTCAGTTGAAATAAAGTTTAATGATGAAGTACAAGCGCTCCTCCTTCTATCATCTTTACCCGACAGTTGGTCAGGTACAGTCACAGCTGTTAGTAGTGCATCCAGCACTACAAAACTCACTTTTGAGAGTATTTGTGACTTGATTATAAATGAAGATATCAGACGGAGAAGCAATAATGAAACTTCCAGTTCAAGTTCTTTATTGCACACAGAAAGTAGAGGAAGAAGAAACGATAGAGGAACTAATCGAGGTAGATCAAAGTCCAGAAAAAAAAGGGGGCACTCAAAGAACAAAAAAGACATTGAATGTTGGAACTGCAAAGAAAAAGGTCACTTTAGAAGCCAATGTACAAAACCAGCTGCAAAGAAAGAAGTAAACAGTTTATCTTCTGAAGAATCAGGAGATGCTCTCATATGTTGTGTTGAGAATTCAGTGGAATCCTGGATTATGGATTCTGGTGCTTCTTTCCATGCTATCTCATGCCCAGATATGGTCAAGAATCTACGAACAGGTAACTTTGGTAAAGTTCATTTAGCCGATGACCAAATGCTTGATATTACGGGTATTGGAGATGTAGACTTGAAGACCTCATTGGGAACTATATGGACATTGAAAGATGTCAGGGTTATTCCTAATTTGAGGAGAAAGTTGATTTCAGTTGGTAAATTGGACGATGAAGGGTTTAATGTTCACTTTGGGGGTGGACAATGGAAAGTGATCAAAGGCAACTTAGTGATTGCCAAAGGAAAGAAGCAAGGCACTCTATACATGGCAGAGATTCATGCTGAAGGTGTTTCATGCCATGACCACCAATCCGAGTCCATCTACTTTATGGCACAGTCGACTCGGACACATGAGCGAGAAGGGATTGAAGATGTTGGCTCAGAAAGGGAAGTTTCCAGACTTGAAGAAAGTGGAAACTGAATTCTGTGAATCTTGTGTCCTTAGTAAACAAAACAGAGTCACTTTTGTGAAGACGGAGAGGACACCGAAAGCTCAGAAGCTGGAGCTTGTTCACTCGGATGTATATGGACCAACATCAGTTTCATCTCTAGGGGGCTCGAGATACTATGTTACCTTCATTGATGATTCAACACGCAAGGTATGAGTCTATTTTCTTAAACATAAATCTGATGTATTTGATGCTTTTAAGATATGGAAATCTGCTGTTGAAAATGAAACTAATTTGAAGGTAAAGTGCTTAAAGTCGGACAATGGTGGTGAATACATAAGCAAGCAGTTCACTAACTACTGTGCCAAGAAAGGGATAAAGATGATCAAGACGGTTCCTGGAACTCCTCAGCAGAATGGTGTAGCTAAGAGAATGAACAGAACACTGAATGAGAAGGCAAGAAGCATGAGGTTGAATGCAGGGATGCCCAAAACATTCTGGGCAGATGCAGTTAACACTACAGCCTACTTGATCAACCGATCTCCATCAGTTCCCTTGGGTTTCAAACTGCCAGAAGAAATGTGGCAAGGAAATGAGGTAAGTCTCGAACACTTAAGAGTCTTTGGTTGTAGTGCTTACGATTTGTTAGAAGATGGTGACAGGGATAAGTTAGACTCAAAGTCCAATAAGTGCACATTCATTGGTTATGGGTCAGAAAAAATGGGTTACAGGCTTTGGGATAATGAAGGCATAAAAGTAATCAGAAGCAAAAAATGTCATCTTCAATGAAAACGATTGTACAAAGACAGAAACACCAAAGGGCCAGAAGTTCAAAAAGAATACGTTGAATTCGAAAGTGGTGAGACAAGAAAAGAAGCTTCAGTCGACATTCCAGAAAATGGGGATGAGTCAAGCGACAGTGGGAGCTTAGGGGATGATTCTAGTAATGATTCGGAGGTAGAAGAAGCTACTCCTTCAACTCCAAACTCCCCAGAAACACCTCAAGTTCAACCAAGAAGGTCGTCTAGAGCCACTAGACCGCCAAACAGGTACTCACCATCAGTCAACTACATACTTTTGACAGAAAATGGTGAACCCCAGTGTTACTCTGAATCTATGGGGTTGAAAGATTCGTTGCAGTTGGAGCTTGCAATGAAAGATGAAATGAAGTCGCTTGAGAAGAACAAGACATGGCACTTGACAAAGCTTCCATCTGGGAAGAAGACTCTTCCGAACAAATGGGTTTTCAGGGTCAAGGATGAACATGATGGTACCAAACGGTACAAAGCAAGATTAGTAGTCAAGGGATTTCAACAAAAAGAGGGAATTGATTTCAATGAAATATTCTCTCCATTGGTGAAGATGACTACCATCAGACTTGTTCTCAGTATTGTAGCAGCAGAAGGCTTGCATCTAGAGCAGCTAGATGTTAAGACAACTTTCCTACATGGTGACCTAGAAGAAGACATCTACATGACACAACCAGAAGGTTTTCAGGTTAAAGGCAAAGAAAACTTGGTGTGCAAATTGAAGAAGAGTTTGTATGGTCTGAAACAAGCGCCCAGACAATAGGACTTGAAGTTTGATAACTTCATGAAAAGAGTTGGTTACAAGAGATGTGACAATGACCATTGTTGTTACATTAAGAAGTTTAAGGGTTCTTATATCATTCTACTACTCTATGTGGATGATATGTTAATTGTCGGTTCAGACATGTCAGAGATCAAGAAGTTGAAGAAACAAATGTCTGAAGAATTTGAGATGAAAGACTTAGGAGTTGCAAACCAAATACTCGGGATGAGTATTTTCAGAAACAAAGAAGATGGTTCTTTGACACTATCTCAAGAGAAGTACATTGAGAAAGTGTTAGAGAGATTCAGCCTTAAAGATGCCAAGATCAGAAGCACACCTTTGAGAAGTCACTTTAAGCTTTCTAAAGTTCAGTCACCCAAATCAGATGAAGACAAAGCAGAAATGGCTAAAGTTCCGTATGCATCTGCAGTTGGTAGCCTCATGTATGCAATGGTATGCACGAGACCAGACATTGCTCATGCAGTGGGAGTTATTAATCGATTTATGTCCAATCCGGGAAGAGAACATTGGGAAGCAGTTAAATGGCTGCTAAGATATTTAAAGGGAACTTCAAAAGTGGCATTGCAGTTTAAAGGGAAAGAGGTTATTCTGAAGGGTTTTGTAGATGCGGACCTTGGTGGGGTAAAGAGTCATTCAAAAGCACCACATGGTATGTCTTTACAGTGGGAGGCACTGTTGTAAGTTGGATGTCCAAACTTCAGAAAAGTGTTGCCCTTTCAACCACAGAAGCGGAATATATGGCAGTTGCTGAAGCAAGTAAAGAGCTTATTTGGTTGAAGAATTTTCTCAAAGAGCTTGGCAAGGAACAAGTTGATTGTGCACTGTTCTGTGACAATCAAAGTGCAATACACCTACCCTATCTTCCATTCGAAGACGAAACATATACAGTTGAGATATCACTTTATCAGAGATCAAGTCAGTGATGGCACTCTGAAGTTAAAGAAGATTAAAGGAACTGAGAATCCAGCTGATATGTTGACTAAGGTTGTCACCTTAGAGAAGTTGAAGCTTTGCATAGCTTCAACTGGCCTTCAGGTTAACTGATGAGAAGGCCTCCCACAAGTAGTAAAGATGAAGAGGTTACAGAGGTACTTATGAATATGAAGTTGCATGGAGTGCAGTTTGAAGTCGTCAAAGCCTCCAAGTAGGAGATTGTTGGGTTGTGGAGGATTTGACTAGAGTGATAACCCAGATGACCAAGTTAACCTGTCTGGGTTATGCCTTAGAAGCAACTGATAACCCAGATGACCAGATATCTCGTCTGGGTTATGCCTTAGCTACAACTGATAACCCAGATGCCCAAATAACTCGTCTGGGTTGTGGAAACAGATAACCCAGATGTGGGTTGTGAGGTTTTAACCAGAGCAGAGGTTTTATTTGTCACTGTAGCTTAAATTCAACAACCCTAATTGTATCCCCTATAATTACTTCTCATTCATGTACTGTAACTTTTGAGCACCTAATACAAAGAGCAAACTAGTTGTGGAGAGTGGACGTAGATCAAGCTTGATCGAACCACTATAAATCCTGTGTTCTTGTTCTTGTGATTTAGTGTGTGTGAGTGAGCTATTGTGTGTGTTTGTTCTTGTTGATTGTGTGATATATCCCTAACATATGTTGATGACATCATAGTAACAGGACGCTCAATAAAGGACAAATCAAACTTTAAGAAAGAAATGAGAGGAACATTTGAAATGTGTGACTTAGGACCAATCACTTATTATCTAGAAATTTAAGTCAAGAATCAGTCAAAATAAACCTAAAGCAAGCAGCCAATGTAACGAAAGTCCTAAAAAAGCAAGCAGCCTATGTAAAGAAAGTCCTAAAAGAAGCAAGGTTAGAAGACTGCAATCCAACAAAGTATGCAATGGAAGGAGGTTTAAAGTTGACAAAAGAAGACAAGAGTGAACTGGTCAGCACAACTGAATATTAGAAAGTTAATTGGATGCCTAAGGTATCTTACACATACAAGACCAGATATAACATATGAAGTTGGATACGTAAGTAGATACATGGAGAAACCAAGAGCAACTCACATGCAAGCAGTCAAACTATAGAATACACCAAAGGAACGTCAGACTATCGAATAGAATACACCAAAGGAAAGAATGAAGGAATCATTGGATTTAGCGATAGCAGTTATGGTGTAGACCAAGACGATGGAAAAGGAACTACAGGAACAATATTCTACTATAACGAAGCACGTATTACATGGGCAAATCACAAGCAGAATACAGTAGCATTATCATCTTGTGAATCAGAATTTAGAGCAACTATATCGGCAACATGTCAAGCGTTATGGTTACAAGCACTCCTTAATGAACTTACAAAAAGAAGAACCAAAGAAGATAACACTACGAGTAGATAAAAAGTCGGTCGTACTACTCATGAAGAACCTTGTGTTTCATGGGAGTGCTATCGAACAATAAGTTGAAAGTTGGGAGTGGTGTGGTACAAATCGAAAGTTTGGAGTGCTATCGGCCAAGTAGTAAAAGTTGGGGTTATTAATTTAAATCTAATATCCCTAACAATAGTTATAACATAACAATATTAATCTAACTTATACTATAATCATGAATTAGGCTAACAGTCTCCCCTCTATTTCTTGATTTCTTCTCCAAGGTCTTTGATTCTAGTGAGGCTTCTCATCTCCATGGACTGGATCATTGGTAATGCTTTAAGGAGTATATCAGCTCTTTGCATTTCTCCACCTATGCGCTTCACTTGAATTTGCTCGTTCTCTGTGCATTCTCTGATGAAGTGGTATCTTGTGTTGATATGCTTGATCTTCCATGAAACACATGGTTCTTCATGAGTGGTATGGCCGACTTGTTATCTACTCGTGGTGTTATCTTCTTTGGTTCTTCTTCTGTAAGTTCACTAAGGAGTCCTTGTAACCATAATGCTTGACATGTTGCCAATATAGCTGCTATAAATTCTGATTCACAAGATGATAATGCTACTGTATTCTACTTGTGATTTGCCCATGTAATACGTGCTTCATTATAGTAGAATATTGTTCCTGTAGTTCCTTTTCCATCATCTCGTTCTACACCATAACTGCTATCGCTAAATCCAAGAAGAAAATGAATTCAAGAATAAGGGGGTGAATGAAGGTTAATCTTGAATTAGCATTAAAGTTAAGGGTTTATTTTATAAAAGTTGACCTATTTTAGTTGACTATATTGTAATAGGGTTAGGAAAGATTTATTTGTCTTGGAGAGGAAGTTTAGTATAACTATAAATAGGGGTCTAGGTTTTTGTTTTATTTGTCCATTTTTCTTGTAAGTTTGTATGTTCGTTTGATTGAATAGAAAAAGTCATAAGTTTGTCTCCCCAATATCTCGTGTCCGTGTTTATTGATACCATTGTTTCAACCGTCTGGGCTAACAAACTTTTTATACACGTAGCCTGTCAAATATGTTTACATTTTTTATTAAGTACTTTTACTAATGACTTTCTCATAAATCATTTAACATATACGTGTCACGCATAATATTGTTATTTTTTGAATAACCATTTAAAATTCAGGTTCATCTTCTTACGCATTGACGATGGAGGTTGTTTGATTTTAGTTTATGATGCATTTATTATGTTTACTTTTTGTGTGCAAGAGTTATGGGTGCTATTATATCCTTGTAGCAACAATAATATGGGCAGCTTCATGAAGAAAGCTAAAATGTGTCTGAAGTTAAATCAAGTTATTGACTTCAATATACATCAAAGTATCACTGGTGAAGGGCTTAGCCCGGCAAAGTATATAAAAAACAAAAGAACTTACACCACTAAGAGGGGCTTACCCCCGTATCATCACTAAAAACACTCCCTTTAGGGACCAAAAGTAAGAAACAATACAACCTACTCTATCATTCCGCAAGAAACTAAACCTACTCGTCGTGTTGCACCTAATCTTACAAAAATAAAACATCAGGTGAGAATAACAAGGCTGGCCAAACAAAGGGGCCAGCCAACGAAAAATGCTATTTCGAAAACTAAAAAGGTAAACAATCCCAAATACCCCCAACCCAAATATACAGGAAACTTTAGCGCCTAGGTCGGCCCAAAGAGTGGCCGAGCCTAGATACCCCTAGCCCCAAATTTTACGCCTAAAAAGCATATCCAACTCATAATTGATGGTGCTCTAGATGTCCTTGCCGGTGCCCTTGAATAACTGAACCAACAATTGGGCCTTCAACATAGTATTGCAATATAGGCCCATGATGAGACAACTAAGCCCAATAACCAGACTGCTTTCGATGATCTTTTTACCCCAATAATGAGCTTTCCATTGCTACATGTAACCAGGCCCACTACAGTTTAAATGGACCCTGGCCTTAAAAAAACCACAAACCGGTACCTAAATCGCCATGTTATTATGATCCTCATGACTATTGAATGCTATTGTATCTCATGTTGATGTAGACACATTTCATGTGATTCCCTCTCTCGTTAGGATGGGTGGTGTGGGATAAAGCTTTTAGCCACATCAGCGCTAACTCTGTAGGGGGCTACATTGTTAAAATGTTAAATGTCTTTTTTAACGACAATTCGTTTAATCCCTGTCGTCTGTGAGATTAGAACCTAAGACATCCCCCTCTCAAACACATAAAGCCCCTTTCATCATTGCTCAATTATTTTTAATTTAATTTAGATTTATATTAATATTAATATTAAACAATAAATAAACTATATATATATAAATATTAAAATTCAAACACAACACGTCACGATTAATCACTAAAAATATATTATTTTTACTCGTCTTCGTCGTCACTCCATAGATGTTCAACCAAATCCGCTCGGAATTCAAGTATGAAATTCTCAAAAAGAAATAAAAATCAGTGACTTATACGAAAGCGACATCGAAAGTGTGTATCATCATCATACAAAGGGTTTTGAGCGAAAATCAGCTACCAAACGTTGATGAGCACCTAACTGATCTCGTTCAAGGGGCACTCTTGTCTTGTGCGTGGCTCGGACGATTCAACTTCGTCTCTTAAAAGTTGAACCGCCTCTTTTGCCACTGTGATAATCAAGTCGTCGAGCATTCCCACGTCATAACCTGATGAGTCGGATGACGAGTTTGGAAGATATTTTTTTACAAAAAAAAGTGGAGAGAATTTATGTGTTTGAGGGTTTAGAATGTTTTGTGTGTTGTGCTTGGGTTACCAACGATCATATCCACAATCAATCTGTCATTCCCCATGCATGGCGCTCGCCAGCCTCATAACAATTCCATTGATTGATGGCACCCCCTATGGCGCCTTGGCGACGGTGTTCGGGTGCCATCGTGCTTACATAGCACGAGGCGCTAGCCCACACCACTCGTTCTTATATTCTAATTTTTATGTGTAACATAATATAGATTATTTTAATATTTGTCATAATTTTATATATAAAAGTATTAGAGTTTATTACAGTTTTCTTTCATGGGCTACTTTGTGTTTGCATTTTTTTTTTCCACTTGAATTCAACTTATTATCTTTATACAATTTTTCTGCTAAGTTAGAGAGTTTTTTTAACATGTCTAACTGGCAACAAAAAACAAATCACAATATACCTCGAATAAAAAAATGGATATGGGTGTCAACCAAATCATATGGACGAGAACTGAATTTACTCAAATTTTTATTATATGACCGTAGGTAAAAGTTCCTATACAAATGACCATTTGTCTAATAAGTGTTTTACATCTTTAGATCAAATTTTTAATGACCAAGATTGGAATGGCAAAAATGTCAATTGTATTTTAATATTTTATGGCTTATTTGATTTGATAGGGGTATAAGTGTCAATAAACATCATTTAAATTAAGAAACTATACCAATTTAATCCATAACCACGATTTTCAATCATAAAATCAAGGATTCTCTCATCCCCCACCTTAGTCTGCCGCTAACTACCACTGAAAAAAACCTAAACCTCCTTCTAACAACATCCACGGCTTCTTTCTTCGACGATTTCCTCATATCCTAACCGTTTCTTGCTTGATTGTGCTTGGGTACAAAACACCATGTGTTAACGCAAGTGTTTCTTGCTTGATATCTGGAAGAAATATTTTAAGATTCAACGCGTGGTGTTTAATTTCTGAAAACATTGTATTGTGATTCAAGTCATGATGTTTTAACATCTGGAATCAGTAAACATTTTATTGTGATTCAAGCCATAGTGTTTTAATATTTGGAGTGATTGTATTTGCTATTCCAGTCATGGTGTTTTAACATATGAAAGAACGATATTAAGATTCAAGATGTTGTGTTTTAAACATCACGACACATTGTATCGTGATTCAAGACATTGTGATTTTAACATCTCGAATGATTGTATTGATGTTCAAGTCATGGTGTTTTAACGCAGTTGTAAAACACCATGAATTGAATTATACCTTTATTTAAACACCATGTTATGTAAATATGTAGCAACACATTAAATATCATACACGATTAAAACACCATTCTAAGAACATCTTCTAGAATGCAGGTTGTAACACCGTGATTGAACTAAGAATTTATTAAAAACCAATAGGGATGGCAAAAAAGCCCAAGCCCGATAGGTATACCCGAAACCCGAAACATACGGGCCGGGTATACCCGAAGCCCGACGGGTATGGGCCGGGTATGGGATTAAAAATATAAAAATACTCGGGTACGGGTACGGGTATGGGATTTAGCTGTACCCGCCCGATACCCGGCCCGTTTACCCGAATAATACCCGAAAAGCATATTATTTTAAATTTAATTTTCCATTTATATAAACTTTAGTACATACACTTATTCATATTATTTTGCTTTGTTGTTTGTCTTCAAGACTTTAACATACAAACATAAGATTTTATGTTTAGTTATGTTGTTTCTATGTAGATTAAAAATGTGTGTTAGTTTTGCAATTTTCTAAACACATTTCAAGGTGTTAGAGAGATTACTTGGGTTGTGAATAATGCTACTATTTTTCATGTTTAGTGTTCAATTAAATGCAAATTATATAAACTGACATTATATGTTCCAAAGTAGCAATACATTAATTAGTTAATTATGCAGACATATGTTTCAAATATGCATTTGAATATGATATATTTGTATGTTATTGGTCATATTTTCCTTTGTTGTAGTTACTAAAGTAGTAAATTATATAAACATTAGAGAAAAAAATGCACATGAGAGTTTCAATAATATTTTTAACAAATTAATGGGTATACCCATTACCCGCGGGTATACCCGATACCCGATGGGTAAATACCCGAAAAATACCCGACGGGTAACGGGCCGGGTACGGGTAACGGGCCGGGTACGGGCCAAAGAATTACAACCGGGTACGGGCTTGGGATTACTAATACCCGGCCCATTTCCATTCCTAAAAACCATGTTATGAATTAGTTTTGATGTTTGTGAATGATGTAGTATGCGAATGGTTATCAAACCCTTAAATCAGGGATTCTCTCTCTCTCTCTAGATTTGTAACTGCAGATTCATTACTATATTTGAATTGTTAATTCATTTACAAGCATACCCTTAAGACTTAATTTTAATTAGTGTGACATGTTCTCACTATATTCCTTCTTATACTTCTCACATAAACCATCATTTTTACAATAACCTCACCCTATAAAAATGTATTTAGTATATTGAAAAAGTTGTATAAATATATGAATATTGTACACAAGTAAAGATATCTTTTGAGAAACTCAAGGATGTCGGAGAAAAATGTGAATCTTCAAGCTAATATGTTTCTAGAAGAGTGTAGAACTTTTTATGCAAATGTCTAGAATATTTTTTTAAGGTAGATTTATAGCCATCGGATTAGAATAAACATGGCCATTCATTTTAAGAGTGATCCCCTATATATCAAAAGATGGTTCATCTCTTTACTGAAAATGAGAGTTATGTGTCTTTGTTCCTATAATCCATTGACTAATCACTCACTTATCTTTCCGCCATTCATTTGCAACTTGGTTCATGATTTTGAATCTCGTTAGGTTTCTTACTAAACTTTTGGCAATACGTACAACAATAAACATGGGTTACATTTTTATCCATCATTTTTCTTTTCTCTTATATGAGATTTATGTAAATCCGTCAAAAATGGGTGAAAAAAAAAATCCAATCCGTTTTTCAAAACCGGATCCGAACCATTTGTAGACCGGTTCGAATCGTTATAAATAAAATATATTATGTTAGACCCTGCTCCAATTTATTTATGAAACTTAAGATAATTATAAAAATAGTTTTACAGGGTTTAATGTTAACAAGTTATTTAAATAAATCAAAATGCTTAAGTTCTAAATTAAATTTATCAAATTATAAACTTTGGCGGCCATTTTTAGCCATATAGAAAAATAGTTTAAGTTAATAAAATAAAAAAAAACGTTGGTTCAACTTTTATACATTACATAAACTTGGAGGGTCACCTAAATTATCCTCTCCAAACTCGTTATTTAATTTCCAAAATCAACGATATTGGCACCTTTTTAACTTTGTATAACTTAAATCAAGCTGTAAAGCGTTTCCTAATATACTACACCAATTGTCGCCTTTTATGATCAAACGAACCAAATCAAATCTTCACTCAAATTACAATTCTTTCCTTATAACGTGTGCCAGTGTAATCTAGTTTATATTCAAGCCTTCAAACAGTATCTCGAACCCAAAAACCACCACCCATCTTGCTGATGTGTTTTCCTTTTTACCGGGTCTCGGTAACACGGTTTGCAACGCCGCTCCTAGGCTTTGTTTCAATGACCTCCAGCCGCCACCGCGTACCCATCGACTTGTTGTTGGAAGACATTCTACACTTATACGTAGATCTACTACCGTTCCGCATATAAGGTACCGATACAAATCTGTCGTATTTTTGTTTCATAAATTGAATCAGAGTAAAAAAAATAATAGGAACATAAATACTCTTCTACAAAAATTCAAAGAAGCAGATGAAGTAAATATTACATGCGGCTCAACAAGTGTACTAATACTACAATGTCGAGTATGTGTTTAATAATAAAAAAAAATCGATTTTTTTTTGCTTGTATGGGAAACAATGGAGTTTGGTTGAAGTTCTAGGTCACGATCTCATGAAAGGGGTGTTTGTTACTACTATTATTTATTTATCTATACATTTTTTTTTCCTCCGCATGGATCTCTTTTCAAAGTTTCAAGTTATCACTGTCTTATATTCATTATCCACTAATTTTTTTTTCTGTATTTACAAGTGTTAACAAAATATATATTTTTATTTATTTAATAAAACTTCTTATCAAATCCAGTGTTACGTTTATTGATATAACTTATTCCAATGGCTAGGTTATATTAGGCTACACGGTATGGGTGACGGAGGGATGGACGGCGACGGGGGTGGCGGCACAGGGGTGACGGAGCGGCGCGAGAAGAAAGAGGGGGGCCCACATGTTTTGCTCCGTCCTGAACGGCCAAAGTCCGACGGAGAGGACGATGACTGGACGGCGACGGACCGGGCGGCACGGTGTTCCGCCCGTCGCCGACCCACGACGAACCGGGGCTGAACCCCATACCGTGTAGCCTTATAATTCATGAATGTCATTGTTAGGGGAGGAGGGGTGGTTCACTAGTGATAGTTTCTATCACTCCCACTATCCAATAAATCATGTCATGTCATCACCCAATATTCTATCACTAGTGATAGAAATGTAGGCGGGGTGGTATCACTAGTGATGGAATTCTATCACTCCCCAATTTTTATAATTTTTATTTTTAGAATTATGCCATTTTATAGAATTCTGCCATATTCTATCACTATATGTACACGTGTTGTAGTGAGGGTGCTCCCATTTTCTTCCATGTACACGTGTTGTAGTGGGGTTCCATTTTAATTCTGCAACATGCAGAGCAATGAATGAACTATCATTTTCTTCAACGCGTTAACAATTCCACGCGTTACATTTATAACGCGTTAAAGTATAGGCGACGGCGGTGTTCCGTGATGGATTAACGAGTGATCGGGGTGGTATAACGGACCACCCCGTGTTCCCTTAACTGATGGCAAATATTTCTTGTTAGTAAAACTATATATTGTATGAAATAAAGGGAAAACGATGATATTAAATTATATGACATATACTGTGTATAAAATCACAAGGCTTGGGTATGTTCAAAAAAATAGAAAAAAAAATGTTGCTTTTGGAAAGGCTGATTCTAAATACACCCCCTCCCTCCTGATTATACCCCCCCTTGTGAGAGGAAAACTGCCGGTCCCACGCGGGCCCCACCTGTAAGTATGTGAGAGGATGGGGTGTAAAAAGTAATTAGGGGGGTGTAGAAAGTAGCACCCTTTGGAAATCCTAGCGAACGAAATTAATGTTCTATGTTTTTTTCCCTTTCTTGATTATACTATTTTATCTCAGTTAGGTGCTGTTTGTTTTTTCCTAAAAGTACTTCAGAACCTCTTATGCCTGCGCCGCGCAGACCACGCGCAGACATAAGGGTCTGCAGCTTGTTTGTTTTTTAGAAGAGGTTAGGTCTTCAAACCTCTTCCCCACCTCTGCTTCATGCAGACTTGGCCTGAGGTCTTCAAACCTCTTCTCAAGAGGTATCTCCTTCTCAAAACACCTCAGCCGACATACACCTCCCCCACCGGCTCCTCCTCCTCAGCCGACATACACCTCAACCACCTTCACCTCCGGCGCCCCAAATCGATCTGTGGCAAACAAACACCCCAAATCATCATCATCATCAGCTCGATCTCCAATCTCAGCCCCAAATCGATCTGCTCGATCTCCAATCTCAGCCCCAAACCGATCTGTGGCAAACCTCAGCCACACCCCCTCATCTGCATCATCATCATCATCGATCTATGGCAAACAAACACCCCAAATCGATCGGAAACAAAACCCCCCAAATCGATCTGCAACATCATCATCATCATCATCATCATCGTCATCGATCTGCATCATCATCATCATCGATCTGTGGTGTAGTGGTGACGGTGGTGGCTGTGGTGTAGTGGTGACGGTGGTGGCGTTGGTGAAGTGGTGGCGGTGGTGGCGGTGGTGACGGTGGTGAATTGGTGGCGGTGGTGAAGTGGTGGCGGAGGTGGTGCAGATTGTAGAGAGAGTAGAGAGAGATCAGTGTGTGATGTTGTGTGTGTTTTAAACCTAGAAGAGGTTTTATATAAAAATAAAAAACAAACCCTCTTCTCCTTGCAGACTGCAGACATTTGGTCCACCTCTTCTCCTGCAGATGCCTGCAGATGTGGTCCGCAGACTGCAGACCTTTTCCTACAGAAAAAACAAACAGCACCTTAGTCATGTTGTTCAAATTACCATTGATGCTAACTGTTTAAAATAAATTGTTTTAAATAACAACTTATTGGTTTTGTAAAACTAACTCAATTATTATTATTTATATAAATTATATATATATATAGGGGATGAATCATAGAAAACTAATTTAAATGAGAAAACCAAAAAACTAACTAAAAAAGGCTAAAAACATACCAATTTTTTTTTTTACAATTTTTTTATAAAAAATCGCTAGTTTTTATGTATGGAAAAAAAATTTCAAAAAAAAAATAAAAATCTTGTTTGGTTGTATTGCACATGTGCACTATTACGGATATAGTGCACATGTGCAGTACACATATAATGCACATGTGCAATACAACAAAGTTTTTTTTTTGAAATTTTTTTATATATATAAAATAGCGATTTTTTTATAAAAAATTGTAAAAAAAAAATTGGTATTTTTTAGGCTTTTTTAGTTAGTTTTCTAGTTTTCTCATTTAGATATAGTTTTCTCATGATCATCTCCCTATATATATATATATATATATATATAGTGTGAGATTCATTGGGGAACACTAAAAAAGTGGGGAACAGTGGGGAACCGACTCAAACGAACTCCGATTGAACTCATTCCAGTGGCGTTGGAACCGTCTCGTCGAACCCTAACTAGGATCTCTTAACCCTAAATCATAACCCTAAACCCTAAATATATTAGGGTTTGGCTTTTAGTGTTTAGCTTTAGGGTTTAGAGTTTAGCTTTTGGGTTTAGGGTTAAGCTTTAGGGTTTAGCTATAGGGTTTAGCTTTAGGTTTAGCCTTTAGGGTTTAGCTTTTAGGGTTTATAGTTTAAATTTTACGGTTTAGCTTAGGTTTTAGCCTTATTTTTTAGCTTTAGGGTTTAGAGTTTAGGAGTTAGGATTTAGGGTTTAGGGTTAAGAGATCTTAGTTAGGGTTCGACGAGCCGGTTCCAACGCCGCTAGAATGAGTCCAATCGGAGTTCGTTTGAGCCGGTTCCCCACTGTTCCCCACTTTTTTAGTGTTCCCCAATGAACCTTCCCCTATATATATATATATATAGAAGAAGGATCCGTTAGGAACCACCCTTTATTGGGAGAACCAATGTGAACACAACTAAAAATACCTAAAAATAGCTAAAAAACAAAAAAAAATTAACATTTTTTATTAAAAAATCGCTTCTTTTAGTAGCAAAAAAAAACAAGTTTTTTTTTTAAAAAAAAATTTGCTACTAAAAGTAGCGATTTTAATGTAAAAAATAGTAAAAAAAAAAAAATTTGTATGTTTTTTTTTTTTAATTTTTTAGGTTTTTTGAGGGTTTAGTTTTTAGCATTTTAGCTTGGGGGAGGGGGGTTTTATGTTTTTGGGGGGTGGGTGAGGGGGGTTTAGGTTTTTTTTTTTTTTTTGGGGGGGGGGGGTAGGTTTTTTTTAGGTTTTTTGGGGGGTTTAGTTTTTTGCATTTAGCTTGAGGGAGGGGGGGTTGGTTTAGGTTTTTTTTGGGGGGGGGGGGGGGGGTGGGGGTTACGTTTTTTTTAGGTTTTTTTAGTTATTTTAGGTTGTGTTCACATTGGTTCTCGCGGTTCTCGCAATAAAGGTGGTACTAATAGTTTAAAATTACATTCTAGGGTATTAACTTTTCATTTTGTAACGTTTGGAGGTATTAACGTTATTTGTAGGTTTAAAATCACATTCTATTAGTACCCAAGTTTGTTATTTTGTGTAAACCACAGGGACTAACTATGTTAATACCTTATAAGTTAATACATCCAAACGTTACAAAATGAAAAGTTAATACCCTAGAAGGTGATTTTAAACTATTAGTACCTAAGTATGTTATTTTGTGCAAACCACATGGACTAACTATGTTATTAACTCATATTAATAACTAAATTTTTAAAAAATATAATTTATCAAATAATCTTACATAAATTTCACACTTTAAATAAATATTGTCGGGAAAGCTCCTAACCTTCCAAGTGGTGACGATCTTTGATCTCACCCGGATCTTCTGGATCTAGGATACCATGATGACTTAAAACGTACCTTGCGATTATATGAATATTCGAAATAATTAAACCTTACTATTTATCATGGTTTTGTATTCATTAAGTTTAGTATTTGTATTTTATTATTCTAGGATAATTCATATCATTCGAAGTACTCCTTTTTTTTCATTCGTACGCTTATTTCAAGGAATCGCAAACGCAACCACTGTGAGTAGATCTTACTTTTCCCCTTTTTGTCACTTTAACTTTTTGGGGTGTATCATGTGTCACGAGTTTATAAGTGTTTCATATTATTTTCCCAACATGCAAACTTAAATGACATATGTGTTCATGATTGGTATTGCATTGTTTCGCTATATGTTTCACATACATGTATTACGTGTTTACCGCTTTGTGTCGATGTTTCGCTGTTTCGCGTGGATCCACCACCGGTTGACCGGTTCCCCCACGGCCATCAGTTTCGCTTTTCGTCTCTCGGGGCTTGAATCGCATCATTTGTTTCACTGATTATGTTTCATTATGTCTTGTTACATTACTTGTTGATGTGGATTGATTGATGAATTATTTATTGATGTCACTATTAAATTTAATATTGCATGTTACATAAAATTTATCAAAATAAATTCAACTAATCTTTTAAGGTTAAATAAAAACAAATAAAGATCTACTCGCCAACTTTTGTTGACCCAAAAAAACCATTTTTACACATGATATAGGTAAATAGGTACGAAGAGAAGATCGAATCTGCCTTTATTACTGTTTGATTATTAAGTTGGTAATAGTAAATTCGTAAATAATAATAAATAAAGACAAAATGGGATCAAACGAATAGATCGAATGAGTATGTAGTAATTAACTAATAACCATTATGAACGAAATTAAAAAAAAGTAATTGAAGAAAGAGGGACCCACCTAACTTAAAAAACTATATAATATACACACCGGGTGTCATTCGTTCACAATTATCTCTCTTCTTCTTGTACTGTTGTCCGTACTGAAAACCCAGAAACCCTGTCCATACTGAAAACCCTGAAACCCTTTCAAATATACTCTGTACCGAAAACGCTGAAACCCTAATTTCGAAAAGATGCAAGGGGAGAAAGATAAACTGTTCGAAGGTTTGAAAACCGCTAATGATGATCATGTTCAAAAACCAGGTGATCAGGAAGGTTCAAAATCTCCTACAAAACCTGAAGATCTGAAGTTCGTGTTCGAATTTAAAAGTTTTAAGAGTGCTGAAGAGGAAGGTTCATCAAGATCTACTGGAAAACAAAGGAGAACTTACCAATGGTGATGGTGATATTCAAGGGTCGGCTGAGATTTATGATATAGAGAATTCTGCATCTCCTGGGCGGTTATCGTTTTGATGAAAAATTGAGGTTTCATGTTGTTGATAAAATTGTGAAGGATCATCTTGCTGATCTTAAGAAGAATGAGAGGAAGGATTGAGGAAGATATGATGTTTTTGTTAGATGTGGGAATCTTTTTGTTGTTGAGCTATTTGCGAATCAACAGATCTAAGAGGAAGATATGATGTTTTTGTTACGTGTTTTCATGTACGTATTCCATGCATGTTGGTAATAGGTCATGTAATAGCTGGTCATTCAATTCTTTTGATTTCCTTTATGAAAAATATTGCTGTAAAACATATCTACATTTTACTTGGCTTCTTTAATTCTTCAGTAATATCCAGATACACCGTTTGCTTATGACACACTCACAGATTTGTCTCATGTGTTTTATTTAATTAATGCTTGCCGTATTCAACATATGATCGAATTATATGTATATATATTGAATTAGGAACTTTACTAGTCATATTCTAGTTGTACGGAGTGTATCTTTTTTTAATGGCAAATCTTACATCTTCTAAATTACACCAAATTCTAAATTACACCTGCTTGGGATTGATCAACCCAAAACCTTCACACTAAGATGCAAGAGTCTCTACCGAGTGAGCTACTCCCACATTGGCTTGTACACTTTGTTTGGCTTCTTATAATATTGTCTGTTGATGACGCGTGTTGTATGACGTAAAAACGCTTGGATCATAAAAACCTTTTTTGTTGAACACTTTTCATCCGCAAGATCTCGCGCTTAACATCCAGGTTTGCTTCATGTAAAAAATTTTCGACTTGCTCATCATTTGTTCATCGATTCTTGGATAATTACTATTAGAGACCTATTTTATATTTATTTGAGTAAAGTTCTGTTTTGCTCCCTGTGGTTTGGTCTAAATATCCACACCCTCCAAATTGATTTTTTTAGCAAGGGCAAACAAGACTTTTTGCGTATGGCCAATTTTGTCTTTTGCCTTTCAAGTTCATAAACCCCAAACCTTTCAAATTCCATATCGATCAAACCCTTAGGTGACTTTCACGCCATGAAGAGTTTTAGGGTTCCTGAGATTTGAAATATATATTTTTAGTGTTCGTGAGATTCCTTCAAATTGAAGTATGCATATAATTGAAGTGTGGTTGAACAATTATTTCTGATTTTCTACAACAGGTTTGGATTTTTTTTGTGTTCTTCTCATTCAACTTTTTGTGTTCTTTCTCGATCCATATCGTAGTTAGTTTGATCATGTTTCGACTTATATACATTCAAAGTTGTTATAATCATATATATGCTTTGATTTGATTTGTATACGGTATGGAGATTTCAAACTTCATGTCAAAATTTGATTGTTTTATCCATAACTTCATATATGAATAAATAAAATTATATACACAAAAAAAATACATTAGTTATTGTATGTTAATGTATAATATTAACTATTATTTGTTATTAAATTTTATAATGTGAAAAATCAATTTTCTTGAGTACTTGTCGCCTTTTAACTCATACCAAATACCAACTACACATTGTCGTATAAATTTGCCATATAAAAAAGTATATAAAAAGATTTACATATTTAAATTTGCATATTTTAAAGGAAAGTAGATATAGGAAAATGAATACTCATTTTAATAGGACATGTTGTCACACCCCGATTTCCAACACAATCCCGGTGGGCCCAGGTGGGGAGTATCGTGACGTAAGATTGGATATCATCATAGTCACACAACACAGCACAGCGGAAGTCTTGGATTTAAAATACTGTTACAAACCGAAATGTTCAAATTAAATACACAGTTGGCTTGTAACTAAAAGATCCACATTCGGATCGTAAAATATACAAATGATGTTCAACAGACTATAGGCACAACTAAGGACTTGCAAGATCCTCATATGTTGATACCTAACAGCTTCCAACCTATTTTCGTGTTGTACCTGTAGCTTAGTCTTTTGAAAATACGTCAGTTTACACTGGTAAATACAAATAGCCGACACATTTTGAAAATCTTTTCAAAATTCGTTTTAGGTGCACAAGGCACATTTTATAAATAACTTAGGATAATTCAAAATGATCTTGTATACAATTTTACAGGTCTGTCAATACATATGGGGTCCGGTGCAAAAACCGAATAACATGATTAACCGACACACCACTTAAAAACCCACGGAGGGGTATATAAAATAATTTAGCATTAGAATCTGTCAGGTGTATGCCTACACCTCGTGCTTAGGTCATGGCCATTATTAATTTAAATGAGCCGAGGATATCCAGGACACGGTCGAGTTAACCCCCAATGTTTAAGTTATCAGACAAAACAGATTAAAACGGGTTATGAAGATTTTATAACCACAATACGGTTAAGTGATCCCATACCCGACCAAGCGGTAATAATATACTGTATCCCAAGCTTATATAGGGAAAATATGTTAAAAGTATTTACCTGAGCTAGCACTTCACTTTAAAATGCAAAGTTATATTAACTCGTCCGTTTAATCAATAGTTAAGTATAGGTAGCAATCTACGGGAAGGCTCTAGTCTGGAATGATGGTATTAATAACCAATTAGAATGCTAACGGATCCTATTTAAGTCGTAGACTCGGACCGGCTAGCTTAAATTAATAAAAACGGTACGATATGCTAGATTAAGCGATGACCGAAATAGAATATAATTTAAACCCAACAAGTACTAAGACTTGTATAATATGGGTAAACTATTTACATTATGGAATTTGAAGTGAAAATGATAAGGTTAAACCCGTTTCGGTTAAATTACGTAAACTAGTTACATAAGCTTAATCGTACGCATATAAGCGATATCGGGTAACCGGATGAGTCATGAACAAGTTCCATATTCCATTATACTTTAAACATGTTATTGTATCAGTAGGATATCAACATGTTTGCCCGTTTAGGTTTTAAAATCAAGCTATGCCTCATAAGGGCGTTTTGATCATTATGTGACTTATAAAAGAGACTTGCATGTAATCTGATGTTATGATCATAACCATTCTGGAATAATATTTATTTTATGATATAATATCAGTAGGATATCAAATATATGTGTGGTTTATAGTTTAAGACCAAACTATGCACCGTAGGGGCATTTTGGCCATTTCACACATAATTTCGATAGCTTATTTGGGATTCTGAGTTTAGAACATGTACCTACTGTAAAATTATTTAAAATGTGTTATATAATCAGTAGGTAACAAGTCTTGGTTGTTAGATATGGTTTTAAACCATACTATGCGCCGAACGACGCTAAATTCGCTAAATGACGATTTAAGTGATGTTTAATGAAAACTGATATTATGATCAGGTTTGTTTGTTTAAATTATGTTATTTAATATAACATATCAATGAGTAAAAAGGTTTTGTATGAAAAGCATGATTAAAACCATTTTATGTGCCATAAGGGCATTATTGTCATTTATCGGCATTATGCAAGAACTTGTATGTAAACTCCGTTTATAATCTGACTTGACATCCCAAATAATTCTACTTATGATATTACATCAGTAGGTAATGAGTTTTGGTGAAGAAATTATGTTTAAAACCATTTTAGATGCTGAAAGGGCATTTTGGTCTTTTAAAAACATAATTTACGATATTTTAACAAAACTCAGTTTATGACCAGATTAATAGCATCAAAATATGTTAAACATGTTAACATATAAGTATATAATTCAATTGCCAGTTCATTGATGTTTAAAACCTTATTTTTAACAAAAAAAAGGCAATATAGTCAAAGTACGGCATATTAACGGAACTTGCGCATAAACTCAGATTATGATTATGATTATGATCTTGTAGTATGACCTCAGAGGGTTATACTACATTAATTTATGATCATAATGTTACTTAGAATCAGCTGCTAAAGTTGCTAATTCGGGTCAGAATCGAAAGTCAAGGCAGAAGTCAAACTTCGCGACTTTCGGTTGCGAACCGACCTTAAACCTGGAATTGACGAGCCGAACATGTTTACACATGTTCTAAAAATTATTACCAAGTTGTTTAAGTGTTAAAACATATTTTAGAACACCTATAAACTCAATTTATGATTATTTCAAAATCTGACCGGTTTGACTTTTTAAAACATAGCATGTTGTCTCGTCAATTGACCAAGCAAACGTGATTTCCAGAAGGTGCCCTTTTAAGGGATTAATACCTACCTTATTACGATCACGTAGCCATGTTCATTACGAAAAATGACTGGACCATAATGGTCTTAACCGAAAGTCAAAGCGTTTTACAAAAACGCTTGACTTTTGGCCATTATAAGCCTATAAAATGAAAAGAGAAGGGATGGAACACTTACAAGTGATCCAAGAATGAAAATAAACTCAGTTAGGATGCTCCTTTTGATCAGGAACTTCCAAGTAGATAGATGAGGAAGAAAATAAGAAATGTGCAAGTGTTCAAGCTCAACTATGAGCTCTATTTATAGTTGAGGAGCTTGGATCAAGATCAAGACAGGTGTTGGAGGTGTCCTAGGATGCTCCCAGGTGTCCATGGTCGTGGAAAACGCTGAGGAAGGGTGTCAATGTGCGGGAAAGGTGGCATCTTGGCAGAATGCCTTGGCTCCCAAACAAAATCTGCCCAGATACAGTCCTTACGAACCGTATGGGCTAGGGGCTTACGCTCCGTAAGGACCTCTGGCGCCTATGGTTTCAAATGCCTTGCGGTCCGTAACCGCCTTCCAGCCACAATAAGATCCACCTCCTTGCGGTCTGTAAGCACTAAGGCTTACGGTCCGTAAAGGTCACTCAGAGGCCAAAGTTTTGGTATGCTGACACTTTTAATCCCTCAACTATACAATTGTCATTCAGAGGTTATTAAAATAACATAACGACAGATTTAGTCCCTCTCGTCCGACACGTGGCATGCGAGGATCAACGGGACACGTGTCGTGCTTTAATTGGACATGAAATATCGAGGCGTTACATCCTCAACCCCTTAAAATAAATCTCGAACTCGAGATTTTATTCAAAAAGATGGGGGTATTTCTGTCGCATAGTGGACTCGACCTCCCATGTATACTTGGGGCCTCTACGGGCATCCCATTTGACCTTTATAATAGGTACATGCTTTCTTCGGAGATTTTAACATATCGATCCTCGATCAAAATCGGTTTCTCAATGAACCTCAGGTTTTCATCGATTTACGCATCTTGACGTGACATCGCTAGCGACTCATCGGCTAGACATTTTTTCAAATTAGAGATGTGGAACACATCGTGAATTCCACTAATCTCCTCAGGTAGCTTAAGTTTGTAAGGTACCGATCCGACACATTCGATTATTTCGAATGGTCCTATATACCTTGGGCTTAACTTGTCCTTCTGTCCTGTAGGATCGAATTCGGACCCAAACGAGTCGATCAGAAGAGTTTATCTCAGTTTGAGCGGCGGAAACGAACAAACCGAGGTCAATTCAGCGAGTTTACACTTTAAACTGTTGTTTCTATTGATTTGTATGACGTTTACAACCTGACAACACTTCGGCAGCACTTCGTTGCTCTGACCGGAAAATCTATGAAAGTTATAAATGATTTAGCTTGAATGGTATATATAGTGGAGGAGGTTTAGCTTGAAAATGACATGCCACTTTCAAAGGAAACCTTGATTTAGCTTGAAATGACACATGATACTTTCAAGGGAAATCAATAAGAATTGATTTAGCTTGAAACTGTCAAGTGACATTTTCAAGGGAAATCACCACTTTCAAGCTAAATTACATTAAACATACTCTAAAACCTCCTATACTTTCGTATAACAAGATCTAATCTAACAATTTAATACTAGACTCGATACAAGACGAAGTCGACAGACGCATGCACCAACAGACTCCCCCTCGAATGTTGACGAGTCTTCAGTGTCGAGTCTTCGCATCTTCAGTCTTTATCAGTCCTTTCGAACTCTTTAAAGTATCTGGCGTTGTAAAGCATCCTCAAATCTTCTCTCTTTTCTTTTCATCACCAACATACTCCTTCCTTTAGGTGTCTTCAGACTCCCCCTTTCAATATGCTGGGATCACAGCCTGGAATTCGCGAAAAATCCTCAGGTATCGAAACCTGGCACTCTTTCTTCAGGTTCAAGATCTAAACCTGGCTACACCTGCACATTCTTAACCCAGAAATAAATTTTCTGATAATCACTTGTAGAGCATATTTTAAAATGATTCAACATTTATAGTCTCTGATGAACCACTTGCAGAAAGTTCATTTTTATTTCAAACATTTTCAAACAAATATTTTTCCAAACCTGTTCGTCATGTCTAGCACTCGGAATTTTGAAAATTAGCTCTTCAACACCAGTTGTCGAAAATCTTTTTGAATTTTTCAAAATTTATGCTAAAACACACTAAAATCTTTTTGGATTATGGAACGTAATGAAATGCAATAAAGAAATATTTACATACAATATTTTTGTGAGTTTGCGTTAGAGGATCATATCAGTTTTTGAGACAAATCACCAACACCGTTAAGCTTTAAACATTTTAAGTTCTAAACGATTCACTTAGATTGTCAGTATACTGATCCAATTAAATTTTCACACAAAGTTCAACTGCTTCGAGATACGATATTAATGTATTAAGCACTTAAACCCAATCGCGTGTCCCACCTCAGAATATACTCCTGTATCCAGATCCCAATAATCAGTCTTACAGGTAATTATGACACAAATGATATCTGTAGGGGTTAATAAATTATGAAGAATCATGAGAGCTCAGGTCAGAACTACCGTTCAGCAGAGAGATCATGACTCAACTTGTGGGTGTGTCCCATTTAGAGGATCTTTTTTACAACAGCATTGCTAAGCAATTTTATTGTCTTATCATATATGCTGAGGGTGATGCTATGTTTCAAGCATTTGCGGAAAGTATTATTCGAGGACTAGGTCAGAACTACCGTTCAGCAGAAGTCCCGGAATAATACCCCAGACATCATTGAGTATAAAGACCTAGTATAACAGATTATGAGAGCTTTCAAACGAGATTTCGGGGGTTACCCATATATCCGAGAGATGTTTCCCCACGATATAAGCAAGTTTGAAATTTATGTTTATATCTCATCACAATCTACTAAATGTGCAAAAACCTACTCACACATCCACAGTGAGATCGTTTATCACATTTGTCTTTCCAATTCTTTAGCGTGTTGTGACAGTCCACTGATGTACTATCATTTCCTCTTTTATGCAACAAAACTCATTTTTGAATTTTATCATGTTTTTGTCTTTTTCAAATTTTCAAATGTTTTTGGATTTTCTGAAATTTTCTACTCCCCCTAAAATGCAAACACATTTTAAGAAATTTGAAAACAAACTATACAGAAAGTGACAACTGATATCAAATCACCTCAATTCGCCATCCACTTGGCATAAACAATCAGAACTCCCCCTTACACAAAACTATTTTCTCATTATGATTTCAAAACACTTAAGTTTGTTTTAACCAAAATGATTTTTCCGGAAAATAAGTTTTGTTGATTTTACCACTTGTAAAGTTAGGGGTATGGTTCATCATTTTTTCATTCAATCTCTAGTATCAGGATTACATCATGTTCAACCTAATGACCTTGAGTAATCACTTTGTCAGAATCAGCCTCTTACCACTTGTAAGAATATCCAACATTTAAAACACATATAGGAATAAAACATCTACACAAACCATTTTATCAATCAAGATGCCGATTCCTGCTTCTCACTTACCAACCTGAAAGCTTCGGCAATTCCTCAATCTGTAAATTTTAACAAACTTTAAGATTCAATCACACAATCAATTACTAAGAAAAATGCCGATTCCTGATCCACGATTACAAACTTGGGATCTCCGGCAAGTCAGGTTTTTCAAGCAAAGAAAATGTCCACCCAAGCCTGACCAGCCTTGGGTGTTCTCAACTCAGACTCAGTTGGGGTGTAAGTTGCTTTCTTCTTAGCATAAAACTCTTTTACCCCTTTAACCTTCCCATCGATCATTTTTCCAAAAATTTTCTTTACGTTTCCATTAAAAGCTTTCTCAACATCAAATTCATTCTTATCAGAATAAAATTGATTAGAGATCTCAACTTTCCCGACTTTTGATTTAAAATTCTCAGTACTCAATGGTGGAAAGTTCTCATCATCCATTGGAGGAACTGAGTTTTCTCTTTTTACCTCAACCTGTGGCTCTTCTGATTTTGTGGAATCAGATTCATCGCCAGATTTTACATCTGATTTCTTAACAAGCCAAGCTTGGTTGTCAAGATTTCCCCTTTTCTTGTAAAACCTTTTCGGACACTCTCCAACTTCATATGTTGAATTTTTGAACACTTTGAATCTTTCAGTTGGAGGTTCCGTATTATCAACAACTACTTCTTTGAGTTTTTCTGAGACTCCCTGTTTTGTATTGGTTGCTTTGGGACAGTTCCATGCAATATGACCAACTTCATTGCATCTGTAACAAGTTCTTGTCTCTTTCCTTTGAAAACCTCCATTCTTCATCTTTTCAGCAAGAAACTCCTTCTTTGACTGTTTCCAGAATGAGCTCTTTGCTTCTTCTTCATGGCTAGTTCCTGCAACATATGTCATTTTTTATTTAAAATCTCGAACATATTTTTCATTTTTATAGTTTTCAGGTGGAATAAAACCAAGACCTTTCTTTTTGAACTTACTATTATGGTTTGGTTTCTTTTAAAAACCAGAACCAGAATTGTAACCCTTTTTCTTGTTCAAACGTTGTTGAACTCTTGAAGTGTATTTTTTAGGTTTTCCAGTAAGATTTAAATCTTTTATTTCAGAAATATTAATTTCTATCATTTTGAAAACCTTTTTAATCATGTCAAACTGAACACTTCTTATTGGAAACTCTTTATCAAAATATAATTTGTCAGAATCATTCAAAGTATACACAACTTCAAATGTTTCATCATTCAAATTAGATTTTGACAACAAAAACTCTTTACTGTAAACCCGTTTTCCCGACGACTTTGAACTCTTTTCGGACGAACTCGAACTCCTGACTGACTGACACGAACTTTCGGATTCTGACTTTGACTCTGACTCCTCATCCTTATCCAACACCTGATCAACCACTCTTTTTATCAATTCGGACTCATGATATGTGTCGGACGCTGTGAACGTGACATCAATATCGTCCGGTAAAACATCGATTATCTCGGATTCTAACTTAATATTGACCGCCTGTTTTAGTTCTTCCTCGTTAGGTTTCCTAGATGAGTACCCTTCCCAAATCGGAGGCGGACACTTATTATAACAGACACCCTGTTTCTTACCAGTATCTTTTTTCTTCTTTGGCTTTGTTTCTTCACCTTTAAACGCTTCAAATCCTTTAACTGTTGGATAAATTCTATCAATTATGTAGTCACAACCTTTGTAACTTTGCAACAATCTTCTGATTCTTTCGTTCTCAGTTGCTTCACTATCCAACTCTTTCTTCCACTTTGCACATTCTTCTATGTACAAGTTGATCTCTTTTTGCTTTGTCATCATAGTAGCATTCAACATCTTCAAAGCTTTCTCTCTTTCAGAGTTAGTCTTTTCCAGACTATTCACAGTTCTGTTCAATACATCATATGACTGTTTCAATTTTTTTACATCAAACAACAACTTTTCTTTCAACTTTTCTAACTCACTAAACCTCTCATCTTTCTCTATACATTGTTTACAAGACTCTAAACAAGTAAGACAGGGTTTTGTGACTTCAACGATCTTCTCAACTTCAACTATTTTTTCAACTTCCACAATCTTCTCAATCACTTTGACTTCTTTTAAATCTTTTGCAGCTTTCCTTTCTTTCAGTTTCTTCAATTTTTCTGCAAAATAAAATTCAAAAGTGTCAGAAGATAAATGTGTTTTTCCAAGATTTATCTGTTCCATCTCTTCATCACTATCACTTGTTTCTGATGAACAGTTTTCAGATGAAACAAATTCTTCATCTTTATCTTCATCATCAAATAACACCTCCATCCATTCCTTCAACATTTCTGGCTTTCGAACAATATGTGCAATAAACGCTTTAACATTTGAATCAGCTGGAATAAACTTGTCCCAGCTAAAGCCTTCAGCCATTTTCTCATCTTCTTGATCAACAATTCCATGATAAGCTTTCCTGTTTGCATCCTCGATCATTCTTCCATGTGCCGTTTGAACTTCTTTTTGTTGATGCGGTTGATGAGTGATTTGCTGATAAATGGTTTTTCTATAATAATCATCTTTCCCAGACGTCTCCTTTGCTTCTCTCGGCTCCTGATTCTTACATTCTCTTTTAAAGTGGCCTTTCTCCCTGCAACGAAAACAGACAACTTTAGATTTATCAAATCCTAGATTAGAAAGGTTTGCATCCAAGAAGTCATTTCTTCCTGTAATTAATCTAAACTTTTCTGCTCTCCTCAAAACGCTCGCCAATGCCCATTTAATATCCATTAGTTCCAGCTCCTCTGCATCAATCTGATCATAATCTTCTTTTGTGAGCATTGGATTGCCAATTCTTCCGGCAATCAACCCTTCATAAGACTCTAATGCAGTGACCAATAATCCCATATGATGCTTTACAACTTCTTCAGAATAATTTTGACCGTTTTGAAGATGTAGAGCTACATTGCACTGAATCAAATGACCATTTCCAGCAGATGAACTTTGAACACTTGGAGGATTCACCGTTGAGAATGCACTAGTGTTAACTGATCCTTGACTACTTGGTGTAGATTGATTTCCAGCACTAAATGCAGTTTGTATCTTTGGACTTGCTTCAACAGTTTGAACATTTCCTTTATAGTACAATTTAATATCTTGTTGATGAGTAGAACTGTTCATTCTAGCAATTTTCTGCTGCTCCAGATCCTGTGCCTCCAACTTCTCTATAAACTGTGCAATCGATAACTTTTTAAACTGTCCGGAATTTTTCAATATCATCAGATATGTACCCCATTCCTGTTGCGGTAATGCATCAGCAAGCTTTTCAACCCATTCTGCTGGAGTTTTTGTAATCTTCAACTGTGACATGGTACGTACAAGATGACAGTATCTTTCAATAAGACTCTTTGTTGTTTCACCAGGCATGCACGTAAACAGTTCAAACTCCTTTTTCAACAAAGCTGCTTTACTCTGTAGCATTTCAGTACTTCCCTCAAATTTCTTTCCAAGAGCTTCCCAAATAGAATAAGCGTTTTCATCATGTTGAAGCAACACAAATATATCTTCTTTAACAGCTTGTTGTAACAAATTGATCATCATCTTTTCTCCTTTGTAACTCTCTCTTTCTTGCTCCGTGAATTCTGAAATGATTTTACCAACTCCAGTTGAACTCTTTGGCCTCTCATATTCAGTTTCAATGCTCTCCCAAGCTTTTAGATGATTCTCCTGAACCCAATTCTCAAACCGTTTCTTCCATCCGTGATAATCTTCAATTCCCATAAGTTTCGGGGGTTTTTGCATTGTTCCGGTTTCATTTTCCATGTTCATGTTCTTAGTAATTTCGGATGGACTAGTCGGGGTTGTAGCAAAAGCGTTGTAGAAATCTTCACTCATGATTCAATATCGAAGAATTTTTCAAACTGGCTTTCAAATGAACTGGTTCACCTCGTGAAAACACCTTAATCACCTGACAACAAACAAACACAAACACAATTAGTTTAAAGGTTTTTCAATTAACTGAAACACACTGGTACTCGAACTGATGATTTTGTATGCGGACTGAACGTTGACCAACTGTGCGGACTGCTCTGACTCGAATCGAATCCAATTGAATTGACTCTTTTAATCCTTTAAACTTCGAATCCTATGAACTGGACTTTTTCACACAATTTGACCACACTATACGACCTGACTGTTCAAACGTACTGATCAATCCTTGCGAACCAACAAAACTCCAAAACTGACAAACACCAAGATACAAACCACGTGACCTGAACCTTGTGGACTTTAATGAACTGTATGAACTTCATTTATATTCACAACAAACAATCATATGCACACCTTTTATTGGACCTTTATTTTTAACATCACATGCATTTTTAAGATTTCAATACTAAAAGGCTGACACAAGCACATGCAAGCAATATAATTCACGTGATGATGCTAGACCTATCAACCAATATCATATACAATCTAATTTCAAATCTGAATGAAAACAAAACAATATCACATGCAATAACACTGAACTAATGATATCAATTGCATGAACCGACAATTTCAAGTATCAAGATTAACTAATTTGACCGTACATATGTGGATCAAAACAATTACACAATCGTTTGGCGTGCACCGTTTGAACGAACCAATTGAATTAATTCATGTAACAGACAAAATGTGAACACCACTCAAATCTCATCGAGAATCACATTTAAACAGAAACAAACATGTGATATCTTATCCCAATTACTGTGATAATGACTTCAAGCGGAATCAAACAACAATTACAAGCGAAATCATTCAATTGTACACTCAAGCGATATCAACTAGACACATGTCATATTTTTCAAGCGAAATCTGACAAATGTTAACTTTCAAGCGAAATTATCAACTATTTTCAAGCTAAAACATGATGATGTCAGCAAAAACGATCTGATTTTGGTCCGATTGAACAAGTAAATGACCGAATTACGTTCTGAAACTTTCAAGGATTTGTTAAAACATGTTTTCGCACATATTGTGAAAAGATTAGCCGATTTTAACCGTAAAAACCCGTTCAATTTTGAAAAGAAGGTGTAGAAGTGAGATTTTTAGATGAAAAACAAGCTGAATCAGTAAGAACTCTTCCTCCTGAGCTCTGATACCACTTGTAGGATCGAATTCGGACCCAAACGAGTCGATCAGAAGAGTTTATCTCAGTTTGAGCGGCGGAAACGAACAAACCGAGGTCAATTCAGCGAGTTTACACTTTAAACTGTTGTTTCTATTGATTTGTATGACGTTTACAACCTGACAACACTTCGGCAGCACTTCGTTGCTCTGACCGGAAAATCTATGAAAGTTATAAATGATTTAGCTTGAATGGTATATATAGTGGAGGAGGTTTAGCTTGAAAATGACATGCCACTTTCAAGGGAAACCTGGATTTAGCTTGAAATGACACATGACACTTTCAAGGGAAATCAATAAGAATTTATTTAGCTTGAAACTGTCAAGTGACATTTTCAAGGGAAATCACCTCTTTCAAGCTAAATTACATTAAACATACTCTAAAACCTCCTATACTTTCGTATAACAAGATCTAATCTAACAATTTAATACTAGACTCGATACAAGACGAAGTCGACAGACGCATGCACCAACATGTCCGATGCGCATCACGCCTTTTATCAACATAACTCTTTTGCCTATCATAGGCAGACTTGAGCATATCTAAGATTCGTAAGACTCTTTTAGTTTGGAAAATCTACGGTCCAGAGAGTTGGTTTCTACTAATGTTTAGCCCAACAGACGGGTGTTCTACACTTTCTTGTGTATTGTGCATGTACGTAGCATGTTCTCCAGAGTTTGGATTGTACGCTCACTCTGCCCATCAGTTTAGGCAGTATGCCGTACTTAGATCTAAGATCGTACTTAGCGCTATGCTGGAAATTTTCTAGAAATAAGAATATTTAGTATCTCAATCCGATACTATAGACAACAGTACTCCATAAGGAGACTCTATGTTGTCTTTATATAGCTTAACTTGTCGGAATTATAAATTTTTCTTAATTGATAAGAAGCGTTGACTTAGTCAGTCTGTTGACTATAACTCACATCGCCTCATTGCCGCAATTGATCTTAGATAACTTGGAAATTAAATCCATAGTTACCATTTCCCATTTCCATGTGAGAATTTCAAGCTGTTGTAGAAGTCCTGACGGTTTCTGATGTTCAACCTTAACTTGTGAACACGTCAGACACTTAGCTACATAGGTGGCTATGGATTTCTTCATATCTATCCACCAATAATTCCTTTTCAGATCCTAGTACATTTTGTCACCTCCAGGGTGAACTGAATATTTGGAACTATGTGCTTCCTGGAGGATGATATCTATAAGTCCTCCAAATAATGGAACCCAGATTCTGTCATTAAATTTAAGGATTCTATCTTTTCCAGGTGTCAACTGATCGACAGATGCACCTAATCTTTCACTAGGAATATTAGCCTCTAGTAGGGCTTGCTTTTATGCATCTAACAACTTTTCATTTAAGCTATTTCTGAGCTCAATGCTCTTGGCATTAATCCTAATCGAGTTAACCCTTTCCTTACGACTCAAGGCGTCAGCAACAACATTTGCCTCGCCGGGATGATAGCGAATTTCGCAATTCATAATCATTAAGAGTCTCCATCCAACTACGTTGTCGCATGTTTAAATCTTTTTTATTAAACAGATGCTGGAGACTTTTATGCTCAGTGTATATAATACACTTCGTGCCATATAATAGTGTCTCCACAACTTAAGTGCAAACACAACGACACCTAATTCCAAGTCATGGGTGGTGTAATTCCTTTCGTGCACCTTAAGTGGTCGTGATGCATAGGCAATCACCTTGCCTATCAGTATCCGCACACAGCCCATGACAGTGTGCGAGGCATCACAATACACAACAAAATCCTCAACACCCTTAGGTAGAGTTAGTACTGTTTCGCTGTTTCATGTATTACGTGTTTACCGCTTTGTGTCGTTGTTTTGCTGTTTCGCGTGGATCTACGACCGGTTGACCGGTTCCCCCACGGTCAGCAGTTTTGCTTTTCGCCTATCGGGGCTTGAATCGCATCATTTGTTTCACTGATTATATTTCATTATGTCTTGTTACAATTACTTGTTGATGTGGATTGATTGATGAATTATTTATTGATGTCACTGTTACATTTAATATTGCATGTTACATAATTTTTATTAAATAAAATCAACTAATCTTTTAAGGTTAAATAAAAACAAATAAAGATCTACTCGCCAACTTTTGTTGACCAAAAAAAAACCATTTTTGCACATGATACAGGTGAACAGGTACGAAGAGAAGATTGGACATAGGATGGGCCTTAGTTAACATAAAACGGATTAGTGTAGTTTATTTATGTCTTGCGTTTGTAATTGTTTATTTGAATAAATTGTTTCGTGAAACATTCGTTATGAATTAATGATTATTTAAAACACGCAATAGCAAGTCATAAGCTCTCGAGTCAACCCAGTCATGCCCCGATCACCTATTCCGCTGCGGGTCGGGGTGTGACAATTTATGTGTGTATTTTTGTTAAGAAACGAACGAGAAGGGAAAACATTTGAGAATATTATTGGAAACAAAAATAAAATAAAGCGTAATGTTAATGTTTGGGTAAGTTGTATCTTTTTTTTTCGCACAAGACATAAGGTGTAATTTTATGAAGCAAAAGTAAAAATCTTCTAAGTTTTCTTTTTCGCGGTTCTACACAAGAAGATGCCAAATAAAAACTAGAAATTTTCAATTTACAATAGCCCTAAGTAAAATCTATGTGACACTATTTCAACAAAACAAAACAGGATGGGCTAGAGCATAAGTACTTATGATGATAAGATAAGAACATTGTTAGTCTCATCGCAGAAGGGGTCTCCTGCGATCAACCATTGGTATGAGAATAAGTAATTGATTCTCTTAGGAGAGTACCTATGGCAAGGTATCGAGAGGAAGCGAAACTAGCAAGGTGTGGGAGAAAAAGTGTGTTGAGTTGAATGTTTTACCTTTAAAGAATAGTTAATCGATTACATGTCATGTGTGCTAAACTTTATTTTAGAAATAGATATTAATTGTTATAAATTCTGCAAATTAATAGAAATAAACTAAGTGCACTTTACATCAATATCGCAGGTAAGCGAGCAACAAGCTGCGCCACTACCCCTTTCTGAATAGCAAACCCTAGCCTATTAAAGACAAACTCCTGCCCCCCTGTTGATGAGCAACGGCTGTGGACAACCTTTTGGACCCTAGTCAACAAACGGATAGCTTCTGGAGCTAGGGAGCCAAAGGTGTCGAAGGCGAATGGGACAAATGCATGTTGGTTATCAGCACATGCTTTAGCGTGTTTATCCACCTTTTTTTATTCCGCTTTCCTTATAGCTTGTCCTGCTACAAACCCATTTTCCCTTAAACCAGCTAAGGGGGAGACTCATGTGAGATCTACACAAGCATGTTTCCCTCCCGCCCAGCCAAAGACGAGCAGATCCGCTAGTCTCAATGTAGATCTCCCTTCCATGGGGTCTGTAAGGAAATTCACAGGGGCCTCCTTCTTGACAGAAATCTCCGCTCTCCTCAAGATGTCCCCCAAAACATCCCTCACCCAGTCATGCCGATATTTGAAACCAGGGAGCTCCTTACAATGAACAGCATGCTCCCCATATTTATCCATGCAGGCTTTACGACAGATTGGGCAGGTTTCGTCTTCTGGATACATAGGGATCATCAACCGGTATTTGAGGATAGCCCTATACTCAACAGCCGACATGCATTGCCCCAGCCCCTCGATCGGGATAACAGTCAAAAAGTCTTGCGCATGGGGGCCTTTCAAGCACTCAATCACCGCCTTCTGGCGGGGAGACATATCAAATGCTTCTCCCAGACTCCGAGCGATTTTGTCAAATAGGGCATTCGCCAAAGTTTTTTGTGGCTTTGGGGGGGGGCGGTGTCCATATTAGAGAAACCGCCAATATCAAAGTCAGGAAGAGAGACACTTAAGTACTCAAGGTCCTGTTGGTTGTCTACGTCAAGCTTAACAACCCCACTGTTCCGAAGGATATGGTCTTGCAATACACACGATTGAGCTCTAGACGCTACAAAAGCATAAACTCCAACATCCCGAGCTGAGAGGAGGCCCAAACCACCCAGACGCATCGGCAAAGATGCCAAACGCCACTGAAGGTCACCAAAGTAAGACCCTCCGCAAACAACAATGTCTTCGATAGCCTCTCGGAGACCATCGTCAAAACAGGATACCGCATTTTCCATCAAGTGGGGTTGGCAGGTCCGCAGCCCAAACAGTAACTTAGCTACCCCCATGCATGACCTTAAAAGAAGAAGCTCGCACTGGGGGTCCTGGAGGCAGGGCAAGAGTTTCATAAGGTCAACCGCTGTCGATGCCCGACGCCCAGCTAATTCCCCGATAAAAGAAGAATCTCGGCTAACCGCCCCCCAAGGAGCTTAACCCCCCTCTCAGGTCTACCTATCCCTCTCGGGAAAAGGCTGTCCTGAACCTTGAGACCATCACACGATGGCCAGAACACTTCCATTTTCTTAATATTGAGATGGAGCCCTAGGGATGGTCCCTCCGTGTTGATGATGTCCAAGGCTTTAGCAACTTTCATTGCATTACCTATAATCGTGCCATCATCCAAATACCAAGCATGAAAGGGGAGGTTACAGTGCTCCTGGACACGGAGAATAAGGGGGTGTAAGGCTAGGGCAAAGAGAAGGGGCCCCAAGGGATCTCCCTGTTGCACTCCAGTGGTGGCCCCAATACACTCGCTGCCAACATACAACCTAGCGGGTTGAGCGTACAGGAACCGGACCCACCGATAGATAGATGGGCAACGTTGGTGGACCTGTTGAAGAAATGCTGAGCGGTCAACCATGTTGAAAGCATTGGTGAAGTCTACCGTGAGCAAGGGCATGGACCCATCTTCATGAAAAGAGTAGCAAATACGCAAGGTCGAAATACGCAAGAGCATGGCTTTCATGGCCGATCAATTTGCGCGCGTCGTTCCAAAGGTCATTTCCGAGATTCGAGCTTCTGAAACTCCAAACTCTTCCGTCGACTCCAAGGTCGAAATACGCAAGCCCGCTTCGTTCAACTTCAAGCACTTTTCATCGTGCAATCCCAAGCCATTCACCGGCAATGATGGGGTGACCGCCATGCTCGAATGGTTTGAAAGCATGGAGGTCACGTTCATCAATAGTGATTGCCCCAAAGAGCTCAGAACGCGTAGTGCGACTGGGGTATTCCAAGCCCGAGCTCTAGAATGGTGGACGAACGAAAGGAACATTCGTTCGAACGAACTGGCATATGCGTTGGAGTGGGAAGAAGTCAAGGCCCTGATGATGGACGAGTTTTGTCCTCCGCATGAGCAACAAAAGTTGGAGGAAGAATTTTGGGCACTAAAGCAAGTGGGGGACGAAAACCTAGCCTACACCACCCGTTTCAAACAACTTAGCTTCATAGTTCCTCACCTTGTTATGACCACCGACCGCAAGATACAGAAGTATATCAATGGGTTACCCTCTGCTATGCGCGACACGATCGAGGCTGCCAAACTCGACAATATCGAAGCTGTTTATCGTTTGGCCGCTTCCCTGAACAACAACCGTGTACGCGATAAACAAGCCGCAAACCTCGCTTCTTTCAAGCCAGCCAACCAAATCACCCAACAGTCGAGTGGCAATAGGGGGAAGAAGCGAAAGCAATCGAACCCTGTTTGCAATGCGGTTGTGCCACCCGTTAACCCAAACCCTGTTGCACCTGATAACACCCAAAAGTCGTACACTGGGATTCACCCCAAATGTGCCACATGTAACCGTCACCATCCCGCCAATGCCAGGTGTCGTCTTTGTACCAATTGTAACCGTTATGGACATGACACCGCCTTTTGTCGCTATCAACAACAACAAGCTCCACCAGCTCAGCAAGCACAACAAGCCCCACCAGCTCAACAAGCGCAACAAGCTCCACCCCTCCTCAAAACGCAAGACCCGCTAGAGCTTGTTTCAAATGTGGGGACGCCAATCATCTTCGTCCTCAATGCCCACTATGGAATCAAGAGCAACTACAACCTCCTCGTGGACGCTGTTTCAATCTGAACGCGAATCAAGCGCGCAACGACAATAATGTCGTTAACGGTACGTTTCTTGTTAACCATCTTTATGCTTTGATACTATTTGATACTGGTGCGGACAAAAGCTTTGTGTCCTTAGAATTCGAATCATTGTTAAAATGCACGCGCTCTAAACTACCTAAGTCGTTTTCCGTTGAAGTCGCCAATGGCAAGTCCATCTTAGTCGATTCCGTTCTTCGTGATTGTCGTCTTACTCTCAACGAACACGTTTTCCCTATCGATCTCATACCCATGCAACTGGGTAGTTTCGACGTCATCATAGGCATGGATTGGCTTCAAAAGAACCATGCTGAAATCGCTTGTCACGAGAAATACGTTCGTTTACCCCTTCCTTCTGGTGATGTTTTACACGTCTATGGAGACCGGCCTTCAAAGGGACTGAAGTTGATGTCCTGCACACAAGCGAACAAATACTTACGCAAACAGTACTTTGCCTTTTTAGCCCACGTTGTGGAAGAAAGGGGCAAGGGAAAGAGTTTAAGTGATGTTCCAGTGGTGCGCGACTTCCCTGACGTCTTTCCTGAAGATTTACCTAGTCCTCCTCCACCTCGATCCGTTGACTTTCGTATTGACCTCGTACCTGGTGCGACTCCTGTCGCCAAAGCTCCTTATCATCTTGCACCTTCTGAGATGCAAGAATTATCTACGCAACTTCAAGAACTCCTCGATAAAGGCTTCATTCATCCAAGTACCTCACCTTGGGGTGCACCTGTGCTTTTCGTTAAAAAGAAAGACGGCTTTTTCCGTATGTGTATCGATTATCGCGAGCTCAACAAACTCACTGTCAAGAATCGTTACCCTCTTCCGCGTATCGACGATCTCTTTGACCAACTTCAAGGCGCTACTTGTTTCTCCAAAATCGATCTTCGTTCTGGTTATCACCAGCTTCGGGTCCTCGAAGAGGACGTACCCAACCCCTTTTCGCACTCGCTATGGACATTACGAGTTCGTGGTTATGCCTTTTGGTTTGACCAACGCACCCGCTGTGTTCATGGATCTAATGAATCGTGTTTGTAAGCCCTATTTGGATAGTTTCGTGATCGTCTTCATTGATGATATCCTCATTTATTCTAAATCTCGAGCCGATCATGAACGTCATCTTCGCCTTATGCTCAAGCTCTTACGTGTCGAACGCTTATACGCTAAGTTCTCTAAATGCGAGTTTTGGATTAAAGAAGTCCAATTCCTTGGACACGTTGTTAGTGAAAAAGGAATCCACGTTGACCCTGCAAAGATCGAAGCTGTGAAGAATTAGACCACGCCTAAATCTCCTTCCGAAATCCGTTCTTTCTTAGGATTGGCGGGTTACTACCGTCGATTCATCTCTAATTTTTCAAAAATCGCCGTTCCTCTCACTTCATTGACTCAAAAAGAGAAACCTTTTGCTTGGGGTCCTGAGCAAGAGGAATCTTTTCGAACTCTCAAAGACTTGCTATGCAACGCTCCTATTCTTACTCTTCCGGATGGGAATGATGATTTCGTGGTGTATTGCGATGCCTCGAACCGTGGTCTTGGTTGCGTTCTCATGCAACGAGGCAAGGTCATCGCTTATGCATCTCGTCAACTCAAGATACATGAGAAAAACTATACTACCCATGACCTTGAACTTGGCGCAGTTGTTTTTGCGTTGAAAATTTGGCGACACTACCTTTATGGTACTAAGTGTGTGGTTTTCACTGACCACAAGAGCCTTCAACACATCTTCGACCAAAAGGAACTGAACATGCGTCAACGTCATTGGGTGGAACTGTTAAACGACTACGACTGCGAAATCAAATACCATCCAGGTAAAGCGAATGTAGTAGCTGACGCCCTTAGTCGCAAAACTCATATGAAGGGTATTCGTTGTCTCCAACTTGTGAACGATCTTCCACGCCGCATTCGCGAAGCTCGGTACGCCTCTATTAATGAAGGTAACTTCCATGTTGAGATACGAGGCGCTAAAGAACACGATCTCGTCTCCAAGGCCGATGGTATCCTATACCTCGACAATCGCGCCTGGGTCCCTGATCGCGAAGAACTTCGAGACTTCATCATGAACGAGGCACACAAATCCAAGTACTCAATTCATCCTGGTGCCGGCAAGATGTATCATAATCTACATACATCCTATTGGTGGCCTGGTATGAAGAAAGACATTGCCGTTTACGTCTCTAAGTGTCTTACGTGTTCAAAAGTCAAAGCCGAACATCAACGACCTTCTGGCCTACTCGAACAACCTGAAATCCCCGTTTGGAAATGGGATAGCATTGCAATGAACTTCATAACCAAACTCCCTCGAACATCTTCTGGTCACGATAGCATTTGGGTGATCATCGATCGTTTGACCAAGTCCACTCAATTCATTCCTATTCGTGAAGATTTCAAGGTTGAACGACTTGCTCGCATCTATACCGATGAAGTCATACGACATCATGGTATTCCTCTCGACATCGTTTCTGATCGCGATGGTCGATTTACTTCGCGTCTCTGGCAAACCTTTCAGTCCGCTATGGGTACTCATTTGAATCTCAGTACGGCTTTTCATCCTCAAACGGATGGACACACTGAACGTACTATCCAAACCCTAGAGGACATGCTCCGTTCTTGTGTCATCGACTTTGGTGGTAGTTGGGATGTGCATCTACCTTTGATCGAGTTCTCGTACAACAATAGCTACCACTCCAGTATTAAAATGGCTCCATTCGAGGCATTGTATGGTCGTAAATGCCGATCCCCTTTAAACTGGCATGAGATTGGTGACAAACATTTTACTGCCCCTGAAATCATACAAGAAGCAACGGATAAGATTCACCAAATCCGTGATAATTTACTCTGTTAGTGCATTACGTCTATTGACTTCGTCTTGTATCATGTTATGTTATAGGATAGGTTAGAATAACCAGTGCACGAGGTTCGAGAATCGAAGATTAGAAGTTAAGTGTGTGATTTCGCTTATATGGACACTTGGTCATAAAGGCGAAATCAAAAGCTTCTGATTTCGCTTATATGGCATGTCCATATAAGTGGAATCACTACTACTATATATAGTGCACTTATTGTTCATTTGGTAACGGTTCTGGAAATTGTAACGAAGTGCTGCCAGATTGCTTTCAGGTTGTAAACGTTGTTAAATCAATCAAAGAAGCATTATAATTAGTTTGAGCATCTGTATCTTTGATTCCGCCTTTGATACAGAGAAAAGACTCTTCTGATTGACTCGTTCGGGTCCAACAACGATCCTTCAAGTGGTATCAGAGCTCAGGAGGAAGAGTTTAGCTCAATTACATCAGTTTTCTGTCTTCTACACCTTCTTTTTCGATCTGAACAAGTTTCCACGGTTAAAATCGGCCAAATTTTTCACAGAATGTCTATTAGTGAATATTAACAAAGCCTTGAAAGTTACAGGACAAAATTCGGACTAAAAATGGACCAAACCATCGTCCGAAGTGATTTCGCTTATTCGGACA
Source organism: Helianthus tuberosus (assembly GCA_030545235.1). Taxonomy (NCBI): domain Eukaryota; kingdom Viridiplantae; phylum Streptophyta; class Magnoliopsida; order Asterales; family Asteraceae; genus Helianthus; species Helianthus tuberosus. The sequence goes on along the minus strand of CM060353.1, from coordinate 25,912,400 downwards.
TCCTCTGATTTCGCCCCAATGATCATCTAATTTCGCTTTTGTGGACATCAGAGACTCCTGATTTCGCTTTTGTGTCAACATAAGATCATGATTTCTCTTTTATGTCAAGTCTAATTTCGCTCCTGTGACATATTAAATTGGGATTTCGCTCATAGATACATGTGAGTTCGCTCCATTGTCAACATTGTGATTTCGCTCATATGTCAGTGTGGTTTCGCTTATACAGACATTAGGATTTCGCTCTTATGTCAATCTTCTGATTTCGCCTGAGTGTCTTGAACATCGTGATTTTGCTTGAACATACGTATTTTGTATGAACTCATAATTGCGTGTGTCAGTTCACGTGATTAATGATCATCGGTCCAATAGTTTGTGCTGTGTATTAAAATTTGTCGGCAATTATAGAATTTACGTGATCAGTTTTATTGAGCCCCAATTAAAATCAGTGCATGTGATTTTTATAAATTCAAAAGGCTGCTCAATCAAGTATCAAGTTGTCGGATTAGTGGAAGGAAAGGTCCAATCATAGTTGTCGTGGTTTAAAATGGCTCAATCATAATCAAGCCCACTTGTTTCATCATCATTAACGGATCAAGTCTTGGCCCAAGTGTGTCATAGTTGCAGCCCATATAAAGAAGTGCACGGCTCAAATCATTCTAAAGCCCAAATTAAATCTATTTGGTTCCGATCAAGTCTTGTCATTCAGTGATTTCACTTCAACGACATTGAAACGAGTCCACAAATTTTCGACACGAGTTCTAGATCGAGTCAACCGTTTCACACGTTCACATTTTCTCAGTTCATTTAAACTGATTAGTTGTTTTCGTTTGCTTTCAGGTAATTGAAGATGTCAAGCAACGGTGAAGAATTTTACAACACATTCTACAAAGCGTTCACTTCCGAATCGTCAGATAGAAGATCTGAGATGAAAGAATATTCAAGAGAGATTTCAGAGAATTTGAAGTTTGAGAACATGTACGGAAGCCAACAGAAGCCACCAAAGCTAATGAAAGTGGAAGATTATCACTGGTGGAAAAACAGATTTGAGGGTTGGGTAAAAGCTTTCGCTCCTGAAAGCTGGTTAAAAATGACAGATGGATACACTGAACCAGTAAAAGAGGGAGGAGAGTTAATAGATCCAAAAGATTTCTCAGACATAGATATAAAAAATGTTGTGGCTGAATATAAAATGATTACATTCATCAAACAGTCAGTAAGAGAGGATATTATTTCGTTACTTGAACAAGAAAAAACTTCAAAGAGTTTGTGGGAAGCGTTAGGGAAAAAGTGTGTAGGAAATAATGAAATTGTTAAAAACAAAAAGAAATTGTTGCGTAAAGAGTTTGATTTATTCAACTGTATGAAAAATGAGTCTGTTTGTAAAATGATTGAGAGATTCGGATATCTGAAAATGGAGCTGATCAGACATGAAATTTTACCTTCTGAAGAGGAGCTGGTGGATAAATTGTTTGATTCATTGCCAAATGATCAAGAGTGGCAATATTTCGCTCTAATGTTGAAAAATACAATCAAGCCTGAAGATTTAAAAGTAGATTTGCTGATTGAAAGGCTTGAAAGTCATGAGTTGGAGATAAAAAGATCTAAAGTCAACAATCCAGCTTATCAGCAGAATGTAGAGCTTTACTACAGAGGAAATGTACCGCAGGCTGGGTCTCCAAGAACAGCATTTTCTGCAGAAAGTTCAAATTCAATGAACAATGAAAGTCTTCAAAGTGGTTTTCACAGTGGATCTTCTTCAAACACTTCAAGTTAATCTGCTTCCAAGAATTTGTTTCAGTGTAATATCGCAGTGGATCTGAAGAATGGGCAGAATTTCAGCGAAGAGTCGGCGAAACAACAGATGGTTTTCTTGGCATCTGTACTTGAATCGTATGAAAGCCTCGTTGCAGGGAAGATCGGCAACACCAACTTGACAAAAGAAGATTATGATCAATTAGACCCCGAGGAGATGGAACCAATGGATATAAGATGGTGCATGGCCAGTGCGGTTCGTCGGGCACAGCGGTTCATGGAGATCACGGGGAGAAAGTCAATTGGTGGACCATCTACCAAACTGGGATTTGATAAATCTAAGGTGACATGCTTCAAATGCAAACAAAGAGGTCACTTTAAGCGCGAGTGCAGAAATGCGTATGCTCATGATGATTCTGCAAACTCGTTCAACGAAGATTATTAAAAGAAAGCGATTTACCATCAGAACAAGTGTGAGCCACCAAGATTGAAACAGCCTGAAGAAAAATCAAGGGCTCTTGCAGTTATATATGATGATGAAGGTTACGACTGGAGTCAGGTTTGCCATGAAGAAGATGCAGTTGGATATGCATTTGTGGCTGATGCTGATCCTGATAGATATTGGAAAGCAGATTATGCAAGATGGGAAATCGGAAAATTAAATGAACCATTCAAAGAAGCCCAGAGAGCAAAAAGATGGAATGAAGAGTTGGAATGTTACATGGTCCACGGGGTAATCCAGTTGTTGACCCATCAAAAGTGGATTTCGAAGCTGTAACAAATTTGGTTCCAAGGCAGGCTACTTTCAACACACGAAGGTTATCTGATAAAGCATATTTGCCTGATTTGGAGAAGAAGATAAGAGAGGTTTGTGAAGCAAGTCTACCGAAGGTGGTAGAAATGAAGAAGCGAAAAGAAGAAGAATTGAAGAAGATGATTGAAGAAGTAAAGACTGTTGTGAAGATTGCTGCTGAAGAGGAACAGAAAGCTGAAGAGGAACAGAAAGCTGAAGAAGAACAGAAGAATGAAGAAGCTCAGAAAGAAGAAAAGGAGAAAGATCAGAAAGTTGAATCAGAAGAACCGGTGCTGAATGAGACTGAGGTTAGAAAATCTTCTGATCTATCGAATGTTGAAATTGTTGATAACAATGAGAACAAGTGCAGGAATTGCATAGAAATGTGCAAAGCCTATATTAAAAAAGATGACAAAATAAAAGCAAAAGAAATTGAAGCAACCAAGTTTGAAAATGTTTTCAAAATAAAATGTAAAGAAATGATTGACAAAGAAGAAATTTTGAAACTAAAGGTTGAAAAGCTAACACAGAAATGTCAAGGTTTGGAAAAGGATAATGATGCTTATAGACAACTGTGTTCAGCAAAATGTGTCGATTGTGTTGAAAAAGAATCTAAATTTCAAGATTTACAAAAACAGTATGATTCTTTAAAGTGGTCGAGTCAGAGAGTACAAGAAGCTTATGATACTTTGAAGAGCCAAGTCAAAAGTTTTGATCAAAGATTGTCTGAAACTTTAGTCACTAAAGAAATGTATGAAAGAAAGTTTAAAGAAAAGCAAATTGAATTAAACAAATGTGTTGATGAAATTGTTAATCTTAAACAAGTCTTGGCTGAAAAAGAAAAGATTGTTACAAAACTTCAAAGTTATCATAACTCTTCGTACATTCTTGAATGCATTTTCAACATCACACCAGATGACAAAGATACTGAAAATTGCAAAAAGGGTATTGGTTCAGAGTTTCATCAGGTACCACCACCATTGAGAAACAATTATACTTTTTATGATGAGGAAAAGGTGGCAAAGGGTTTGAACATAGCTGACCAGTTACCTGAAAGTATCGATGTGACTTACTCCAAATCTGATGATGCTAATGATTCAGAGGTGGTAAGTAAGGTTGTTGAAAGCGTTTTGAAAGATGAGTCAACAAAAGGTAAGTGTGAATCATAGGATGAAGATGAAGGAAATCTTTATGATGGTTATCTGAAAAACACAAAATCCGAGAAAAATTTGAATGATGATTCAAAAGGATTGGTTTATACCATGATTGGATCAGACAAATTATTCTTAGATGTTGTATTCCCGATTCAAAATGTGATTTCAGAGAAGGTCGATAAAGTTTTCAAAATGGTTGAGATTGAGAAGTCTGAGATTCCAAAGTTTGGTGGTAAAGGTCATAAATCTTTTTATAACAAACCTGGTTTTAAGAAGAAAAACATGAAGGCTGGTTTGGGTTATAAAAAGAAACGGAATTGGAATCAAAGTAAAAAACCAAATTTGCAACAAAAGATGAGTTTTGTTCAAGGGAAAAGCTTGAAAGAAGAGGAAAAACTCAAATTTGGACAACAGTCTAATGAGGAGTTTGATGCTATGAAAAAGAAACAACAACAGGCCAAGGATGTTTCAAAGAAAGTGTGTTTTAAATGTGATCAAATTGGACATGTTGCACGAAAGTGTCCAAATCCAAAGCCTGTTGATGTTGAAAAACAGAAATCTGAGGATGTGAAACCAAGGTCAACCAAATTTGATTCGAAACAAACTTGGAGGTACAATACAAACAAGTTTGCTTCAAATCAAAATTGGAAATCAAACCCGAACAAGTTCGACTCAAGACAGACCTGGAATTCTCACATACCCAGATTCAGAACAACACAGAGTTGGAGAAAATCTGTTGATATGACAAAACCTCAAGAGTTTTGGAAACCTAAAAATGTTATTCAAATTCAAAAGGTTCACAAAGAGACAAACTTTTACAAAAGAGGTACTCCGAAAGGTCAAATGTGGAGTGCTAAGAAACAAGTGACGTCAGAAAAAGATGAGAAAGTTGAAGTCAACGTTGAAAAAGTTTTAAGTGACAAAGAATTTCCGAAATTAAATGAACATTATTGTGTTGAAATGCCTAAGGTCCAACAGACCTGGGCTAAATTGTTTAAATGATTGATAAAGTTTGAAATGTGCAGGTGTTCAACGAAGCTGAAGATTGTGAGAATGGTAGTTGGAGCAGCCTGGCACAGGAAGAGGTTGCAGGACCCTGGTTTGGTTGAACAGGGAGTTTAGTTTGATTGTTTTCTGTACATAAATAAACAATATTTTAAAAATCTTAAAAAATTTAAAACCAAAAATATGTTTTTAGTTTGTTAAAATTTGAAAAACCAAAAATATGTTGTTTTTAATTTTTGTTTGAATGTATGTTGATTGAATACGCCGAAACCCTCACGGCTGAACAAACATGATTAATTTCACAATATTGAAAAACGGTTTTCAAACTGTAAAATATCAATGTGTTGTAAATCATGGGGGTACGTTATATTTTCTGCTTAAAGTGTTATATTTTCTGCAAAACAGAGCATGAGATGCAGAAAATGGATGGCGAGTCAAAGCTATCAGTATTGTGTTGTCAAATTTTCTTTAAATGGTTTTGCATTTTAGGGGGAGATATATTGTTGTTAGAAAATCCAAAAACATTAGAAAATTTGAAAAAGCCAAAAACATGATAAAATTCAAAAATTGAGTTTTGCGTAAAAAGAGGAAATGATAGTACATCAGTAGACAGTTACAGTACGCTAAAGAATTGGAAAGTCAAAATGTGTTAAACGATCTCACCGTGGATGTGTCGGTAGGTTTTTATACACTTAGTAAACTTTTTCGGGATATAAACCTAAATTCAAACACTTGCTTATTTCGTGGGGAACACTACTTGGATATATAGGTAACCCCTGAAATCTCGTTTGAAAGGTCTCATAATCTGATATACTAGGTTTTTATACTCAGTGATATCTGGGGTATTATTCCGGGACTTCTGCTGAATGGAAGTTCTGACCTAGTCCTCGAATAATACTTTCCGCAAATGCTTGAAACACAACATCACCCTCAGCATATATGATAAGACAATAAAATTGCTTAGCAATGCTGTTGTAAAAAAGATCCTCTAAAGGGGACACACCCAAGTTGAGTCATGATCTCTCTGCTGAATGGTAGTTCTGACCTGAGCTCTCATGATTCTTCATAATTTATTAACCCCTTACAGATATCATTTGTGTTATAATTGCCTGTAAGACTGAATATTGGGATCTGGATACGGGAGTATATTCAAGAGGTGGGACACATGAATGAGTTTAAGTTCTTAAAATACCTAATTCGTATCCTGAATCAGTTGAAATTTGTATGAAAATTTAAGTGGATCAGTATATCGACAATCTAAGTGAATTGTTTAATTCTTACTGTGAAATTAAGCTCAACGGTACTTGTGACTTGTCAAAAACTGATATGATCCTCTAATGCATACTCAAACAAAAATATTGTCCGTAAATATGTTTGTACATATTACTTTACTGCTTTACGTTTTCAGAAAATACAAAAAGATTTTGATTTCTGCTTTATTTTCGACAACCGATGTCTGAGTGCTGAGTTTCAAAATCTAAGTAAGCTGATTGTGTTTCTGAAAATAAAACAAGTTCATTAATTTGAAACTTGAAGTTTTAAAATCAAAAATTTAAAAACAGTTTGTGATATCTCCAAGGTCATTAAGTTGGACTTGGATGATTAACTGTGGGGGATTTGGATGCTTATATTGTTATAGAGCTAGTTTCCGATACGATTCGATGAAACTGCCAAATTTATGAGAAGTGATTTTGAAGAGATTGAATTGTTGGATTACAATATCTGGAAGTTTAAAATGTTGTTACTTATAGTTGTATGAGTGATTGCAGGAAAAGTCCAGACTACGATCCCAAGAGCAGAGTCTAAGGGGGAGTCTGAAGACAAGCTGAAAGTTAGGAGGAGCTTGTAGCTGGAAAGCTAGGTGTCGATCCCTAAAAGCACGGAAGCTTGACGAAAGGGGGAGCCTGCTGATGATAAAGCTATTGATGATAGAACCAGTGATGAGATCCTGGTGTAAGAGTCAAAGTGTGAAGCTGATCAAGGGAGTGATGGATGCTTACAATGTTACAATCTGAGTGAGGATGCAGAATGATCAAGACTGAAGAAGGTGTCATAACAGAGAATAGTCACTGAAGACTTCGTCAATATCCGAGGGGGAGTCTGTTAGTGCATTACGTCTATTGACTTCGTCTTGTATCATGTTATGTTATAGGATAGGTTAGAATAACCAGTGCACGAGGTTCGAGAATCGATGATTAGAAGTTAAGTGTGTGATTTCGCTTATATGGACACTTGGTCATAAAAGCGAAATCAAAAGCTTCTGATTTCGCTTATATGGCAAGTCCATATAAGTGGAATCACTACTACTATATATAGTGCACTTGTTGTTCATTTGGTAACGGTTCCGGAAATTGTAACGAAGTGCTGCCAGATTGCTTTCAGGTTGTAAACGTTGTTAAATCAATCAAAGAAGCATTATAATTAGTTTGAGCATCTGTATCTTTGATTCCGCCTTTGATACAGAGAAAAGACTCTTCTGATTGACTCGTTCGGGTCCAACAATGATCCTTCATACTCAAAGCCCGAAATCGTCAAAAGGTCTATGCTGATAAAGGGCGCAAGCCGATGCAACTCAACGTTGGGGACCACGTTCTACTCAAGGTGTCTCCTTGGAAAGGAGTGGTTCGTTTTAGTAAAAAGGGAAATCTTGCCCCTCGCTATGTTGGTCCTTTCAAGGTACTCGAGAGGATTGGTGCGGTGGCTTATCGACTCGATTTACCTCAAGAACTCAACAACGTTCATCCAACGTTTCATGTCTCAAATCTAAAGAAGTGTCACGCTGAAGAAGGACTCAAAGTTCCTCTCGAGGATCTCCAAATAAACGACACTTTGCATTTTGTGGAGAAACCCGTCGAAATCATGGATCAAGGAGTCAAGTTATTGAGGCGTAGTAAAATTCCTATTGTCAAGGTTCGATGGGAAGGTAAACGTGGCGCTGAATTCACTTGGGAACTCAAGAGCGAGATGAAGAAGAAATACCCTCATCTTTTCCCTACGTCTTCCTAAATTTCGGGACGAAATTTCCTAAAGGAGGAGAGACTGTAACGCCCGGCTCTTTTGTACTTTCCATTTATAGAAAGTTTTGTTCGTATTTCTATTTTTGGAAACTTTGTATTCTTGTAATCTCTTCCTTCTTTGTAATCATTGTAAAACCGAGACTTGGATCATTAATGAAACTCGTATTATGTTACAAATATGTTATACACACTTTATATATACTCGTATGTTCGATTTTGTGAATCAATTGATGTTAAATCGTTATTCTTGGAAACTATGTGCTAAACTCGTAATTAAACTAAACTTATGCACGAAACGTGTTTTGAACGAGAACGACACTTGATTACGATACTTATACACTCAATTATACTTGCGTTATGATCGCCATGCTTGATTATATCTTAAACTATGCTTATATGACCAAACAAGTCCCTAAACCATCAAGATTGCACCTAAAAGCATCAAACATGGAACTACAGGGACTAATTTGTAATAAAGCCAAACTTCCCCCAAAGGAGGCGCCGCGTGACGCTAGGGACCTTGGCGTCACGCCAAAGCCCTGTTTCGACAGACTTGTGTTTCTCAGCTGATTATGCACGAAATCCCAAGTTCTAGTCTCACCCAATCCCCTTTAATCCACCTCTAATCACCTCCAATCAACTCTAAACTCTTCCACTATAAATACACACCCTCTCTAACCCTTTTTACACTTTCACAACTCATTACACTTCACAAATTTACTCTAAATCTGCAGCAAATCTGAGTTCTTGGACAGATTCATACACTTCTACAAAAGTGAGTGTAACTTGCTTGTTTTCACTCCAAATCACTTGATTCTTTCTTCTATTGCTTTGTTATGTCCTTGGGTTTGATTCCTTGGTTTTTCCTTGGAGAAATCAGGCTTGGAATTGCCCTAAAAGGGACCTAAACTTTCTGTTTTGTTTGATGTTATTCAAGAACTTGTTTAAACTTATCCAACTTGTGTCTAACACATCTCATACCTATGTCCTAATGCTTACAACCTATCTCATGGTTGGTTAAGCTTAAAAACAAGGTTGAGACACTTAAATCAGAGGATTAAACCTCATAAACTTTCTGTTTTGTTAGGGTATTTAACCCACAAGTCATGTCAAGCTTAGACTTTGATGAATGAGTGATTATGGAACAACTTGGGTTGTCCAAACATACAATCCTCACATGATTTGATGATTTCTCTTTAGTTAGGTTGTTTATATTATTGTACTAATCCTAGTTCTTGACCCTCCTTGGTTGTCTTTACATCAAGTGAAGTGGTGAACGTTCAAGGGGTTCCTAAATGGAAGCTTGTCTTCCTACCCCATACATGACATCCATGATAACTTGAGGTGCCTAAATGAAGATCCTAAATCTTCTACCTCCTACATGAATTATTGGACTAAATAATACGTAATACTTAACCTAAATATATACACACCCATTCGAACCTTTAATGTTAAACTTGTGTTTATATGTTAAAGTAGTAGAATATCATCTAAGACCTAAAACCTTGATATGATTCTAATGGGTGTACTACCCATGAAATACAATATAACCCTAGTGGTTACATAGTGTCATATAAAGAGTTATAAGTTAAAGATGATTATTTTAATATCATACTTTATGTTATGTTAAACTCCAAAGTTTTGATCTTCCGTTGAACGCCAAACTCACACACCTATGTTTCCTCGTGTAGAAGGACTAGGTGCTCCAACTTAATCTACTCCAACAACTCACTCGCGGGAATTCCAAGTAGGAAAGCTTGCAACCACCGTGAGTATACTCGACCCCTTTTTCCCCTTTACACTTTGGGATGCAACATGTATAATTATGCCCATAACTTTCAAACTAAACATACTCAATCTTTGAACGAAGCATGAAACTAATGTGACTTACTTGCTATTCTTGTATGCTCTATGAACGATTTGGAACGTTATATGCTCATTGACTTTGCTCGCTGTAACAACCCTCGGTAAAACCAATACCCTCATAAAATTTTAGACGCCTGAGTATATTATAAAATGTCCCAATATGTCTTATATTATACCCCGTATGTGAAAATCAAGCCCGATATATGTTATAGTTTATAAAAATAAAATAAAAACCTGAAATGTAAGTTGAGGCGGGCCGCATAAACCCACCCCAACATCTTACGCGGGCCGTATGGGAGTGTTGACCGGACTCCGCTGAATTCTTAAGTTCAAGCGGGCCGTGTAAAACCTCGTCTAAGTGGACTCGGGCCGCGCGGACTCATCAAACGCGATTACACCAGAGGACGACACGTGTCGACATCGTGTCGAGTCTAGTAGCTGACCCAGCTAAGCTAGTATGTTGACCGATGTTGACGCGGGCCGCGTAAGGGTCCCTTGTCTTTTACGCGGGCCGCGTGAGGACCAGATTTCACAACTATAAATAGATGGCATCAGATTACAGTTTCCGTCGCTCATTTCTTTTTCTCAATCTCGAATTCTGAAAGCATAGACACAATATTTTGGGTATTATACTCCTAATTAGCGAGGTTCTGCTCCATTGTAAGTATTATAACCCCGGTTTCATAATAGTTACGCTGCCCGATTGATTTAGGGTTCCGTAACAACTGTCGTGGTTCTGCCCGACGTAGTTGTTGGAATGCCGTCTCGGGGAGGGTATTATTGATAATTTCAAAGGGTTATGGTACTAACCAATGTACATTTGTATAAATTATAGATTATACCCAGGAAATCCTTACGAAAAGCCTAAGACAGCAATGTGAGTTTATCCTCTTTTTGTTAATGTTTTTGGTAATGTTTTACCAAACCTTAAATGTTTTTCTATGAAAATTAGCAGTAATTGAGTCTTTGTAGTTATTCAATTACTGCCGGTATGTTGGGGTTTTGTATACAAAATTTTGTACTACTTGCGAGTAGTAAGTCGGGATAACAATACGTTACCATTGGACAATGAGTTAGCCAATGGGTAATATGACCCACAAGTCAGGATTGATAGTACCAAATGGAGTAATTGTGTAGACATAAACAAAGTGATCACTCTCAATACTGTTCACTGTGACTTTAAACTTGATTAAATTGGGATTCACTCACCAGTATTTCCCGCTGACAAATATTTTTAAAACATGTTTCAGGTAACCCAATGTGACAGCCAATTAGTAAAAAGCCAGCTGGAGAGCACTGAAGGCTTGGGAAAATGTGGCTATAGAAGTTACCTAATAAACGATGTTTTGAATTTAAATGAAACAGGGTTTGTCCCTAATAATGTATTGTAATAAGAAACTTGGGTTTACCCATGTGATTATTAATATGAAATGAGGTGGTTTTACTCTAATAAACATTTCCTAACTACGATCCTGATGAAAATTCCGCTGCAAGACTAAATAAAACTGATACCACCAAGAAACGAGGATGGTTCAGTAAAGAAGCTTTTGCTCGTAGAAAAAGAATGAGGAAATTGCAACAGCAAAGGGCTTTAGCAGCTATTAAGAAAGAAACAGATGCCCATACTCAAGAGATACTTAATAGAAGCCTAGCTAATTTTCATATCTTAGCTACGACTGCTGCTGACCCGAGTATGGAACAATTAGTAGCCTCACAACCACAAAACCCAGAACAACCCATGGAAATAGAAAATCAGGAAAACCAAGAAGAGATGTACAATTTTAATCCAGAAGAAATCCCTAGAGTGCCTGCACCAAACCCTCTAGACTCGAATTACGACCCCTGGTGGGACGAGAATAGGGACTTTGTGCAATGTTACCCTATTCAGGACTATCCACCCATACAAAACATAGAAGCTTACCCAGGTATGGACCCTTTAGACCCCTATTATCAAGATGATTATATTAGGGAGATATTAGAGGATCCTTACCAATTTCAGGAACCTGTACCCCAGATTCCAAACCCAGTCCGAGAACCTGCACCCCCAATGAGTGCAGAAAACGTTCAAGAACTCAGGACTTTTGGGGAGGAAATTTTAGAAAGCAGTGAAAGGATGCGTCAGGTAGGAGAGCGTCTCGTATGGAAATACGATGAACGCAATATGGATTTCTGGATGAATCCATATCCATGAATGTTAGAATGGAGGAAGCAGTAGTAATAATAAAATAAAATATGTGTGTACGGATGCATATTACTATTTTATTTCTGTTGGTATTGTAATTTTATTTCTGTACTAGTGTGTAATAGACGCATAAGTATATGAAAAGAGTAAGTAGCAATGATCTACGTTTTTGGCTATATTGTGTGTCATGTGAATAATTATACTAGATATTAATTGTGATATTAATATGGAATAGATGTTTAAAATTCAGATGGCCGATCAAGGAAATCAAGTAAATTTGGATAATAACCCGGAAATCCAGAATGATAATATTCAGAATGACGATAATAATAATGAGAACCCAAACAACAATAACAACGGAAACCAAGTGGATAATAGTGCTATCCAACACATAGTAGCACAGGGAATTATAGATGCTATGCCATTTATTCTTCAAACTGTTAAAGATGCTGATAATAAAAGTAAGCATAGCAGTAAGCGACCAAGTGAACCAGAAAACAGCGTGAACAATGGACTGGTACTTCAAATGCCTATTCCCAAAAGAAGAAGAACCATGCCTTATGGTTGTTCTTATAAAGAATTCTGGTCTTGTAAACCAATGGAATTCTCGGGCAATGAAGGGGCCATTGCAACCTTACGCTGGATAGAAAAGACTGAGGCAGTCTTAAGGATAAGCAAGTGTGCTGAAGAAGATAAAATATTGTTTGCTTCTAATTTGTTTAAGAATGCAGCCCTAGAATGGTGGAACACTATCCTCCAGACAAGAGGAAGTGATCAAACCTATAATATGGAATGGGAAGAATTTAAAAACAAGGTAGAAAGGAAGTTCTGCCCACCCAATGAGAAAGAAAAGATAGCAAACAAATTCCTAAACCTTAGGATGACTGGTGTGGATAGCAAGGGGTACACAAAGCTATTTTTCGAATATGCTAGGATAGTGCCAACTCTTGCTTCACCAGAACCAGTGTTAATCTCCCGTTATATTTGGGGATTAATTGGAGAGATTAGACACGTAGTCAAGGCAGCTAGACCTCAAACCATAGAAGAAGCTGTAGAATTAGCAAATACCTTGACTGATGAATTAGTCCGTACTAGAGAGGAGGATCAGAGAAGGAACCTAACCCAAAGGCTTACACAAGAATTTCGTTCCGGAAATTATAATCGTAAGGATATGGGTTCTACCTCTGCAACATACTGCAAGGTTTGCAAGAAAAAAGCATTCGGGAAAATGCTCCATTCTCTGCAATCATTGTAAGATACCAGGACACAAGGAAGAAAATTGCAGGAAGAAAACCAGTAATGGATTATGCTACAACTGTGGAGAAAAAGGTCATATCAGGCCATCAACAACATCTTCTTCACCCATAACAGATTTTGGGCCTGACTTATTTGTGACACTCGTGGATTATTCGTACTTGTAACCCGACTTGTTTTTGTATCCATCAGAATTCGTATTCTTTATATATGAGTTTAATTTTGAGTATTCTATGTTTTTCTATAAGTTCAGATACTTATATTATTATTATTATTATTATAATTTCAAATTATTAGTTTATACATACTTTATACGCATTATTTTATCATGTTCATTTGCTTATTTTTGTCTAATCAAAGCATTTTTTGGCCCAAACCAAGCTTGAAGGGCTAAACATGACAAAATCCAAACTTTTCGAATTTCAGGCGTCCCTGCGCCACGTGAGGGAATCAACGGATCCCTGCACAACGGGCAACTTGTACCAGCCTGCGCGTTTCTAGTTCTTTGATCAATGGCGTCCATTAAACACCATCAATCCTTGAGTTTTAGCCAAAACTTCAGTTACCAATTCGTTCCCAATGAATATGGACTTGATTCCAAGTCTACTCCATGCATTAATTGTCTCCAAATCATCTTCTTAATTATCATCTTCAAGACCCATTATGTCACAATTCAAATTCATAACCGATTTCATGTTTTTATAGAAATTATAAGAATAAATGAATTCATATTATCTTTTCTATCACCTCTGAAAATATTCCAGACTCTCTAATTTTCTGCACTTTTGAAGAACACGAATTTAGGGTTCCAATCTTCTTTCAACCAATTCGGACTCAATTCTTAGCTATTTGAGGTAATTTTTAAGGCTATTCCACTTCAATTTCCATGCTCTACAAAAGCCATCTATCGATTTCAATTGATAAAAGGTAATTGTAGCTCATTTAGATTCGCATGAATTCTAGGGTTTTTAGCATTTGCGAATTTTAATATTTTCTTAAATTAAACCAATTAAATTGTTCCATGATAATCTTAAACGTCTTTTATGATGTAATGTAAGCAGTTATCATATAAATCATGTTTGCCTATATTTCTAGAATTTATTTTGTTTAATATAGATGTTAATCTTTATTATTTGTTAAAATAATCATCCCAGAAATTCAAGTAAATTACTTTAGATTAGCAAAATTATTAACTTTCAGAATATTAATGGAAAATCTAAACTTAATAAAGGATTCTATAAAATGCGACTTGTCAATTTCTAATGTAATTAAGCTATTTAAATACAAGTTTGTTTTATCTTTAACCTTTTTAATTTGTCATTTAATATATACTCGTTTTCATTGAGCTTTTTAAATAAAAGTTAATTTTATCTTTAAGCTTTTCAATTTGTGATTTAATATATATTCGTTTTCTATAACAGAAAATAAAATTTCAATTTATGATTTAATATATTCGTTTTTTATGTTAATAATGGAAAACAGGGATTCCCTGCACTATTCGTTATCCAAAGTGCCTATTAATTTTTAGAAAATAACTTTTATAATTATGAATACAAAGTTCCCATTATATTTATGATTTTTCTTAAATCACCATTGAAGATATCAAAAATAAAAAAACTATGATCTTTTCTAATTCCGAAGGGAACAACAAAATTAGTTTATATCTTTTAGTTAATCAACATGTAATTAGATTTACTTTGAAATTTAAAATAGTAATTAGATTTCATTAAATATAGGATTTGGCTCCTTATTTAGAGTTTGAATTCTTTTAAACTCTTACAATTGAACTCTGGCGATTGTGGGATTTATATTCCCAAATATCACGCATCATCTATCTATATTTAGGGTTATTTACTCCTCCTTGTAGCCTCAAATAAACCCTTATAATCACCGACCTCTCCCTGCAAGTTATTTCACACCAGGTAAGATTTTAAATTGGAATTTAAAAATAGTAATTAGATTTCCTTAAACATGGGATTTGTTTCCTTATTTAGAGTTTCAATACTCTTTAAACACCTGTGATTTTCGGTAATCATCGACCTCTCCCTGTAAGTTAACTCACACCAGGTAAGTTTTCTAATCTCTGTTTTCTATGTAGTCGTTATTCTTAGTTTCATCACTACCATCGTGATAGATATATTTGATTACATATATAAATTTGCAATCACAACATAAATGTAATATGTATATTGATTTTATATTGTTTTATTGAATAAGAATAATTAATTTATGTAAATTGGTTTGCACATTAAAAATTTACATTATTCTTATCTTAAACCCGTGTAATACGCGGGTCTAAAAACTAGTTCATGAATATAATTTTTACAAAATTTAAATGTAGATTATTATATTAAGTTGTATTTTTATGAAATATATATATATATATATATATATATATATATATATATAGAAAAGTGAATCGTACAATATGTCCTAACGTACGAAGCGTACGCGATGGCAAAATCGCACGTTATGTTTTAAAAAAATAAAATCGCATGTACAAAGTTAAAAAAAATCGCATGTACATTAAAATAGAGGATTCACTTACGTGAATCGAAGTTTCTAGCACAAAATAAAATCTCAAGTATAGACCTACGTGTCTAATGAGATTAGAACACTTGTAGGTTGTGATTCATTTACGGGAACCGAAGTTGCTAGCACAATACTTTCGGACGCAAACTGTGAGTTCATGTCCCCTTTTCCTTTTAAACACTTTTCAGTTTTTAAACTATCGGGGGAGATATTGTAAGACCCATACAACATAAACATAGGTTTAATAAAAAAATTTGCATTTATATTAAATATAGTGCAAATACATGTTCCTTCGTAATTTTGAGCTTAATAAAACTTCGTAAGTATTAGGATATTTCAGCATGTTATCGTCGTTTAGTTTTGTAAACGGTTAAACAAAATGCGGAAGCATGATCTTTGACTATGTTCGGTTCTTCGATAAGCTTGATCTCCATCCGTGACTTCAAAATCATTACCTAGATTTCATGATCCTCAAATACGTTAGTTATAAGGAGTTTATAACATAACAAATTGAACCTGAAGGCCCAAAACAACAAAATCAACATTTTGCCAAATAGCCTGCCATAAGCTACAGTTGAGTGGCCGTAGTTTACGACCAAACTAATCACATGAAACAGCCAATGCCTGCGGTAGCCTACGGCTAGCATACCGACAGGGTGAGATAAACGTCTAGGTTGTGACAATTCATCTAGGTTATTTCTCAATTGAGTCACGACTGATAACCCAGATGACCAGGTAACTCGTCTAGGTTATGCCTCAAAAAGTAACTAATAACCCAGACATAGATTTAACAAGTCTGGGTTACAGAACTTGACCATTTTTGCCCTTTTTAGTAAAAGCTGCGTAACTTCTCCGATATTTATTCATTTAGCTTGAAACTTGTTTCTTATTGACCGTAATACATTTGCCTACATTATTAACCCAAAATTCTCAACCCGGATTCATAACTTTTATGAATTATGCAACCGTTACCTGGTTTATGCGCATTTTCATTTTGACCCGTTATAGATTTAAGCACTTAAGCTTAAATTATCCGCATCTCTTCATATCTCATATCCCCACTTTATGACCTTGATTCATCTATCATCACAACTTCAATTGTGATGGGTTATGATACGATAATCATTATACTACTATTCTACCCTTGAATTTGACATTTTTATGAAAATGACCCATTATGTAGCATTAAGCCAAAATAGTTTAAGCCTTCCACTTTATAACACCGGAAAGATTAACCAAGTTACAAATCTCATATTTAAGCTCAAGGCCGGCCCTGAGAATTCTTGTACCCTGTTCGAGCTCGAAAAAACGTACCCTCGGGCCTTAACGAAATAAATAATTTAAACTAGTTTTTCATACAACCGTGAACCGTTGACAAAAATATAGCATTCGATAAACAATGCAATTAACAAAATACAACATATAGTATTCAAATGAGTGACATACCGTAAAAACTAATAAGCTAATAGCTAACCAATGATTCGTGAAGCCCTCCTTGCATTCTTGATAGCAAATTGGTGAATCAACTCTTCACAGTTTAAATCATACCTGAATTTGACCAAAAAAAAAAGAATACGGGCCTGAATTTGCATTTTTCGTCGAACCATGTCTGTCTCCTACTCTCCTGCTATACGACGTTTCAATATCCACAGGGCACTAGTTGCCGCCGAACATGGACTAATTGTTTTTTATTAGTTTTTAAAATCATTTGGGTATTGGGCTCACTAACCTAATCCCAATGGGCTAACTAATCTAAACCATATGATTTTTTTTTTGTAAGTGGACCTATGTTATGTTAGTATTTGTTTGTTTATACCCTACTAATTTTTTTTTTCATATATAATATCAGAAAATTTTTTTAAATTACGCGCCCTACGAAATTATGGGCCCTGGCCGGTGGTCCTCCCCGCCCACCTCCAGGGCCGGCCCTGTTTAAGCTACCCTTAAGGGTCATTTGCCCGGTTTATCATTCGAGGGCTTGTTTTGACCAAGGGGGCACTTTTAACCCATATTCTATTTAAAATTCATTGTGTTCCTAAGAACATAATATCTCCAATTTAAATTACTAGATATACTTCACTTTAGGTAATCCAATGTCCACCCATGACTCGTTTAATTCTCATCTGACCCTAAGTCCTCATTGAGAGTTTGACCCGTTATACATACCTGGCTCGGGTCAATGTATTGACCCATTTTAATACCTTGCATTATTAGTTGCTAACTAAAAGCAATGTAAGCCGTACGCTATTATTCCTGTGAGCACAAAATCGACAAGCAACCATTAGTCATTATTGTCAATGGTGATAACATCACCATTTGACCCGTTTGGTCTAAGTAACCATTTTACCCACCTCTTGACTTACTCTTATTGCGCTAGGATGACCAAACATTATGTATTGCGAGATGGTATTTATTTACCATCTGACCCATTTGGCCCGCTACGGTTTACACCATGTGATCATATTACTTAAAAGTCGTTTCTCTATTCATTTGACCCATTATGGCTTACGCCATAGGGTGTCTTTTCAAAACTCATTATTTATCCGTCAACACGTGAACATATTACCATTTTACCCATTATGGCTTACAACATAAGGTAACTTTTCAAAACTCATTGTTTATTCGTCAACACGTGTCCAAATTACCGTTTTACCCTTTTTACCATCAATTGTGGTTTCTTACCATTTTTACTTGTTCCGACCCGTATTGGTTCACGTCGGAACGCCATATTTCAAAGACTCGTTTCAAATACTAGATCACTTTGTTATTAACCAATACATGAGTAGATGTTCTACTTAAAAGATGTAAGCTTTACTTACCTTGCATCCGATTATGTTTTTCCCGCGTATTTGATATGTTTGACCCGCTTCTTCCCAAGCTTCCACCTAGCTTGTCAAGCGTCAAACTACCATTTATCATTCGCAAGATGGTTAGATTAGTCATCATTTATCACGACTATCCCACCTTACGGACTTTATATCAAAATTACCATTTGATCCTATTATAGGTCAGTTTGACTTTTAAAATTCAACTGCTGTCACACCCCAACCGATGGCGGAAACATCGGGGCGTGGCACTGAGCGAAACAGATTGTCCAAGAGAATCCACAACAATTATTAGTGGAAATATATCTAACGTTCACGTCCCATACCATAAACATATAAAGCAAAAACAGTTATTACAGACATTGTTCTCAAAGACAAACAAATTGTTCCGACAACTCATATTTTATTAAATGATGTTTCTAGACCACCTACTTGATTCATCTCAGCAAACATAGCATCCTAGACACCTGTCACATACGTTAAAATAAAGTCAACACACAGAGTGTAAAGGTGAGTACACAAGTTTAATAGCATATAGTATAGCGAAAACGTTTGCGCATAACCAACATGTATCACGTAACGGGAGAAGCAAGTAACTAACAAGGCTATGTTCACACTTAATCACGAGACTGCGATGTAGAGTATGCACATCACTTGTCCAGCGGACACGTGAAGTAAAGTAATGTGATCCCTAGCAACCCCCATCCACGACAGGTGCTGAGTCCAAACTATAGTACTATCGTTGCTAAAGGTGATACCGTGTAACACTGTCTAAGCATAGTAACAAGCATTCATAGATCACGTATAACATGCGGGAGCGGTTAGCATTAAAAGTGTTCGCGTTGTGTGTTGTTGTGTTTTTTATAGCGAACGTATGTAACACCCAAAAGTGCGTTAAAAGAAAATGGGTTCGAGTATACTCACAGTATGTGTTTAGTAAAAAAACACAGCCTTGGATTGAAGGGAGTGCTTGGAGATTAGCCTGAACATAGAACGATAGTGTAAGCGTTGAACAGCTTGTCGAATGTCAAATGGTGAGTAGTGTCGGATGATCATCCGGACGGATGGTCATCCGGACGGATGGTCATCCGGACGGATGGTCATCCGGACGGATGGTCATCCGGACGGATGGTCATCCGGACGGATGGTCATCCGGACGGATGGTCATCCGGACGGATGACCATTCGGTCGGCTGATCATTCGAGTGAGATGCGAGTGTTTGTAAATTGTTTTGAAACTTTTGAAGTTTTCGTTGTAGTGTAATTCAAGTCATTCGATCGGATGGTCATCCGGACGGATGGCCATTCGATCGGATAGCTATTCGTTTGAAAGTGTGATATTCTTTGAAGTTTTGTAAAATTGTTTAAATGTTGAACTAACAAGTCACCTGGTCGAACATTCATTCGATCGGATGGTCATCCGATCGGATGGCTATTCGATTGGCGATTTGATGTTTGAAAAGTTTGTGAAATTTTCTAAGTTAAAAGTTTTGAGTTTTGACGGAGACGGCCATGGCGGCGTGTCAAACAACGAAAACCACACCAAGTTCAGCTCAGCCGATCGGATGGGAACCACCCCATTCGATCAGACTTGACTGTTCTTGACGGAGTTTCATGGTCATCCCGTGAATCGGTCGTCCCTTCAGTAGAAATCCGTTCTCAGACTGGTCCCCTTACTAGAAAATGAGTAGAGGGCCTGAAAGAGTCCAGATTCTAACAGTTTTGAGTAAAAAGAGAAGAGAGTTGAAGAAAAGTTTGAAATCAGTGAAAAATGTTTAGATTCAGTTGAGATTCATGCTAAATCATGTAGAAATCTTTTAGATCTGGACAAATCTTGATGGGATGAGGTCACATTTCAGTATTTATAAGAACCCGAGGTGACGTCACCCTAAAGCTGTCCAAATCCGATGATTTCATGGTGAAACCGTAATATTTCAGTGGAGAAGATGATGAGAAAGTGCGTGGTGATGATGGAAGTACAAGATTTAAGGTGAAATACTTACGGAAATCGCTTAGAATCGAAGGAAAAATGCTTGAGAACGAGCTGAGAGCGTGTTGGTCGGATAGGGTTGTCACATCAGTGAACAGTGATGGGACAGGTGGTATTTATAGTGTGAGATGGGAAGTAAGGCGGTGCAGAGAGTGGGTCGGATGGCCAGTCAATCGGATGGTCATCCGATCGGATGGTCTTTTGATCCGACGGCTTGTGCGAGTTGGTTTTCCGACTTTTGTTTCGTGCGTTGAGCGTTGCATTGCGTTTAAGCGAGTTGCGAGTAAGCGATGCGATAGCATTAACAAGTAGTTACACAATTAACATAACACATAAAAGGCATAAAAGTAAATATGCATTTCAAGTCTTGCGATTAGTTTGCGTTGCGTTAGAGTTGCGACTGCGTTTGCGAATAACATCCCAAAACATATACTAGGCACACACAAGTAAAGCACATAATAACACACACATAGAATAATACCAGTAGTTGCGTTTCAAGTTGCGATGCGATTGTGATGTGATAGCGTTAAGTAAAATAGCGTTTAGTTGTGACTTCTGCGTTTATCGCATTGTTACTTCACTTGGTAGTAAATCGTAGTTTAAAATATCGGTAACCAATATATCGTTTATCGAATCTCGAGAGTACAAGCAATAATTAAGCAAGAAATGATAGATCTGAATAATGACCTGACTTTGGCTTTGACTTGTACTTTGACTTTCTGAAAAGTCGGGTTGTTACAGCTGCCTATTAACATATGCAAATACACATTTAAGTTTAACAAACTCATTTAGGCATTTCATCAAATACTTGGTAGGCATTATTTTTAGGCCACCATTTTAACTAAATTCCCAACCAAGTTCATCTCATTTCTTTCACTTTGACAAGTTCATGTAATAGTTAACATCAAGTTAACTTCGCTTTCAATTATCAATACTAGTTCATTCATTTATCATTATCATGCTAGAACTAAGGGTTTTCATCTCCCTGTAAAAAAACCCATTTCATCATATTACTAGACATTCATTCGAACACCTAATATAATCAAGTTCTCCATACAAACTAGTAGACATGATGATTTCGAGCACCTATTAACATCAATAATACATAAATTTCATCATTTTATAAAAAAAAACCCATTTCATGTCATGTATGAACACTTAACAAATTCTCTAAATTGTTCATGTATTTCACTCATACAAGCAAGCATGGTAGTTATACTACACTATCAATTTCATCATATCATCTAAACCCATCTCAAGATTACCACATTCAAGTTCTTTTTCATGGAACCTCTTTCAAAGTGTAAAATTGTAACATACCTTGTGATCATCAAGCATAGATGATCAATAATCAAGGACCATGCATAAGGTTTAGCCTCAATTCATCCTCCAATTTGCTAGAATTGGTGTTTGAAGGTTTTAGGGTTCTTCTCCCCCTTCCCTTCTCTAAACCATGACGCACACACGGACACACACTCTTGTGTGTGTTTTTTTGTGTTTCATTCTTTAATACCTCATCTTTGTACTTAACCCCATTTAGTCCCTAAGGTTCGGTTTTATTATCTTTAAGACACCATCCCCTCTTTTATCAACATAATATTTGTAGTCAACTAGGTTAAAGATCCCTAGTTAGATTACCAAATTTCGGGGAGATTTACAATCCGCTTTACTTTATGTCTCAATAACCCGGGCCTTTTTATAAACTTTTACTTACTAAAAGTATTTGTTCACTTTTACTTACTAAAAGTATTTGTTCACTTTTTATTTAACATTAGATTTATTAAATTAAATCCTAATGTTTATCGGGTATATATATTTTTACCACATCGGTATTTTACCCGCTCTCCATTATTAAAGTAGTTTAATTACCAAAACTGTTTTTGGGGTGTTACAGATACATGTTACAATGGTATGATAAGCTAGGGAATGAAACACACTTAGATAATGTGCGCATAGGGTGGAACTTAAGCACCATTAATTACATACAGACCGAGGAACGAAAGGGGTAGATCTATCGGGTTTTGGAGAGCCCCACTCTTGGTCCGTGAAACCTGTTGGAGTGCTTTTGTGTCCCAGTCGAGGGTAATCGACACTAAATCGTCAAGGGTTTGATTGCTTTCTATGTCGGCACACATATTAATGTCCTTGCAAAATATTAATGATCAACGATTTCATAAACGCTTTACATACCGGGTTTTCAATACAATACTTTCAAATGTTTTTGAAGATTCATATGATACAAGACAAAAACACATGAATTCACCAACATTATTGTTGACTTTTCAAACTTACATGTATATCAGGAAATTAGTGGATCCTTGCATGGCACGAATCAAGAATCAAGGAGTCGAGAAAACGATGTCATCCTTTTGGAAAGGGTTTGGTTCACATCTTTCGCCCTCGAGCGAAATATGGAATGCAAAGCCTTAAGTTATTAAACTATATTTTTGTAAACAAGTCTTTTGTTAAACGATAAAACTTTGTGTTGTCTTTTTGAACAAATTGTGGCTTGTAAACTTTATTTCGAATGAATGACATGAATGAACATCGTACTTATTTATTCATATAGCATATTTACTTATATCGTATGCAATGAGAACTGATCACGATCAAACCTCGCGCTTCCGCCTACGAGCAGGTGTGACAGAAGATGAGCAAGACCATCGTCTTCTCCATCTCGTCTCAAATCTGCCAAACCATGGAACATGTTAGAAGGAATCAGTGACCGAAGTCTCTGGACCACCCTCCAACACTCAAGTCAAAATTAGATTCAAAACCATTAAAATATTTGTGGATGTATAAATTTATAAGCCTAATAGTATGTAGAGAGAGTTTGGGGAGGAAAAAAACTTGTCTAAATGTTAAGGAGGCTTATATTTATAGGATCCTTATGAGTTTAATCCTAATGGGTCACCTTCAACTTGGGTTTGCTAAGATGAAACTTATGAGAACTAGGCTTAATCTATTGGGTTTTGTCCATTTAGATGATACCATTACCAGCAGTGTTCTTTTTGCATTATGACATAACAATATTAACATTCATCAAATATTGTGTTTCGCATAAGTATATCGATCACCAAGTTACAATTTATTGTCATGAACTTCCCATCCAACTTTAGGATGAGCTCGGTACCAATATCGAATGTACTGGTACTGAAAATACTGATCCTGAACATCGTCAAAATTGGATACTAGTACCAAAAATACTCAATACGGTACCGGGACTGGTACAAAACACTATTTGAAGGTAAAGATCAATAAAATACCAGTATCGTACCGAACGAAAGTACTTATCCCAAAAATGCCAAAAAATTGGTACCGAATTAATATCATAATTCGATCGATACGATACCATTCGATACCGAAATACTCATCCCTAATCCAACTCATCTAGAAGTTACAAATACTAATAACAGAAAGCTCACAACTATCAGAACAAAAGGATGTCAAATGTAAATTCGGTAAAACCAAAATTGTAATTGAACCAAACTCATCTTAATCCCTTAAAACACCAAATACTTCAACACTTTTGTTTACAAAGAGACTTAGAACACATATTCCAAGTTGGTGGGTTTCTTGTAATTGTCCCAATTCATATAGAATTTTTTATTTTTTTGTAAACAACGAATTAATTTTGCCTCACTCCCACATAAATTGCATGTTTTCATTTCTTTCATACATTTTGTTATTGCAATCATACTACAATAGCTAAGACCACCCGTAGTGGTTGCCCAAAGGGGCGTTTTTTATGCTCAATCACACCCAAAACTGCCCCTTAGCTACTACGCATGGGCGTGTTTGGCAATTTTTTTGTGCAGGCGTTTTATAAATCACGCCAAAGGGGGAAGATCTTGTCCAATCAGATTTGAGCTTGCATTGTTTTGTCCAATAACATTTATTAAATTGTTTTTTTATTTTATTTTATTGCTAACATAATACCTCACAATCCCCACATCCCCACTACACCTATTTTAGAAAACGCCCCATAATGCCATATTACTGACTGGACTGCCAAATGGCGTAAAACGCCCAAAAGTGGATATTGCCCACTATGCATGATCTAAACAAGAGAAATAAAACAAAAATCGACAAACATATGGAAGAAAATATACATGTCTAATCTCTAGAACATACACTCACGTTAGAAAACAATGATGGAAGGACACAGAGAAAACTATAAATTCATGATGGGAATAAGATTTAAATAGAGAACATACACTCACGTTAGAAAACAATGATGGAAGGACACATAGAAAACTATAAATTCATGATGGGAATAAGATTTGAATAACATAATTCTAGTAAATCAAACAAACATCACACTTTCATTGTTTTTTACAAAACACAATTCATATATAACTAGTCAATTTCCCCCGCGCTTCGCGGCGACAATTCTTTCGTTATCTGTTCCGTTCAATACTGTACCGACACTTGTTATACTAATCTAAAGAGAAAACCTTACATCGCTAAAAAACAATAAAAACGAATATAATGTTGTTTAGTTGATTACATCAATCAAAAACAATAAAAACGAATATGATGTTGTTTAGTTGATAAGAGTCTAGTTGGTTTGCGTTATATGTTTTGTATTTTTCAACATCGCGATATAAATTTTATTGCAAACGAATATTGTTCCACTATCGTACCAAACTTAATTGAAATTGACTGGACAACATCTGTATTGCTACCGGTTATTGTATTTGTTTTTGATAAACTGACACCGTATCGCTACCATACTAGGTCAACCCGGCAACATCGGTATCGTGTTGCTGCCATAGTGAACCAAAACGAAACGAAACCAAACGAACAACATAGGTTCGGTACCAATATTTATTTTTACTGTTTTTTCTTTCGATAAACTAACAACTTATCGCTATCATACAATACCGTACCGTACAACATCAATACCATTACTGTATTCTTTTTATGGTTTTGAAAATTATTCATTTATACAACTTCGTATGTGACAATAAATGAATATCGGTACATGTACCGTGACAATCTAAACCAATCGATATCGTTCGAACAACATCAATGACGCTCTACCGGTGTTCGTTTTTATCGTTTTCAGTTGATTTAAAACACATGTTGATTTCTATACCTTGTGCATGTATTGTACCACTGATGTAACAAACGGTATCGATATCAATCAAATGCCCGTGAAATGTTAAAAAATAAACAATCATAGACGAGGATTGGATTTTTTTTTTTTAAATTGACGGACTCATGTTATTATTTTAGTGTAATTGTAATAAACCGTGTCAATACCGATCCAATGCCCACGAAATGTTAAAAAACATAAATGTGACATTTCGGGTTTTCCCGAGCAACCTCATTGTTAGCTTTATGTGTACATATACTATTAAATGAAGATTTGCGAATTACCTTGAAGTATTATGTGATGCTTGTATTAAACTATGTGTATGTAATATATATGTACGTATAAGTGAACCGAGACTATGAACCCGACTCAAGACCACTCGGTCTCGAGTGAACGACTGGGCCGGTTGGGTCGTGCACCCCTAAAGCCCACTCGAACCCATTAGGGTGCACTAACTTGGATTGAGTATAAAACCTCATTAACCACCATTTGCACCAAACTTTCCTTCCCACTCTCCTACACACACACTCTCCTACATCCTCTCACTCACACTCTCCCTCTCCCCTCTCTCTAGAAAACCCTCACAAAACCACATCTTCATCTCGGATTCAAACGAAGAAGCATCAAGGGCTCTTGGATCGGCTCGTGTTCTTCGCTTAAGGATTCCCTTCCATCAAGTCTACTCACCTTCACACTCTTAATCTCTAACCGGTTAGTTTCATGTTTTTAATCTAGTTCCCTTGCAAACAAATGAAAATATTTGATGAAGGTGTGTGTGCTTAATGAGTAATGAACATGCTTGGTTTCAAGTGTCTAAAATGAACAATACTCTCTTTTGCGAAAAGTATGAATGTTGTATGATAATGTCTTGCTAAATGATAAAAGCATGATGGTTAGGATTGTTTAGGATCATCCGATTTATGTTAAGAGGTTATAGAACTAATGTTTTGCTTAATGGTAGTTTACAAGATGACCTTGACATCTAGTTATGTGTTATGAATTCTTGTCCATAGGATGCATGATTATGTAGGATGAACATGATAGTAAAGGATGAAAACCCTAATGATGAACAAGTTTGAATGTGTTATGAATATTTGAATATGCTGTGTTTGATCCATGTTGAAATAGAATTAGACAATAAAACATGTTTATGCATTTTGGTTGGATAGTACATATTATCATGAAAACAAAATTCTATTGGATAGTACTATTAGACAAGTTCTAGAAGGTTTTCGGTCATCAGGTGTGCGAGTCGAGACCTCCTGTCTCGACTCGAGACCAGCAAACTACAACTCGAGACTGCGGAGATTGCTACTCGAGACCACATAGTAATCACTCGAGACAGACTTCAGGGACTTAAGACCATCACGGTCTCGAGTCGAGACCCCATGATCTCGGCTCGAGACTGAACCCGAGACATCTGAGGTTGCGACTCGAACTGCGTGACTCGAGACCACCCCACTGCAACCCGAGACCATTTGGTTGCGACTCGAGACCGAGAGGTCTCGACTCGAGACCACCTTGTCTCGAGTGGGCTACTTGTTTTCGTTATTGGGCCGCATCTAATGTTTGGGCTGCATGACTTTCCTGTTACTGTTTATCTGAACTAAGTGTTACCGATTAACTGTTCAAGTGTTAGGGCAGGGCCAATACACTCATATGTTTTGTATGCTATGTGTTAAATACGTGTACCATATACGTGATTACTTGTGTCCGAGCCTGACCTATACTGGTGACCATTTAGGACGTGGTGACCAGCATACTTAACCAAGTAAACTAACCTGCCGAGCAACCCAAGGTGAGTAGACTTGATGGAAGGGAATCCTTAAGCGAAGAACACGAGCCGATCCAAGAGCCCTTGATGCTTCTTCGTTTGAATCCGAGATGAAGATGTGGTTTTGTGAGGGTTTTCTAGAGAGAGGGGATAAGAGAGGGAGAGTGTGAGTGAGAGGATGTAGGAGAGTGTGTGTGTAGGAGAGTGTGAAGGAAAGTTTGGTGCAAATGGTGGTTAATGAGGTTTTATACTCAATCCAAGTTAGTGCACCCTAATGGGTTCGAGTGGGCTTTAGGGGTGCACGACCCAACCGGCCCAGTCGTTCACTCGAGACCGAGTGGTCTCGAGTCGGGTTCATGGTCTCGGTTCACTTATACGTACATATATATTACATACACATAGTTTAATACAAGCATCACATAATACTTCAAGGTAATTCGCAAATCTTCATTTAATAGTATATGTACACATAAAGCTAACAATGAGGTTGCTCGGGAAAACCCGAAGTGTCACATTATCCCCAAGTTTTAAGAACTTTCGTCCCGAAAGTTAAGGCAGTCACTGTCAAGCTAGTGGAAGTGAGAACATTTCAACGGGGTGTCACATCATCCCCCCGTTAGTTTTGAATTTCGTCCCGAAATTCGGTTGTAGCTTCAGTGCTGGGAGTTTCATTTGGGAACAACTGGGGATACTTGCGCTTCATCTGGTCTTCCCGCTCCCAGGTAAACTCTGGGCCACGGCGTGAGTTCCAACGAACCCGCACGAGAGGTATCTGGCTACGTTTGAGGGTTTTGATTTCACGATCCGTGATCTCAATCGGTTCCTCAGTAAAGTGTAGCTGTTCGTCAATAGTGAGTTCCTTGAAAGGAATGATGAGTGTTTCATCTGACAGACACTTCTTCAGATTAGACACGTGGAAGACGTTGTGTACAGCACTCAGTTCTTCAGGCAGATTCAACCTGTAAGCGACCTTACCGATCTTTTCGGTAATTTCAAAGGGTCCGACATATCTCGGATTAAGCTTGCCCCGTTTTCCAAAACGAACCACACCCTTCCAGGGTGAGACTTTAAGTAGAGCCCGGTCACCAACCTGGAACTCTAGCGGTTTCCTATCCTTATCAGCGTAGCTCTTCTGACGGTCACGAGCTGCCGCCATGCGTTGCCTAATCTGGGCAATCTTTTCTGTGGTGTCTACTACATGTTCTGGGCCTGTGATCTGGCTGTCACCAACCTCCACACCAGCATTCAGGCAGCACCCTTCACACTCTTAATCTCTAACCGGTTAGTTTCATGTTTTTAATCTAGTTCCCTTGCAAACAAATGAAAATATTTGATGAAGGTGTGTGTGCTTAATGAGTAATGAACATGCTTGGTTTCAAGTGTCTAAAATGAACAATACTCTCTTTTGCGAAAAGTATGAATGTTGTATGATAATGTCTTGCTAAATGATAAAAGCATGATGGTTAGGATTGTTTAGGATCATCCGATTTATGTTAAGAGGTTATAGAACTAATGTTTTGCTTAATGGTAGTTTACAAGATGACCTTGACATCTAGTTATGTGTTATGAATTCTTGTCCATAGGATGCATGATTATGTAGGATGAACATGATAGTAAAGGATGAAAACCCTAATGATGAACAAGTTTGAATGTGTTATGAATATTTGAATATGCTGTGTTTGATCCATGTTGAAATAGAATTAGACAATAAAACATGTTTATGCATTTTGGTTGGATAGTACATATTATCATGAAAACAAAATTCTATTGGATAGTACTATTAGACAAGTTCTAGAAGGTTTTCGGTCATCAGGTGTGCGAGTCGAGACCTCCTGTCTCGACTCGAGACCAGCAAACTACAACTCGAGACTGCGGAGATTGCTACTCGAGACCACATAGTAATCACTCGAGACAGACTTCAGGGACTTAAGACCATCACGGTCTCGAGTCGAGACCCCATGATCTCGGCTCGAGACTGAACCCGAGACATCTGAGGTTGCGACTCGAACTGCGTGACTCGAGACCACCCCACTGCAACCCGAGACCATTTGGTTGCGACTCGAGACCGAGAGGTCTCGACTCGAGACCACCTTGTCTCGAGTGGGCTACTTGTTTTCGTTATTGGGCCGCATCTAATGTTTGGGCTGCATGACTTTCCTGTTACTGTTTATCTGAACTAAGTGTTACCGATTAACTGTTCAAGTGTTAGGGCAGGGCCAATACACTCATATGTTTTGTATGCTATGTGTTAAATACGTGTACCATATACGTGATTACTTGTGTCCGAGCCTGACCTATACTGGTGACCATTTAGGACGTGGTGACCAGCATACTTAACCAAGTAAACTAAACTGCCGAGCAACCCAAGGTGAGTTCACAACTAATAAAGCATGCGTTCCCGGTGGTTGGGAAACGGAAACTTAAACAACGATATCCCCTCGTAAGGGATACAAACCTACTTCTCTTCCCTTAAATGGGACTTTTAGTTAATTACTGTTTATACTGGATGCAACAAGCAACACTAAACAAAACTCTATCACTCAAGTCCTCACTTCTTAATACCGATTAGTCGTCGGGGTCAGGCGAACGGGTTATTAGTTGATAGCGCTATTTAGGTCTCACCAACCTCACACCGTGCCCGCGTATGGGATCGGGCGTGAACTAATGTACTCTGGCAACCGTCAATGATGATAGAACATTGACAAACGGGGCACTCTACGGAAACGTACGGATGAATAGTATTCGGTATTGTAAAAACAGTTTAGTCACTTACTTATGGGGTAGCTCCCCATCGCATGTATAAACGGATAAATTAACTGGTGAAACAAGTTTTTGGTAATTAAACTGGACAACTCGTGGACTCGCCAACATTTTTGTTGATACCCTACTGCATGCTTTGCAGGTACTCAGTGACTCAGGAGCTTGCTGCTTGGGAATGTGTAGTGGTCGTCTAGCCCATGGATTGGGTTCTAAATAATCTTGAACTATGAACTTTGTTTTGAAACTGTTTGGTTTATGCTTCCGCTGTTTACTTAAACTGTTATTTGATCTTAGACTTTTGAAACTTCGAACTATAATGTTTACTAACTATTATGGTTGGTGAACATCTTTACTATTGACCAATGCTCAGTATAATTGGTGGCTGGATCCTGGTCAGTCACGCCTCCAAGCGGTGGTTTTCCGCAGGTGGATTTTGGGGGTGTGACATAAACATAGATGCAAATTTTAATTTTATTTTTAAAGTTAATGAACGCAAGTTATTACTGAAATACCAAATTAACGATAAATAAAATACTACTAATGAAAAAAAAAACAAACACTTACAATATGAATTATTGTTTATTACTAAAAATTAAAATACATAAAAATTAAAAACACTATTCATCAAAACTTGAATTCATATGTTGTTTATTACTAAAACTCAAATTAAATAACATATAAATTACTAAAAATAAAATACTTAAAAAATAAAAACACTATTCATCGTCACTTTGAATTCATATGTATAATAATAGAAGAACTGAATGAACAGTTCTTCTATTATATTATTATTATTAATGAATACTAATTTTTAATATTATAATAAAATATATGTATGATTCTGTTCGGTATCAGTACGAGAAGGTAAAAATCGGTATCAGACTGGTATAGAAAACATCAAAAGTCGGTACTGAATTGATATTGAAAATCTTTTAGTTCGGGAATTTCGGTACTGCTACCCAGTACCATTTGCTAATCCTTGATCACGGGTGCCGTTGATTTTCTTCAACTTTTAATGATTTCTTTTTTTTAGTTTCAAGGGTAGTGATGAGCTCGGTGCTAAACGATACCAAATCGATACTGGTACCGAAAATACCGGTTACGGTACCGGAATATGAATGTAAAAATCGGTACCAGGAACGCCAAAAGTCGGTACCGAATTGGTACTTAACATCTTCATATATAATAATAGAAGAACTGAATGAACAGTTCTTCTATTATATTATTATTATTAATGAATACTACTTTTAATATTATAATAAAATATATGTATGATTCTGAATTGATATTGAAAATATTATAGTTCGGGAATTTCGGTACTTCTACCCAGTACCATTTGCTCATTCTTGATCACGGGTGCCGTAGATTTTCTTCAACTTTTAATGATTTCTTTTTTTTTTTAGTTTCAAGGGTAGGGATGAGCTCAGTGCTAACCGATACCAAATCGATACTGGTACCGAAAATACCGGTTACGGTACCGGTATATGAAGGTAAAAATCGGTACCAGGAACGCCAAAAGTCGGTACCGAATTGGTACTTAACATTTTTCAGTTCAGGAAATTCGGTACCGGTACCCAGTACCGTTTGCTTATTTTTGACCACATATTTCATACGAACAACATCATTACCATACAACTTATTTATTGATTTTCTTTCGGTTATCTTTTAGTGTTTTTTCTACATTTTCTTTTTATCTTGTCAACGGTTACGTGCGCAACGCACTCGTAGTGATTTCAAAACACATGTAAACACAGACTAAATAATAAAAAAAGTTCGCCGCAACACGGCGACGGTGATAAACCTACTAGTTATAATAAATTCTTGATGGGAATAAGATTTGAATAACCGATTCAAATAAGCTTATTTGAATTCTGGTTTATTTAAATACACCAAATTACCAAAAATACAAAATTTTCAAAAGTCATACATAAAATTTTAAAAAGTTAAAAAGTTGAGTAAAAAACCAAATTTGAAACTCGATTCATAATATCACGAGCCAATTCAAACTCGATTCGAATTTCAAGCTCGAATCACTCCATACCACAACATCTCCGTCAAGGCGATAAACCCACAGCAATTACTGAACATAGTGCAAAATCTTGAAGTTTAGATATAACCAAGTTGACTAATTATTAATTTTTTTCTATATAATAACCAATCTTATCAACTAATGACGATGGACTTCTGGAAGACAAAAAAATCAAACATGTAAATGTTAATTGACAAATGGGTATGGATATATTTATTGGTCAAACCAACCACGTTGGAAACTAGTCAGTTACAACTCATTGCTAGACATTTTCGTAAAAAACAATTAGCATAAAAACGAGATGAACTAAATGATCTTTG
Organism: Helianthus tuberosus; assembly: GCA_030545235.1. Lineage (NCBI taxonomy): Eukaryota > Viridiplantae > Streptophyta > Magnoliopsida > Asterales > Asteraceae > Helianthus > Helianthus tuberosus. Next base: position 25,880,047 of record CM060353.1, on the reverse strand, counting down.
AAGCTTTGGCTGACCTCTAACTTGTGTCTGCCTAGTGAGGGAGTATTATAATATATTTTTGCAATCTTATAATATATTTTTTTAGAGTAAAGTTCCCATACAAATAATTTTAACATACTAAACGTATGAATAGCATGAAAAAGACAAAAAAACGCGGTGACATTTTCGTAATTATTTGCTTGTAGAGTAATTATCAAAATTACTCTACAAATGATCCTGTAAAATAATTTTGATCTTTTAGAGTAATTTTGTAAAATGCTAAAAACTAAACCATAAAGCTAAACCACATAACTAAATGATAAAAAAAATTTACAAAATTACTCTACAGGATCATTTGTAGAGTAATTTTTAATTGTATGTTGTTTGATAAATTTGCACAGTAATTTTGATTCACTTGTAAAGTAATTTTGATGCAGAGTAATTTTGATACACTTGTAGAGTAATTTTGATAATTACCCTACAAAATCAAAATTACTCTACAAGAAAATTTCACAAAATTACTCTACAGGATCATTTGTATTTGATCTTTTGACTGTTTTTTTATTATGCTATCTAGTAGATTTTAAAACTGTGATTTGTGTTAGAATTTAAAGTATGGCAAAATAACATGCTTAGAATTATACTTAATAGTTAATATACATATTATCACAAGGTTTTTAAAAAAACAAAATCAGATATAAAATCATAAATTCAAAATTTTATGTCAAGTTGTATCATATTGCTATTTTCACATATAATTAATGTTTAATCGACTTATGGGTGGGATAACTTGTAACATATGTGGATATAATTTTTTTTTTAAAGGAGGCATGTGGATATAATTATACCCACTAATCCACGTTCTTTATGAAAGTGACATCTTGGTCAAAATACTCAAAACAATAAATATTGCAGAAAACAACACATTGGTCAATCTATTCAAGCTTCTCCTCTACATATTAATGATATGTTTCTACCAATGTTTTGTTAATTGGACCGTGTATAGTACCGGTTTTTGTTCGGATCGGTTTATTACAACTTGATAACTTTAAAATCATTTTAATATGTTTCGTATCAGAATGGGTCGTAAGCAGTTTCGCCACCTTTCATCTTTCGCCTCAAGTGATAGTAAATGTGACCACCCTTTCATTTGTAACGTGTCTTTCACTATTACTAACCAACTAACCATAGCATATGGTCTAATCATTAGCCTGACGAAGCTAAAACGGCCTATTTTGGCCTGGTTGAGTAATACAATACAGTTTGAAAACATGTCTTTTCTCTTTTAAAATATAAATAAAATAAATGTTTTCACGTATAGGAAATGGATTATTTATATAGTTGATTTCATGATTTTAAATTTCTTTCACTTTTTAATCCTACAAATTTGGTTAACTTTCAAAGATCTTATGGTGGGATATTATGTTTTAAAAAACCCAGCCAAAACTAAACCGTTTTTTGGCCGGTTTGTCCGACCCAACTAACTCGACCAGTTCGAATTAATTTCTCAAAAATCCATAGGTTACCAGTCGGCCCAAAAATCCCATCAAAATCGTTCAAACTATACCATGAACATACCTAGTTCTTACTATATTTATTTAACAAGAAATATGATTAAAAACATGACAATTAAGGGAGATTATATTTGCATGTAAGTTTGAAAAAAAAAATCCAAATTAACTTAAATCTTAAACCGAATTTATAATGGTTTTGAGATTCAAAGTGATCATTTCACTTTAACACTAAGACAAATTTTGATTTCAGTCTACATACAGTGTTTAACACGTCGTTGATTAAAACCTCACTAGCTCAATTTGGAAAAACCACAATGGCAACGAAGGTAAATAAATATGTACAGAAAAACATGCCAATAGGGCCCATTATGGCATTATAGCCTAGTGGTATCTTGGTGGTGGGATAAGGCTTATGACCATTAGGTCATGGGTTCGATTCTCACAAAGGGGGTTTTTCCCAGTTTTATTGGGTTTCCTCCTGAATTGGTGTATAGGCATTATTGCCTAGTGGAGATGGATATGATCGGGTGGTTCTGCTGGTGGCACGATAATACTCCAGTGGTCCGTCAGTGATCCAAATTTGCCGTTCAAAAAAAAAATAGGGCCCATTACATCATCATGCATTGATGACTCGTACCATACAAGTCACACGTGCATGAATCATCATTCTCCAGAATGTCGGCATTAATCAAAATTCGAGTAAAATGACAAAAATGTCCCTGAGTTTATGCCATTTTACCAGTTCGGTTAAAAAATAAACTTTTATATCTGGGGCCTAAGATTTTATTTTTGTTTTCATTTTTATAAAAATGACAAATTTGGTTAAAAATTTTTGTTTACTTCTTTTTTTTTATCGTTTTTCTCATTTAGTTAAAATATATTATGGTATAAAATGATGATTATACCATCCATTTAAATGAGAAAAACGACAAAAAGAGAGAATTTAACAGAAAAAACTAACTCAGTTTGTCAATTGGATAAAAATGGTTACAAAAAGAAACCTTCGAAACTAGATACAAAAAGTTTCATTTTTAAACGAAAGTGACAAAAATAACCTAAGCTCAAAACCATTTTGGCATTTTACTCATCGGAATTCTTCAGAAGCCCCACGACGTCGTTTCAGCATTTTAACTCGGAATTCAGAAGTCTCACGACGTCGTTTCATAACATTCAATCAACTCTCTGAGAAACACTTCTCCAGAAACCCGTTCCATAAAACCTGCCCCACATCTCATTCTCCAATTCAATGACGTCACTATCAACCACCACCGGTTTCATCACCGGCGATCCGATCAACATCTCCGCCGCGTCGTACCGGATCAGCAACTCCGCTCCGTCGCAACTACTCCGATCATACCCACTCAAATCACCGTCATCAATAACCAATCCTTTCTTCAAAACCCTACGACGTCGTTTCCTCCTCATCGCCTTCCGAAACAACCCTGCCGGAACACCGTACACCGCCAGAACGAACAAGTTCACTAATGATATCGGAATACAACAGCACACAACCGCACACTCCGCCGTAGTTCCTCCGGCGAACTCTGCGAACCGATGTTTCGACGAATTTTGTACTTCTAACAACGGTTGCGGCTGATCTACGTTGTATTGATGAATCACGATTTTTTGAATCGACATGATAACGTAACTGAATAGCGATCTGAATTCTGATTGATGAAACGGTTATGTGATGATTCAGATATTCATGAAATGGTGTGATTTGTGGAATATGAAGTACTTATGGGGAAGAAGGGGTATAGATGTAATAATGAGTTATTGTAAGGGTAATTTATTTGTGGGTTTTGTAGAGTCCAAATTGGTTGCGATTTTTTTAGAAAACGTACAAAAAGGAAAAACCGTCTAGGAGGGTAGGGCCATTTTTATCCATGTTCGTTTTGTAATTTTCTATGATTTTTTTTTTATAAATTGGTTCGAATAGATCGAGGATTAGATCGTATGGAGAAGGATTAAAAAATGGATAGATTGATTCGGTTTGGTTTTTAGCATGAGTACAAACTTTGATGTAACTTGGCAAGTATAAATGAAATTTCGTTAAAAAAATAGAAGTTTTTTAAAGAAAAATTTGAATCACTGACGTACCACTAGAGTATAATCATGTATGAGTGGAACCACCTGATAATATCCATCTCCACTTGACTTTAATGCATTTACACCAATTTAGGAGAAAATTTAATAAATCTAGGAAAAAGATACTGTGTGAGTACAAATTTTTGTGATTTAATTGGAAAATAGAAGTGTTAAAAGGTTAAAAAGGAAGAAAGTGATTTAAATGTTATAGAATTGGTAAGTGATGGTCAGTGGATCTACATGTTTCATATTTTAATCGGGGACGGCAACTTGTTATAGTGACCAAAGTCGAGCACGAATGTGACCTATATATGTATATGGTAAATATAAGAGTTAAATACCTGGTTGGTCTCTGTGGTTTGCGAAAATTGCAGACTTGGTCCCAATGGTTTACTAATTACACACTTGGTCCCAGTGGTTGTAATTTTCGCACTCGGATGGTCCTTAACACTAACCTAAGTTAAATTTCTCAGTTAAGTGTGTGAAAAATTACTTATTTACCCCTGAACAATTCACATATTCATATATATGTATTAATTTGAAACATATGAATGAATAGTGCTATAATAATTTTTTTTTTTGATCTTTGACTTTGTCTTTTTTTTTCTTTTTGTTTTTTGTTTACTTTTAACCTTTATCTTTCAGTATTAACTCTTACGACCCCTTAACTTTCTAAATACTTTCTAACAGAGTTTTACGTCTTTATTTTTATTTACGTGTCGATATAAACTTAAGTTGATTTACGTTTCGACATAATTTTTTTTGTGTTTTCTCAACTTTCAGTATTCACACTGACAACCCTTTAACTTTCTAATTACTTTTGTAGTTGGTGATTTTTTTTTCTTTTTTTTTTTTTGTCTTTTTGCTTTTTTTCTTTTTTTTTTTTTGCTTTTAACCTTTAATTTTCAGCATTGACTCTTACAATATCTTAACTTTCTAAATACTTTTTAATCGACTTTTACGTCTTTATTTTTATTTACGTGTCGATATAAACTTAAGTTGACTTACATTTCGACATAATTTTTTTTTGTATGTTCTCAACTTTTAGCATTGACACTGACAACCCTTTAACTTTCTAAGTACTTTTGTAATCGAGTTTTCCGGTCGATTTAAAACACGTGTCGACATACTTTTGTACCTACCGCGACTTTATTTTGTAAGTTTTCTCTTTCGACTGATATATCGGATCAAAAATCGGGTCGCCCCGCCGCGAAGCGCGGCTGTAACCCACTAGTATGTATTAATTAATCACATTATGATGAATAGTAATATATTTTGTCTTTTGTGTTTTGTTTTTTGTTTTTTTTAACTATAGGTATTTTTTTCATTTTTGTTTTACAAGTTTATTTCTTATTTTTATAATTTTGTCATAAAAAAGTTAAACAAGCTTAATTTTTTTTATTAATTTTGGTTTTACGTTTTCTTCTGAATTTGGTCGTCATTCGGTTGCTACTTAGCACAATGTTTGGTGGTCATTTGGTTCCTTAGTTTCTTTCGTTTAGTTTCTATTTAGCACGGTATTTGGTAGCTTTTTTTACGTCACGTGAGTCACTTGGTGCTAAAAAAATCATATTTTTGTTTTACATTTTTCCGGTTTTGGTCGTGGTTCGGTTACTACTTAACACGGTTTTACGCTCCCTGGCCCCGCAACGCTGGTAACATGGTTTTACGCCCCCACCCCCGCAAAGCGGGGAGCTTAAGACTAGTTTAAAAAAAATAAAAAATACTCATCTTCCCCATCTATCTCTCTCCTACCATAAATATAAGGCATGTTTGGTTAAGCTTATGTAAGTATGTAACTCAAAAAAGACTTATTGTAAAAAGTACTTATTAACTTATGACTTTTTGAAAAAAAAAAAAAAGGTTTTAAAAAAATGTTTGGATTAGCTTATAGGGTGAGAAAAGCCAATAAGTCAATAAGTTGTTTTTTAAAAAGTGTTTGTTTTAACTTATTCATATAAATGACTAAAAGTCATAACCAGCTTCAAAAAGTCACTCATTGCTAACTTTTCAAAACTAACTTTTCCTTCCTATGCAAAAGGTCAATTTGAAAAGTCCTTATAAGTTTGCCAAACATTTTTTTCCTTATTAGTTTTTTTTTTTTGTAAAAGTCACCTAAGATGGTGGATGATGTGCTACACCACCCCTCTTAGGGAACCATCATGGTCGCATGGATTAAACCATGTCAACCATGCACCTCCCTTAATTAGTTAAGTATATTTGACACAATAAATTTAAAAAAAATAAGGATGGTGGTTTGGTCATGACTACACCATATAGGATGATGAATGAGATTGGGTGACATGGCACTGATGGGGTAATGATGGTCTTGAGGGTCATGACCACACTCTATAGCCTAAGAGCATCCACAATAACATGAAAAACATGTAATGCCCTGCTTTTTGTACTTTCCAATTTCCATAATTAGAAAGCGTTGTTTGTATTTCTATTTTTGGAAGTCTTGTGTTCTTGTATTCGTCTTTTCGTTAATCGTTGTAAAATCGGAGACTTTGATCATAATAAAATTCGTATTTCTTTACATTCATGATATACACGTTTCATACATGTTCATACGTTTAAATTCGTGAAACACTGGATACATCATTCGTAATTATTGAAAATTACGTGTTATGCTTGCAACTTCGTGATATACGTGAAACATACGTCTTTTGGATGCATACGATACTTAATTACGACATACATACGCTAAATCATACTTCATCATACTTGTGTTATGTTATTTATACTTGATAAACCTTATACTATGCTTATATTTCATGATATACCCTTGAAACACCTTAAAACTTCCAATAATAAAGATAAGGGACTCAAAGTGTCAACAATTGAAACAAAAACTCGCCAGACATAGGCTCGCTGCCCGCGACTCGGGGTCCCTACCTGGCTCGCGGCCGGCGATAACTTCGGATCCGCAGACTCACTTTCCCAGCTACGGGATTGGGCAACTTTGCTGTTTTGTTTTGTGTTTCTGGCATTTAAAGCTCACCAACCCAACCCTAATTCATCCCCTATAAAACTCAACACTTCTTCACACATTTTTCACTTTGTCTAAACTTATTCTCAAACATTCAAAAAGGCAGCTGAAAACATAAGCAAGTCAGATTCACTACAACTCACAAAAGTGAGCATAACTTCATCATTTCTCCATCTTTTTCAATGATTCTTCTTTCTAATCACTTGGAACAACCTTAGGTATGTTTCCATAGGTTTTCCATAGAAAACCAAGGCTGAAACATCACCATAAAAGGCTCCAAAGTGCAATAAACTTTCTGATTTTGTATAAACACTTGATTAACACACTTTAAATTGAGATTTCTCAACACATTCCTGTGTCCTTATACTCATAATCAAGTCTATGATTAGGTGAGCTTAAAAACAAGGTTGTGACATATAAATCCAGAGGTCTAATCCTCATAAACATTTTGTTTTGATAAGGTTTTAACCTACAAGTGATGAACAAGTCCTACACTTGAAGTTGTGTGATTATTTGGATAGCTTGGGCTATCCTACCTACAAATCCACACATCACTTGATGTTTTATTAGTTAGATAGTATGTATTTCCATTTCCTAATGTATGTTCATGACCATCCTTGTTGTCTTATGACAACTTGTGTATTGGTGACAACTAAAGAGGTTCCAAAATGGAAGATTTATCTTCCTACCTCCTACATGACTTCTATGACATTCTTGTATGATAATGGACTAGAACTTATAAATATATACTATATAAGATATATAATACTTATATTAACCAAACTTTTTGATGATAACCTAATGGTTATTTGTCAAAATAATAGGTTACACCGTCTAAGAACATATTACTCGTCACGATTCTAATGGGTACTTTAACCCATGAAAACATTAAAACCCCTATGGGTTTCATATTGTCAAGAATGAGTATTATGTGATAGATGGTTATTTTCTCATATGTTACTTTCCATATTCCTTTTATTCCGAATTCGTAATCTTCGGATATCCTCCAATACTCATACACCTTCGTTTCTTCATGTAGAAGAACTTGGTGTTCCAACCTCCAACGACAACAATGTCACACCCCAACCGATGGCGAAAACATCGGGGTGCGGCACTAGGCGAACCAGATTGCTCAAGAGAATCCATAACAACTATTAAATGGCAATATTTAAAAGGTTCATCGTCCCATACCAATAAACAAACATTCCACAAACAGTTATCCGAGAGTCACATCTCTTAAATAAAACAAGTCCGTCAACCTAGATTTCTATTAGGTGAGTTTCTAGACTGCCTATCTTGATTTCAGCATAACATTCCATCAACCTGCCACATACTTTAAAATAAAAGTCAATACATAAAGTAAAGGTGAGTACACAAGTATGCATAGTAATAGTATAAAAAGCGTTTACGCGTAACCAGCATGTAACACGTAACGGGCGAAGCATGTAACTATCAACAATGATACAACCTACCCACGAGACTGCATTGTAGAGTATGCGCGACACATGTTCACCGAAGCGAACACGTGAAGTAAAGTAATGTGATCCCTAGCAACCCCTGTCACACAGGTGGTGAGTCCAAACTATAGTACTATCGTTGCTAGAGGCGGTCTAGTGTAACATTGTATAAGCATAGTACAAGCATTCAAAAATCACGTATAGCATGCGGGAGCGGTTAGCGTTTATAAAGTGTTTGCGTTGTGTGTTGTGTTTTGATATAGAACGTATGTAACACCCAAAAGTGTGTTAAACGAAAATGGGTTTGAGTATACTCACAGTGTGCATTTAACGAGTAAACACAATCTGGATTGGATTGAAGGGAGAGTGTTGAGTTAGCCTGTGCACGGAAAACAGAAGCATAAGTCTGTACGGGTGAAATCAGAGTGTCGTGTGGGGTAAAAGTGAGTTAAGTGTTCAACAGGTGATCCGAACGGATGGGTTCCATCCGGACGAATGGTCATCCGAGCGGATGGCCATTCGAACAGTGTGTGGGTGTTTGTGAATCGTTAAAATTTTTGAAGTCTAGTTAAAAGCGTTTAGACAATGGGAATTATAAGGGTCAGGTCATCCGGCCATTCGAGCGAGTGATCTGTTGTTGAAGTTTTGTAAAATTTTCTAAGTAAAAGTTTTAAGTTAACGGAGACGGCGTGACGACGTGTCAAACAACGGAAAAATACCAAGTCCAGTTCATTCGGCCGGATGGTCTCATCTCAGCCTATTCGAAGAACGCGTTGTTCTAGATGAAGATTCATGTTTGACCCGTTAATCGGTCCATCTCTTTGGTGGAAATCCGTTTTCAAGTCTGCTTTCAACTAAGGAACGAGTCGAGAGTCTGATTGAGTCCAGATTCCATCAATATTGTGTAAATACCGAGAAAAGTTCAAAGCAAGTTGAAAAAGTGTTGAAATCTTTCATAACTTAGTTGAAAAGTGTGGAAATCCTTTAGATCTGGAACCAATCTTGATTAAACGGTGCTCCACCACAGTTTTCCTAAGCAAAATGAGTGGAAACCACCTTCAAGAGATCCAAATCAGATGATTTCAGGAAAAAGTTTAAGCGTGTATTTGATTTTGATGAAGAAGATGGTGTAGAAGTGATTAGAGATAAAGATTAACGAAGATTTGAGGAGAAAGTCTTACAAAATGGCCTTGAATCGCGAGAGAGTCTTGGGGAGCGGACGAGAGTGTCAAAGTCTGAGAATGAGGAGTACGACTAGTATTTATAGGGGGCGAGGGTTTAAGTCGGTTGCGCGAGTGGCAGTGTCCAGATGGTCATCCGGGCGGATGTCCATCGGAAGGCCTGGTTGCATTTGTTAGTTTTCCAACTTTTGGTTCATTTGTTAAGCGTTGCTTTGCGTTTAATCGAGTTGCGAGTGAGCGTTTGAGCGTATAAGCGCTGCGTTGATAACCACATAGCTTTCAACAAATAATCACATAATAACACACATAAAATAAATTAATTCCGCGTTTCGAGTCTGCGTTGCGATAGCGTTTAGATAAGCGATAAAATGCGTTTTAAGTAGTAAGCGTTATAACATAGCGTTTAAATGTGAGAACTGCGTTTTTGAATAAGCGTTGCAATATTCGTTTAAAAATGTGTTGAAAATATAGTTTAAACCCATAGTGTTAATCGAACCCAATAGTACAAGCGTTTACGAATGAAAAGACATTGAGTAACGATCCGAAAAGTCGGGTTGTTACAAACAACTCTCTCGCGGATTAACAAGTGGAAAACTTGCAAAACCGTGAGTATACTTGAACCCCATTTTCGTTTACCACCTTTTGGGGTGTAACATGTTAATCTATAAAACTTACACTTAAACTTTATTCTTAATTGCACAAACATTCCTTATACATGCATGCCTACTTGATTACTTGATACTTTAAACTTGGGATTATACGTTTTGTGTTAGACTTATCATTAACTTCGTACGAGCCTATCCTTGACATATATAGCGCTATAGGATTAATGCACCACTCGTATTCTTGAGGTTATGTTAAGAGCTTATCGCGTTTCATCATTGGTTTGATTAGTTAGACACATGCCAATTTTATTGTTTATCTTGTTTCAATAGCTTGCCATGTGGAATTGTTTAAACTCATTTTCTTATGCTATGTATGTATGAAAACTTGTATACTCGCCTTTGCTTTTGCATTGAACTTTATTTTAAACATGTTACAGGTTGAGGATGACGATGATATGAAACCGAAGTAGTGATGATGCCTAGATACACATTTAGACGTCTTAGGTTTAATATGTTGTATCAATTTTGTTCTTGTTGTTATGTTATTTTCATGTATTGAACATGTTGTATTTGAATTTCCATGTAATGTTTGACAATTTAAAGTATGAAATGAAAATGGTTTTGATTTAATTATTGTCACAATTAGCGTTATATATGAAGAGCAATCTTTCTTCGTCCCACTCCGATTATTCCGCCATTGGTTGGGGTGTGACAAAACATCCATTTCATCACTTTCTCTTTCTTGCCCGAACAATACCCACTTGTCCCACTCAATCTTCTCTCTCATCTTAGAGCATTTACATTGAAGTCTCTATCTTCATATAAATAATTTAATTAAAAACACATTTTTCTTTAAATTAAGTTTACTTTTCAAAAACCTCTGACATTCAACTCTCTGTCTATTTCTCTATTTATTTCTCTATCATACTCAAAATCACTTATTTTATTACTCTTTTCTCTTTCCTACACACTCACAATAAAAATATAGAGGTATGGATATAAGCCTCTAAATATAGAAGTTTACTATAATATCTATAAAACTTTCTCTATTATAGATATTCCAATGTAATGGTGTTTTTGTTTAGGGGTGCAAACGAGCCGAGCCGAGCCCGAGCTCGGCCAGGCTCGAGCTCGAGCTCGTTTAACATGTGAGAGCTCGAGCTCGGCTCGATTCGAGCTTTATTTCTAAAGCTCGAGCTCGGCTCGAAGGTAATTTTTCAAGCTCGAGCTCGGCTCAGGCTCGACTCGTTTAGTATTTATTAATTAATTTATATTAACTATAATTATTATTATACATATAATTTAGTTATTTTTTATAGTTATATAAATGATATTATTATTATATAAATATATGTTTAATATATTAATAAAAAATATATAAATAGAAAGCTCGATTAGGCTCGCGAGCCGGCTCGAGCTCGATAAACGAAGCTCGGGCTCGTTTACTAAACGAGCTTGTTTTTAGGCTCGGGCTCGAGCTCGTTTAAGCTCGGTTCGTTCGAGCTTTTTTTCGAGCCGAGCTCGAGTAGTTCGCGAGTAGCTCGGCTCGTTTGCACCCCTATTTTTGTTGTTTTCTCTATTTCTTCCTCTATATTACATAGAATGTATTAATATAGAGATTCCAATGTCAATGCTATAAAAATGACTTGCACACTTTCTCTGCTCTCTCCTCCCTCTCAACTCACAACATCTATTTTTTCTAGTTTTCACCAAATACATAATCATCTTCTTTACTCATTACTTCACTCTTACATGACATGCAAAAACATCAAAAATAACCTTTTTGTGGGTGCTCTACGGAGAAAAGTTTTGTTCTTACAAACGTGTTTAATGTGTGTTTATGTTTTATTAATCTTACATGTATCTTCATGGGTGAACTTGGTACTTAAAGCAAGGAAGCGAAGGAATTAGTATGTTGAACGTCAGTGGCGGATCTAGGATTCCGACCAAGCGGGAACGTTTTATAAATAAGCGGTAACGAAATCGAAAAAAAGTCAAATTTTTCCAAAATTTACACTAAAAATGTCAAAAATTTTCCGACCAAGCGGTAGCGGAGGCTACCCCTTGGTCTAATATATATCCGCCCCTGTTGAACGTTACTCGTTGGACCAATGGGGTGGTGATCTATTAATAAAGGCAAAATATTTAAATGAGAAAAATGCCCGGATAGTCCCTGTGGTTTCACCTTTTTTCACCTATAGTCCCTATCTTTCTAAAACTACTTGAATAGTCCCCAAGTTTTCAAGTTTTGTTCTCGGATAGTCCCTGGGTCTAACTTCAGTTTGTTTTCTCTGTTAAAATGATGTGAAATGACAAAAATACCCTTTCCTTAAAAGGCCAAACCATAGGGACTATCCGGACATCTTCTTCATTTTTATTTATAAAACCCCACCACCACACTTCATCTTCAACCTCCACCCACCATCACCCTCCTCCACCATCGCCGGCTGCCGGTCATCCAGTGCCTCCGGCCGGCTGCCGGTCATCCTTTTACAGAGCCGACAGCCGTGCAAACCACCAGCGATCGAAGTGCCTCTTTAAAACCCTTTTCTTTCCAACAAACAGACACACAGTGGGATCCTAAAACAACAACCTCAAATGGCGGTGGTGGTTCTAAAACCCACGAAATCCTCCACACTTGCGATCATTTCAATCAAAAAATCAGGGGTGTTTCTTCAAAAGATTGGACCGGAATTCAAAAATAATCAACCCTAATACAGAATCTTCTATACTCGTAATCAATCTCCTTCAATCTTCATTGTGTTTTTTGCTCCGTTTTTGTTCTTATTTCTTGAAGTTTATACAACTTACGTGAAACAAAATGAAGAAAACAACTAAAGCTTCTCCTATGACTCTGATTGACGCACCGGACGGCCGAAAACATCTGCTGGCGACGAAGAAAACCAAAACCCTAGTTCAGAAACGTAAAGTTTCGTCTTTTCTTTTTGGGACTTTTTAGGGGTATAAACATACTTAACAATGTTCTTGTTATTCAATCCTATCTAAACTGAATAAGTGGTGCTTACACCCAAAATAGGAGCATCGGATATAGTTTGGTTTTATTACATTATTGGTAGGTGGTTGTATGAAACAGAGGGTTTTGTAAAATGCAATGATGACAATGGTGTTTTTAGGTTTGCACGGCTGTCGGCTCTGTAAAAGGATGACCGGCAGCCGGCCGGAGGCACTGGATGACCGGCAGCCGGCGATGGTGGAGGAGGGTGGAGGTTGAAGATGAAGTGTGGTGGTGGGGTTTTATAAATAAAAATGAAGAAGATGCCCGGATAGTCTCTATGGTTTGGCCTTTTAAGGAAATGGTATTTTTGTCATTTCACATCATTTTAACAGAGAAAACAAACTGAAGTTAGACCCAGGGACTATCCGAGAACAAAACTTGAAAACTTGGGGACTATTTAAGTAGTTTTAGAAAGATAGGGACTATAGGTGAAAAAAGGTGAAACCACAGGGACTATCCGGGCATTTTTCTCTATTTAAATACCTGAGTTTGAGAGAGGAAGGTCTTGGTTCAAGGCTCACAATCGACAAGAATTAAAAAAAATGACGTTAAAAAAAAATTACTTGTTGAGAATCTCAAGTGCAATCGGACTATTTTTTACATTTGAGTTAATTACATAGTTAGTCCTTGTGGTTTGCACAAAGTAACATACTTAGGTACTAATAGTTTAAAATCACATTCTAGAGTATTAACTTTTCATTTTGTAACGTTTGGAGGTATTAACGTTATTTGTAGGTTTAAAATCACATTCTATTAGTACCTAAGTATCTTATTTTGTGCAAACTACAAGGACTAACTATGTTAATACCCTTGAAGTTAATACATCCAAACGTTACAAAATGAAAGGTTAATACCCTAGAAGGTGATTTTAAACTATTAATACATAAGTATGATATTTTGTGCAAACCACATGGACTAACTATGTAATTAACTCTTTACATTTATATAATTTTATTTACCAAATAAAGAAATTAGAATATAAAAACTAAAAAGCCCATGGATGTTTAGGGTAATCGAGTTTTATATCATCTAATAACATACTCGTCCTATACCAAAAAAAATTTCAAAACCGAATACCCGTCAGATTCAGGTGCGTTTGCCAATTGCCACTACTAGTGTAGTCCATTTCAACTACCAGATGTTTACATAGACATTCTGAAAAATTAACCAACAAATACAAAAACCATTTTTTTACTTTATTAATTATTACACTTGGGCACTTTTTTAATCAAATAGGTTGGTGATATTCATCTTTCTTAACAAGTGCATACTGAAAATCTTAAAACCAGCTAACGGCTTTAGAACATTCAAGGATCCATTTTCGTTCTGAAAGTTCAAAAGTTTGCAATTTTTTTCCACATAATTTTATCAATTAAATTTTTCACTTCTAAAATACTACAATAATCATATTTACTCAACTCATATATTATTAATCAAACCAGTTACATATAACATGTTTCACAAGATAAACAAAGGGTTACGAGCTAATATTACTAAAAGTTTACCCGGTTTGACAGTTGACACATAAAAGAAACACAAACATTGACAAGTAGTTTTGATTTTTGACCAGCACAAAAAGTTACCCGTTTTGACACATTGAACTAACCAAGATTACCAGAAGGTTTACCTATTTTGACACAAAGTAAAGAAACACAAAAATGTTGACCAGTTCGTTTTGACCCGCACTAAAAAATTACCCGTTTTGATCCAATTAACCAACCCCATACTTTTTCACCTACCAAAAGCATAATAATAGGATCACTCACAAGACCAAAAGAATTTCACAAGCTAAAAGCTAAAGCAACTTCAAGTATATTCCTACGGGCTATGCTACTTTCTAAAAGCTAGAGCAACTTGCCTTTAGTATTCTTTCTTTCCATAAGCAATTTGCAAAAAGCAGAGCATGTTAAGAGTATACTACAACAGAAAACGACCTTCAACAGAATTATGGGAATGATTTTTCTACATTTATTATTAAACGCAACTTATTTATCCAAGATTTCTCAGAGGTCGGCCGGACATACAACCTTAAAAGAACCAATCGTTGCGAGTATTTTGTGTCGTGCCAGCAATCCATGTCTGGTGCACATGAAGCCATGTGAGCCCTTCACTAGGTTTAACACCCTAATAGCAACAAAAACAAATCACATCAATAAACATTATTAAAGAATACTAATTGTGTCATTAGTGATTGCCCTGTGGTTTGGTGGAAAATGCTACTTCAGTCCAAAAAAAAAAAATTGCGCCAGTTCCGTCAACAACATTCTTGAAACGTGTCATTCCAGTCCAAAAAGATAACACGCCGTTAAAAATGTTGAGGACGGAACTGGCGCAAGGCGTTGTCTTTTTGGACTAAAGTGGCACGTTTCAAAAATGTTGAGGACGGAACTGACGCAATTTTTTTTTTTTTTTTTTTTTTTTTTTTTTTGGGATTGAAGTGGCATTTTCCACCAACCCACAAAGACGAAAATGGCAGTTAACTCTAACTTTTAATTACCTTTGAGCTGACTTTAACCGTGGTCAAGCAGCCCTGTTGCTCTTCACCTGAATTTTTGGTCATTTTATGTATTAGTTTTTTTATCTGAAATTGTTACGCGCTTAAACAAATGATTAGATAATTTTAGTTATTCAAAATCATATAATAAATTACCAGTTTGCTCCCACTTCTTAAACTTCACCATCCAAGTGTCGGAATCAAGCTGCGACGGGAAAACTTGATCAACCCAAACGCGATATTGTTTATCTTTTTTGTCCCCGCAACAATCTTTTAGTTTATCAATGCAGTCATGAAGAGATCGCTCAACACCCGATGGATGAACAAAGACACCCGAAGGAGACTGCAAAAAAAATTATAACAATCCAACATATGGTTACACTTTACAAATTACAAACCTGCCAATTATTACTTTAAACTTGAATAAAGAAATTAATAATTAATAAGGTTAATGAGCATACGCAAACAGATTTCAGATTGCTCAAATAGACTTCAGCATTTTCGACTTCTGCACGTCTCCATCTCTCAAAAAACAAGTAAAATTTGACTACTTCATACGCAGGGTCAAAATGGTCCAATTTAGCATCTGATAGATCAGTTACATCTCTGGATGAAATATTTGGACCCAATTTGAAATGACCAATGGCTTCTATGATACCAGCTGCACATCTTTCAGTTGCATGAATGATCTTAGGGTTATTTTTGGCATTTTCAGCATGCCATTGCAACAACTCTTCCTGTGCATTCTGTACCTGCATGAAGGAGATCACTGATACTCATTAACACAATCGTATTTTTCATACAGAGGGTTGAACTTTATTTTAGCTACTGATCTGTTTATGAATAGTCAGTTCGGGTAATTTTCTATCTCTAATGGGTCAAACGGGTCAAAACAGGAAAATTAGCTACTAAGGAAATGGGTTAAAATTCATCAAAATAGATTTCTTAATGCATAAAACCTCTTAAATCATTAGATTAGACTTGAAATAATATTAAGGCGTGTAAACGAACTGAACGTCATAAACTGTTTGTGACCTTGTTCGGCGGGAAGTTCGTTTATGTTCGTTAATTTAATAAACGAACGAACATGAACAAATTTTTTTGTTTAATAAACTGTTTGTGACCTTGTTCGGCGGGAAGTTCGTTTATGTTCGTTAATTTAATAAACGAACGAACATGAACAAATTTTTTTGTTTATTTAATTACACGAACAAACATGAACACACCTTTTGTTCTTCTTTTATGTTCGTGACGTCCGTTTATGTTCGTTTAAAATTTAATAAATACATAAGTAGTTATAGTTATATAAATGTAAACATAAAACGGGCTTTCAAACTTCTTATACAAATATAATTATTTAGTAATTGGGCTTTCTGTTTCTAGTAATAAAAGTTGGCTTTCCAATGAAATTTATCGTATATAGTCACTAATCTATATAAAAAAACTACTTTATATTCGTTTCTGATCGTTTATAATTGGTCAATTATGTTAATTTGTGCTTGTTTATTTTTGTTCAAGTATGTTTATTTGTGTTATTCTATGTTTGTTAAATTTTGTTCGTTTAAGTTTGTTTATGTTCGTTTACATTCGTGAACTGTTCGTTTAGGTTTAAACGAACACGAACATGCCCATCTTCTTAATGAACAAAAAAATGTGTCCGATTATATGTTCGTGTTCGGTTAAAGTTAAATGAATCAACACGAACATTCCTCTGTTCGTGTTCGTCCGGTTCGTTTACAGACCTAATAATATTACCTTTGTAATCATATCTGATACACTAATGATTTGTCAAAAATATTTACCAGCAAGTGTTTCAATTGAACCCGACTCAACCCTTTTTGACACCCATAATTATCCATTTTGACCCATTACCCAACCCATACAACCGATCATTTTGCCACCTCGACTAAAAATGAATGAGATAAGTTGCTAACCATGACACCATGCACGTCTGGAATGGTAAAAAGCTCGGCATCATTCCCGGAATCCCCACATGCAAGGGTATTTTTTGGTAATTTTCCTGCATCCTTTAACTTTTTATGCAAATAAGCAAGAGCTTGTCCTTTACCAGCACCTTGCGGTAACACGTCCAAATCCATCCCGCCACTGTAAATTATTTTCACATCTAGCTGCAACAAAAAAAATGTCACTAATGACAAACTTTTCTTGAATTCATTAACAGCAGCAGAACTATATTGGCTAGTCAATTAACCGTTATGATTTTACAAAAAAAAAAAAAACAGCAATTTCATATATACCCCTACAAACTTGCAATACATCATATATACTCATGCAAAGTTATAAATATCATACATACCCTTACAATGTACTTGAAATATCATATACACCCAATTCATTAAAAATAATTCAATAAATGACAATTTTATCCTTATTTTTCTAAAACTTTGAAATATCATATATGACCTTTAACTTCAAATATTATTTATACTCATTTCTCGCATAATTTATTCAGCTTAAATATTATATATGGAGTATACTATTGTTTATGGGTATATAAAAAAATAAAAATAAAAATAAAAATGGGTAAAAACAAACTTAAGCTAAAAGTGTGTTATACATGAAAACTTGAAGTTAAAAAAATAAGGGTAAAATGACCATTTATTAGATTGTTTTTAATAATATATTTGATATTTTAACTCCTTTGTAAGGGCATATATGATATTTTTAGTTTTGGTTAGGTATATATGAAATTTTTAAAGTTTGTAATGATATATATGAAATTAATCCAAAAAAAATTGCAATTCTCACCCCTCGGTTGACTAGTCGTTCAGAAAGAGTCTTCATCACTTCTTGAGCCTTCCCTTTCTCAACATAAAAGCTAGCTTTGTGTTGCCGTTGCTCCGTTTCAGACTGCATTACCGTAAACAAAACACGTTCAATTATATGAACTAATTCCCATTACTTAGCGTAATTATACATTTAACAACATACAAGTAAACAATCATACTTGCATAGTGAGTTCCGAAAACTTGCTGGTTTCTTCAGACACAATGTTTCTATCCCATTTCTGGTTCAAAAACTCGACCCACCCTTCATCCGGCACCATGTCATCACCATACGTTATCTCCGTCCCCACCGACATAATCGTTATATCCGGTGTTAACATAGGCTTCTCTTTTCTCAACTGCTTGTACAACACAGGCGACCGTCCAGTCGAGAACACTAGTAGCGAATCGTGGCGGTATTTCGCCTCCCATAACGCGTTAAACCTTAGTATAGACAGATTCTCGGGATCGTGATGATCAACCTGAAGATAAATGTGTAAGTGACTATGATGCATCATAACATGTGGTTGATTAAGTTAGTTACCATTGTGTAATCCAAATCCGAAACGATCATAAGTCGTGGCGAACTCGCGAGACGATCCATAATCGATAAATTTTGACAGTTACTCTTGCAGGTGAACTTGCATTTTGATAAACAAACAATTAAGACAAATATAGGAATAAATAGTAATTAATTAATTAATAATCCTAAATCATATATAGCCTATTCATTGAGATTTCTAATTGCAAACATTTATCAGAAAAAAAATATTTTGTTTGATGTCACTAACGAATGATTTAGGGCAATTAGGGTTCTATAAATTATTAACAGAAACGAAAATTAAGTTCCGGAAAAGCGTGTATTGATCAAAAATTGAAATTAAAATGTTTGGGTGAGAGATTTCTTACCAGTAGAAATTTGGAATGGGGATTTTGTGAATAAAAGGTGATGTGGGATAATGAAGGAATGGAAGGGTAAATTGGGTTGGGGATATTGGTTGATAAATTGTGAACCTTTGAATATTGTTAAGCCCTAAAAACACATGGATCCAACTTCTATGGCGTTTTTTAGTGACTCATGTCGCCGTCGCAAATCACAACTTACATCAAGACGGTTAGATCATGCGTAGTCGTTGGGGTGAATAATGACCCACCCTAGGGCGTTTTGCGTCATGTGGCAGTCCAGTCAGCAATGGGGCACTATTGTACGTTTTTACAAAAGGAGTATAGTGAGGATGTGAGGCATTATGTTAAATAAGATGTAATATAATTAAATAAAACAAAAATCATTAAAAAATCTTATTGGATAAAAAATAGGAAGATGGAAGGTGAATGGACAAAGAAAGTGGGGGAAGGTGTGTGTTTAAATCACGCTGAGGGGCTTTTTTTGCAAAAATCACGCCCAATCACGCCCAAGGGATGGGGCGGGGGCAATATTGGGCGTTATTGAGGGAAAATTTTGAAAAAACACGCCCCACTACGCATGGTCTTATAACAAATAGTTTATGATATCGAGAGTGGTTGCAAAAGTAGAAAAGACCGCTCTCTAGTCAGATTTGAAAGTATTGAGGAAGTACTCGGCCGCCTAGACGGAGAGTACTCGAGGAGGATTCTACCTATACGAAGAGTACTTGGCCTCGACAACCAACATACCTTTTAGTGAGTACTCAGGACCTTGTTTTAGCAACATGATATGAGACTTGAATTTGGTAAGGTTGTTGTATACATGTGAACTAGCGTGTATGGAACATTCAATGATGTTCACGAGGCTAATTTGTTCACGTTTTGTTTTGAAATAAAAATTAGTAGATGGGATGAAATTATGGATTTAATTCAACTTTTTGGCATGTGTAGTTGCACTATAATATATACGAGTTTTTAGGACTCACGCGTTGCGGTGGGACCGTTAAACCGAACAAAACATAGACGTTAAAACATTTAACCAAACACGTGCGTTGCAGACAGTTACGTAAACGAAACGATAACATTGGTTCGTTGTAGTACGGTTGCTCGCTACAACAACCAATAGAGAAAATCCATATGCCCGAAAGGATTTATGAGAAATATAAAAATGAATACCGGTATATAATATAAATAATATTTAACTAAATTGTTTTTGTTAATATAAATTATTTTGGTATAACCATATATATTGATTTATATAAACAATTAGAGTAATTAGTTTATATTTAGAAAATATATGATATACAAAACAATTAAGTTATTAATCTATGGTAAAAAGATTGACGATGGTTACTTAGTATATATATTTATATAGAAAATATCATTTCTAAACCAATTTTTATAACCTGTGTATAGTATATTTAGATAGACCAAAGCACTAAATATAACAAAGAGTGGTTTTTGAAACCATGTGCTTTTTAAAACCATATACCACTGAACATTTCTAAATCTCTTTCCTCCTCTCTGTCATATTAACTACCACAACAATACCACCACAAAACAACATCAGCACCACCACTGCAGCACCGCCACCACCAAAATGCCGCTTAATATCTCTTATCTTATCTAATCTCTCTCTCAGCCCTAAGCTCACCATATCTCTATAGGATCACCGCCACAACACCACCACTACCGTGACCTTTTCCTTTATCTTTCTAAAAAAACCAACACCCACCGCCTCCGACAACCATCAACACATGATGACCGCAACAACCATCCCCACCATTCGCAACATCATTGACCACCATCACTCTCTCTCTCTAAAAACCTCAACTTCTACATTTTGTTTCTAAAAACCAACTCTACTTTGCCACATCGTCTTAGCCACTGAAACCTCCTATAGCCAGCGGTGGTTTAGCATTTCAAGTAATAGGTGAGATATGGAAACAATGAGTTCTAGCAAACATAAAAAGAATGGTGTTGTCCTGGTGTTATCAGGAGAGAGAGAGAAAGAGAGGAGTGTGTGGGTGGTTTGGTGACCAATCAAAAGCAATAAAGTGGAACATTAATTAACTTTAACTAATAAGAATCAAGAAAAATTGAAGAGCAAAGAAAATTGCCAATTAATATAGGGGAAATTAGGAGAAGGTTACTGAGTGTAGTGGGGCGACTCCCCCCCAAGTCGCCCCCAAGTCGCCCCCTACACCGCCCCCCTTGCCCAACTTCCATAGCAACCTTCATTTGCCCGTCTTGCAGAGGTTGGGCACTTCCTTTTTCATCCACCAATCAAAAAAGCTTAATTTAATAACAACCAATCATAACTTGTTCTTGGGCATCTTGAGTTGCCATGAACACCACCCCCATTTTTTTACCCAAGCAACTTCATGATGACGTGGCGACACATGGCGCAAGTCGCCCCTCAAAAGGATGCCTCACTACACTCAGTCTTAATGTACAATAATCTCTTAACGTGTGAAACATACGTAACTAAATTACTCATGTTATAAAATTCAAACGCGAATCATGTATAGACTAAAGACAAAATTACGCATGAACAAACACAAAGAAAATCGGGGTTGTTTGGTAGCCTCTGAATGGTCATTAAGAGGCTACCTCTTAATGGAACCATTAAGAATTTTACCAATAAGAAGGTAGAAGAATGTGCAGTGGCGGATCTAGGATTCGCGCCAAGCGGTAACGTTTTATAAATAAGCGGTAACGAAATCGAAAAAACGTCAATTTTTTCTAAAATTTACACTATCGCCGGAGCGGCAAGCCGTAGTGGACGCCACCCCTTAGCACTATGTACATCCGCCCCTGAGAATGTGACATGTAATGATTTACCATTCAGAGGTTACCTCTTAACCATTCAGACTTGAGGTTACCTCTTATTCATTCAGAGGTTTTCAACCATTAAGAGGTAGCATCTAAATGGTCATTAAGAGGCTACCAAACAGCCCCGACTCATGAGTGCCCTAATCACAAATGTAGTAAAAAAATTAGAAAAATCATATATGAGTTAACCCTAATTACGCATGTTATTTGCATAATTACGCACGTTATTTTGAGGTCGAGTACGCTTCGCACATTAACGGACTTTTGTATTTTAAACTTTCTCATATGTATTATTAAAAAACGAATACATGATGAATTCATTTTTTTCCTACATAGTTTATATTATATTTACGTTATCCCGTTTCAAAATATTTTAATGGGTCAATAGATTAAATTACAATGTTATAGCTTAAGAATGTCGTTACACATACAACCTGAGTAAAATATTTTATGTCCTATATTTATTATATGCGTTAACTGATAACATTAAGTTCATTAGTAATATCATGTACATAAACTCACCTATCGCTATTCTTAATCGATTTTGAACGTACGAATGTCAAATTTATATGACAATGCCTTTTGATCCATATATTATGGGAATTCTAACTCCAAGTATTCAATCTTCCACAACCCTTACAAAATTAGTGCGCAAAGCTGACGAAAATCCGTTTTTTAAAACAAACTTATTTTATCGATTATATCGTTTAAGTATAATTCAAAATAAAAACTAATTCATTGCAAATCATCATAGTAATAACTAAAGATATATATTAAAACGACAACATAGTAACTAATATATGTTTAATTGAAATAAACAAAATGAAAAGGCATCCATCTTATGGTCATTTAACACCCATTTTTCTTAAGTGGGCCTGAATTTAAGGAAGTTTACATTAGCCATAATCCTTGAAGTCCATACATAGATAACTCTTCTTAGTCTCAATTATGAAGATCAACAACATTAAAATCCATGGATTTGTTTTTGTTACAATTATGTTACATTTTTCTGGGCTGTGATTTCATAACTTTATAACATATGTTTGAGATCTTTGTTCTAGTTACTGTGACAACTTCCTGCCCTCATTCCCTCAATACTTCCCTAACCTTTGGTATGAAATGAAACAAAATTATAAACTTATGACAGTTGACCATCAAAAGTCAACCAATCTTCATTCTCCTCAAAGACAAGTATGCCAAAAGACGGTAACCGAAAACCATAATCCCAAGTGCAGTAGCTTCCTTCAAACCACTGTCTAGTTTTATTCCATCAATTACAGGACTAATGGTTTCATACTGCACTTTCAAAAGTAATCTGTACGTGTGATAATTAAACGACAAGTAACGTAACCACGCTATGAATATTGGAACATCCTGCAAAAATAACATAACCTTAGTCCATTAGTTTTTTATATTTCTAATTATTTTTATTATTTTTGTATATGTACATACCTTAACAAAGTATCCACCAGCCAACATGAAAGCCATTACAGTTACAGAAGCCAAAGTTGTTGCTCTCTTCAAGTCAGTCAATGTAGCACCAATAGCCAACCCAAGTCCCTGTCATTATTCTTGTCCTTTTTAAATAATTCAATTTTTTTAATCATGAGAACCCGTTACCAGGATACTCACATGGGACCCCACCAGTATCCTGTTAACCAATGGAATCAGGTAAAATGCAGCTTGCGCTTAGGGGTGTAAACGAGTCGCGAGTAAAACCCAAAGCTCGAGCTATATTAAGTACAACCTCAAACAAGCTAAAAGCTTGGCTCGAGCTCGCTTCAATATCGCTTAAACGGCAAAGCTCGGCTCGAGCTTGTTTTATTGGCTTAAGTTGAAACCCACTTGGGCTTTTTAGAAATGGGTTTAAATGGGTTATAAATAATCATCATTATCATTATATTATATATAATAAAAAACTAAAATATTGTTTGGGCTCGTTTAGGCTCGCGAGCCTAAACAAGCTTTGTATTTCAGGCTCGAGTTCAAGCTGGCTTGGCTCTTTCGAGCTTTTAACCAAGCTGATCACGAGCAACTTGCGCTTGATAGGTGGCCTTCAAGGGGTTTAAAGGCAGAAGCTGGATTCGAACCAGACACCTCTTTTAGAGTGACTCAAGCGGTTACCACTATGCCGCCCCCTTAAAGGTCAAGTAATTAGTTTTTGGGGTAATGGTAACCATGGTTAAGAAAAATGGCATACCTGAGCTGCAACAATGCATAGGAAGACAATAACCATGGTTAGGAAAAACGACTCAGCGGTTAGTCTCAACCCTGCCATGAAATAAACAACAAGGAGAAAAAGCATTGGGAGAAACAAATCAAGTGGAAGATCACTTGTTGTTCTCGCCATAAAATATGCACTTAATCGGTACATATCCGCTGCTCTTTCCTTGTTTAGCATCGCTCGTTCTTGTGGGAATGTGAAAATCGCTGTAAAAACAGGAAAAAACGCCCAAAATACCGCAATGAAGAACAACAATCCTGCCTGCAAGATACATATACATATTAAATAAAAAGAGATTTTGATCATGTTTAGATATTTTTTGAGGAGTAAATTGCCATTTTTGCCCTCAAGGTTTAGCCACTTTTGTGACTTTCATCTTGTTTTTCCGTATCGAGGTCCCCGTGGTTTCAAAATCTTCTCAATTTCATCTCCAAGGGCCAAATCTTGAGAGACGAAACTCGCAATAGATTGCCAAACCTTAGGGAAATGGCAAGATTTTGAAACCACGAGGACCCAGATGTGGAAAAACAAATCTCAGAGACGAAAATGACAATTTACTCTTTTTTAAACTGGAAAATGTTTCTTACTTGATTATCAAGTTCTTTGGGGCTATGAACTTGGGATTGCCACCATAAAAGTCCCAAAATAACTGCAGTCACAAGAACTTGTGTAATTCTCAACCAACTAAAATAATCATGTTGTCTTTCTTTGAGTCCTCTTCGAAACAATATCGAATATTGCTCTCTCCAGTTAGCTCCCCATTCTCGTTTCATCGACTGAACATTTGACTTTATATCATCATCCAGTGGTACAGGAATCATAAGCTCTTTCTTTGTTTCTTCAGCCACTCGTGTCTCGTAGGCCTCCACTAAATACTGTAATTAAAAACCCAAAACTTTAGACATGTAGCATGCTTAGCGCTGCAAACGATCTGAACGTTCAGTGAACCGTTTGTTAACCGTTCGGCGGAAAGTTTGTTTGTGTTCGTTTGTTTAATAAATGAACGAACATGAACAAGAAATTTTCTTCGTTTAGTTAAACGAACGAACACAAACAAATGCCGCATTCGTTCATTTATGTCCGTGAATGTTCGGCAATGTGTTCGTTTTTGTTTGTTTGTGTTCGATAGTTCATTAGTGTTTTTAGTTTTTATATTTTATTTGAATACTTCAAAATTCCGACAAATAAAATATTTAATAAGTATCAGTGTATTATATATTCTGTTCATAGACGCTTGTTTATGTTCGTTTGTTTCCATTTGTGTTCATGAACATTAGTTTGTTTTCATTTGTGTTCATGAATGTTTGTTGCCTAAAACTAACAAACGAACGCAAACAAACACGAACACATTCATTTCCTTAACGAACACGAACATAAAATCTCGGCCAGTAAGCGTTCATAAACAGTTTGTGAACACATATATTTCCTTAACAAACGAACACGAAAAGGTCTTGTTCGTGTTCTTTCGCTTCGTTTGCAGCCGTAAGCATGCTGCATTGTAGCATGATGATATGTAACTTACATCATGAACAACTGCTGGTGTTGGTTTCCCGCTTTTTGCGTCTCTTTGTGAATCTCCTACCATGTCCTCTAACTCTGGTGGAACAGAAACTTCATTCATGTTGCCGTTTGCGAGATCTAGCAAAAACTCTGCTGGATTCATGGCAATTAATGGAGAACATCCTATTGATGAAAAGTATACCATAGCTTCTGATGCTTTCCCGAAATACAGCAAATTCCCTTTTCCGAGAAGGATTAGTTTGTCGAATTTGTGGAAGAGTCGACTCGATGGCTGATGAATTGTTGTAATCACTGTCTTCTCTGTCTGTTATTAGTAGTAAAAGAATGGACACCATGTGATTAAGGATTTAAGATTGTATTGTGTGAATTCGAGTTATCGACCCATTTAGTTGTGAATTGTGTTTCATCTCAAACGAGTCAAATAAAATAAACAATCAAATTTTAGGTTGTCATGCCTGACTAAACACGTCATGTCAAGGTTGACCTAGTTAAATTGTTTAATTAAATAGGTCCACCCGTCAAACATAATAGACACGCATAGTTGGAAGTGACAACCTCCTAATTCTAGAATTTAAATTCATAATTAACAACATAGTTGTTTATTTTTATTTTTTGTAAACATAGGTTAAAAAGTCTATGTTTGTGGTCAACACAACCCGACCCGACTCATTTTGACCCGCACAAGCATACCTCAGCTATGTCTTGTAACAAATCAATGATCCTCAAAGCAGTTGTTGAGTCTAAGCCAGATGTAGGTTCATCAAGGAACAAGAGAGAAGGATTGATTATTATTTCGAGTCCGATACAAACACGTTTTCTTTCTCCACCCGAAACTCCCCGAACAAACGAACCACCTATCATTGTATCTTGACATCTGTTTATAAAAAAAAATATAAAGTTATATAGATATGCTTCACTCATAGTTTATAATTGTATATCAAGTTAGTTAAACAAAGCGTTTGTGACAACGAATGGGCTTACGACTAACAAACAAGAATAATGTTAAAGATGTTGCCTCATTTTCTAAAACATTTTCTTCTTCAACATTTTCTTGACTTTTAGTAGTCACCATGCGAGTAAATGTTTCATTTGAAAGGCATTTCATATTGTATATCAAGTTAGTTATACTTGGGTGTAGTTATAATTGTTTAGAGAAACCTATAACATTTAGAAAACTTTACCTTTCTAATCCAAGTTCGCGTATCACATCCGATGCTCGTTTTTCTTTTTCTTGTTTGGTTAATGACTTTGGCAGTCGTAGAAGCGCCGCGTAAGTTAATGTTTCCTTCACCGTTAGATGAGGAAATAGGATATCGTCTTGAGTTACAAACCCGATCCTGCATAGACATTTTAATAAGTTGATGCAAGTGTATGTCCATAAATTATTTTGAAGGAGGTTTTTTTTTTATTTTGTTATTTGTGTTTTGAAACTGATTATCTGATTATAGTTAGGCCTCAAGTACTTGATTTTTTAGAATCATTTATCTAAGAGTAACATAAATACTTATTTGCCCTTTTAACATAATGTTAAATTTTAATTAACAGTCACTACTTTATTCATAAATGGTCCTCAATTTTTTTGAACAAAAAAAATAAAAATCAGAAGTGTTAAACACTCAAAACATTTTTGATTATTACAACTTCAAACAAAATGTAATTACATGGAAAAATGAACACAAACAAACATGGAAAAAGAAACACAAACCTGCTCTTTAAGAGCTTCGAATACGGCTGGTCATTGTAAGTAATTGAACCCCCAGGGTCAGGCTCGGTTAGCCTGCCTCCAAGTAAGCTTAAAAGTGTCGTTTTTCCGCTTCCCGAAGGCCCCATTAACGCCAAAACTTCCCCGGGATTCACTGCACCACTTATTCCATTCAATATATCCTTCTCTACCGTTGATGTCATTCCTTTTATCACTATCTTGTATGACACTTCCTTAAACTACATATCATAAAAAAATATATAGAGAGAGAATTAAACGAATTATCGATAACTAAGACCCACGACTGGGCGTTGCAAGTTTTGATGGTTGATGCTAGACCATTTTTTTTGTTTTATCTAATGTTTATGATATAAGTTTTTATATTGGTTTAAGCTAGTCTTGTACACAAATGTCATGAAATATGAGACTATGTACAAGACTAAAACCTGTCTAATAAACGTGTCGCGTTGATCTCAAAGATAAAACCGTCATCCTTCCCTGTCCAAATGAGAAAATTAATCTGTTTTTAAACACGGGTTGACAGCGGTTACATGGTTTTGTAAAGATGTGAGCTTTCTAAAACTTGGTACCTTCAGAAATATTGGCAAGGTAGGTTCGGTCTGAAACTTCCTACGCGAGCCAGCTTCGATGTCTTCGGCTGTTAGAAGCATATTAATGTCAAATATGTGTTCCCAATTCATGTTCTAAAATATGCTAAATCCTATCATGATTTTGTTATTAACTATCAAATCTATGTCTATTATGGTGTTTATATGCTTTAAACCTTGTTTGACACTTGATTTTGCAAGTGAGTAACTAAGCCTGGCAAAACGGGCCGGATGGGCAAGTTGAAATGGGCTCGGGTTAGTCCAAATAAGAGTGTCAACTCTTAAATAATCTCCTCATCAATAACTCATAGCTATTGTAATAATAATAATCATAATAAGTTTTATCTAAATAAGAAGTTATAACTAGTATGTTGTATATAAGGTGTAACCACCCCTCAAATTTTTGCAACTTGGCATGTGTTTTGACACGCTAATCGCGTACTTTTGGCATGCTAACGATATGTTTCACACCTTCAACCTCACAATTGACATATTTGTTTTTTTTTCGGTTTTGTTACGATAAATAGGCGTGGGACCCACAAAATGTAATCGATAGAGAACAAAATGATCAAACTTTTGATCCCAACATCTATAAAAGGTGAGTGTGTGTTTTTTCTTACAGATTGATGCATGTTATGTTGGGGACCAGGAGAAAGAAGCTAGTAAGAAAAGATAAAGACACTCACTCGGCCACTAGTTAAATAGGATTAAGAAGATTGACAACGAGTCCATAAGGCCCACTTTCTAGGTAAATATGGGCCCATTTATGTGAAAGTACTATTTGGGCCTTTCTAGTACAGTACTAGTACAGTAGTACTGCAAGAAGCTAGCTGGTTACAATTATGACAATTATTTGCTCTTTGAAAAAAAAATAAAAAAAAAACACCCAGTTTATAGGATTAATGTCTCAACTCTCACGAGTAATGACAAATAATTTCAAATGGGCCATAAACTTACATTTTCCTGAGTTTTATTGGTATTTAGATTAAATTAATTAGTTAAGTATATCACTAAAAACAAAAGGAAAAAAAAACATATTTGAAAAATCCGGAAAACAATAATATAAAATTTCAACTACTTTTAAGGTGTTTTTCACTATAGGAGCATGTGAGTTGGATAAATGCAAAGTTATCTTCATTTTCCTCCTATAACCCACAACACAAACACAATGTTTTAAAAACCGGACCGACAAAACTAGTTAAATGTCTCATCAGTTCAAAAGTCAAACGGTTTGCCTAGTCATAAAAAAAATAAAAACTAGTTCAACCGACAAAGGTAGGACCCAGACATAACGATTTTTCATCAGTTTTGTCTGATTCACTTAAAACCGTTCGATTCATTTGTGTCCGGTCAATTAGACCGGACAATTTTCATAACACGTGAGCATGTTACCATTATGGCATTGCTTTATTTAATTGTATCTTAAAGTTGGTTGGTATTTTGAATTTTCCAACTTTATGGCAACTTGGCAAGGACAAGTGGCTAAGTGTAATACCACATTATTATTATTACTTTCGACTCATGTCATGCATGTTTTTTCCATATGAAAAGTAGGATTAATCAAAGACTTAGAAAAAAAAAAATACTTACGTATATCATCACCACTAAAAGTTCTTGAATCTGCAATATCATCAGGAGGCATAGTAAATCCGGTGAACGAGAACGAAAACCCTAAGCTTGCACTCGAAGCTCGACTTAAGGCGGCCCCACTACCCACATCATCAAGTTCAAATTTCATTTGAGCACTTCTTGTCTTTCTAATGTGTGTACTGCCACCACCACCACTTCGTCCGGGCGATGCAAGCACCAATTGTTTGCTAGACTTTCTTGAATGCGTCGCGCCGCTAGCAGCGCTGCCACTGTCTCCACCACCGGGGGTTTCACTTAACATTTGTGCAAGTTGGTCGGATTGTGTTCTCCATAACCCTAAACTAGAATTCAGTTTCTCCATATTTTCCCTATTTTGGTGATCATTAAAAATATGTTCAATGGCATAGAAACACAATAACATGTCACATGACCAAAAAGAAAATTAACTTTAAACAAAAAAAGTAGCACTTGTAAGAAGTGTTTGTATATCTTGTTAGTTGTTTATTTGTAAGAAAGGTTAAACATGGGCGGAACTAGAGAGGTACAGTTATACAGGAGCGCGTTGATCCTTAAATTTTTGAAAATAAAATAGTCGAAACGAATGTAAAAAGGTTGATTATATCAATGTTACCTAAGGCATGGTGTAATATGAATATCATAAAACTCTTTTACTTACCAAGAAAAGGAATGAAGACTTCTTGGATCAAAATAAGAAAGAGGGAGAGAAAGAGGAGTCCAAAGTGAAGTTGGATTCACTTTGTTATGTAGTTAGAACTTACAACTCTCCCCTTTTATATAAGAAAGACCAATTATACAATCTATTTGTGAAATTACAAAAATGCCCCTGCTCTTTGACAAATTTTTATAACAAGAAATAAAATAAAATTATATTATACTATCTATGATTAGGAAAGTCATCAAACACGATGTACATACATAGATATCTATAGTGAAACATTTATTATAATGTCGTCTTACGTCAAACTTAGCTGTATTCTTCACATTTTGATCACAATTGCCCGTACACGTGTTTAGGAACGAAATAATTGTTCGATTTTGTTTTATGTTTGCTTCGGTTTGACGTATTAGTTTTGTTTTTTCTTGATTAGTTTTTGATATATAAATATATTTTTCGAACTTTTTAGCAATAAATTTGGTAGGGTTGGATGTGCAGCTTATTATTTTGCATGCCCTCTATATCTTGAGGCCTTAATTCATTCTGAAGTTACCCTTTTCTTAGGGTACCAAACATCTTTTGGGATTTTCCTTAAAATCATTACACATACATTCATACATCATCATAATTGATCTACAATCATCTTTATTTATTTTTATATCAGTCGGATTTTTATATATTACTCCCAACTTTTTTAATACAAAATGGCTTTCTTTAATTTGTGTGAGTGGTTTTCAATATGAACTTTATTTTTTGAAACAAAAGGTGAATTATTTATATACTATAAATAAGTAACTTTTGTATGCATATAGTGTTGTACTATATGCTTTGGGTACTTTTCAAAAAAAAAAAAGTAGAAATTTTAGTTTTTACCTAAATCTTTGAATCTTTTACAATTTTTACTTTACAAAATTGTAACCTTTTACTTTAAAGTCAAAACTTTTCTTATTTTACAATTTAACTTTACAACTTTTATACATTCAACTTTGGTCACTTATACTTTTTATCTTTCGCAAATTTTCGTCTTAGGTTTCGTACTAAATTTTGTGAGTTACCATGGAGCAACGTGTGTGTGACTCAACGTTTTTACGTTTCGTTCATAATTTTGCGAGTTAACATGGTGCAACGTCCATGTGTAGTTCAAGGTTTTACGTCTATTGTTTTTCATTTTATAGGTTTGTCGCAACGCGTGAGTCATTGATCGACTTTGTTATTTTTTTTATATGTTCTATCTTTCTGTCTCTTGCAATTTTAACCTCACAAAAATGATTTTTTACCTTTTTAACCCAAAACTTTTTATCTTTTGGAATTGAACCTCATAACGTTTTTACTTTCAACTTTGATCTCCTATACTTTTCATCCATCCCAAATTTTCGTTTACGTTTCGTACTAAATTATGCGAGTTAACACGGGGCACAATGCGTGTGTGATTCAACCTTTATACGTTTTGTTCATAATTTTGCGAGTTAACACGACGTAACGTCCATGTGTTGTTCAATGTTTTTAAGTCTATTTTTTCCCATTTGACAGGTTCGTCGCAACACATGGGTCCTAGATCGACTTAGTTATTTTTTTAAATGTTCTACATTTCGGTCTATCGCTTCGTTTTAACACGCCACAACTTCAGCGTTGATGGTTGCTGACGGTTATGTGGCATTGGTGCTATTTGACATGCTTTTACGCCCGCCGCAACGCGCGGATGCTTAATTCTAGTTTCTATAAAGTGACATATACAAATCTTTTAGGAAATGACACGTGAATTGCTAGAAATTTCAACTTTTTTTGACCTACCATTTCTAGAAAAGAAAGAAAAAGGTAATATCTTTTTCCTCTAATAATAATTTCAACTTTTTGGTATATTATGGGTGATCACATAAGATAATAAATTACAAGTTTGGAATAGATTTTGGTATGCTTCATTCCCCTTGCCTAGTGTAACACGATACACAAACTCAGTTTCATCTTTATCGTGTTAAGATTTAACCCCGTTAGGCATTAGAACACTTAAACTAATTGCATACATAGTCTCGTACCAAAATATTGTACAGTTCCTAACTCAAATGCGTCGGTTTTTGGTTTCCCTTCACGTTCGTGTATTTCTAGCGTTGTTGATCCATCTTACTTGTTCTACATATCAACCACAAATCTATGGAATTCGTTAAACATACCCTATACAACTATGCTAATTTGATAAATAAGAATATCTAAAGTAGTAAAGGATTTAATTTTAAGTGGTTAACCAGCAGTTGTTTCTTGTTTTATTCTAGGGACCGAGAAGTGATAACAAGTGGGTTACTAATTGTAACACCTCGAAAATTCGTGTTCAATGAAATAACGACACGTGTCATGTAAGACAAAACGCGTTGTAAACCCGGATTTAATAAAGATGTTTTGGCAGAATTTAAAAGTGTCGTCATGTTAAATTTCACCTCTGAACGACCTCATTTATAAATCCCAATACCCAATTATATTTTCAAACATCTAATATATCCTAAATCCAGAAATTCATTGACGATAAACGAATTCAAAGTGCATGATAAGTCCCTATGAAAATTTCTATGGTTAACCTTCTTGTTCGGCACTTTTGAAAAGGATCCAAGCAAACATAACATAATGGTAGGGTATGTAATTGTTAAAAACCCATAATAGAGGTCCCAAATTGACAAAACAAGGTCCCAAAGTCGAATTATGAGGTTGCCTTTTCGAAAGCATGAAAGAACAACATTTTTGGTCCCTGATGATTTGTTGCGCACCGTAACAAATAATTGTTACGGTGCGCAAGCACCTGCCCAGCACCAGAAAACAGGCAACAGCCTGTTATGCGCGATTGTGACCATTCTAGCCGGTTTTTCTCACATGTGGACGACCCCTAGGCACCCCCTAAGCACTAGGACAAGTGTTAATCAGTTGTGGATGGGTGCTAGACTAAGATGTCAAGCTTTTATGGTGTCTTGGATCACTATATAAAGCCTCTTTAGTTATAAACATTCCCACACCTTCTCCTGCATTGTTGGATCATTTCTGGAGCTATCAAGCAGCCTCAAGTGATCATATTTCGTGCATTGGACCCTTGTAAGTCTGCTAGTCCTTCTTTAATTAGTTTTAGCTTAGTTAATTAGCTAAAAGTCAAACCGTCGTAATTACGGTTTGACTTCGAGATTGGTCAATAATGGCTCAGTCATATCTCGAATTAAAAGTAGTTATATGTTGGTAATTATGTGGGTAATAAAACCTCAAAAGGGTTTCCCCTGATCACCACTCTAACTAGTTCAAATGTCGGGTCAAACATGTACTTAGAAAAGTCAACAGGAAGCTTAAAATACCATTTATGCATAATTAGCAATGCAAATCATATACAACCTGTTTGATCATTGTTATAACTTAGTAATAAGTGTAAGAACATGTCTAAACATGTTCGACCCGACAGTTTCCTGTTTAGACCCGGTTCGGAACCGAAAGTCGCATAGTTTGACTTTCACTTTGACTTTCAGTTCTGACCCGTTTAGGCATGTTTTAGAAATTCCTCAGAGCTTTAATTGGACTAGGTTACATGTTAGAACAACCCTCTGTGATTATACACCTTGGTTCATTAGTTATCCAATTAATATGCATGTTTCCGTTAACTGCTCATATGTTGACCATTATGCCCTTATTACCTTAGAACGTGATTTATGAAAATGTAAAAGTGTAGAAACCTTAAATACTGATATATAAACTTGTATGAAAAGTTTGACATCAGTTTGACTTGTAGATTAAGAGTTATGCTCATTATCGCAAAACTAATGCTTTATGTTAATAAAACGGCGTAATTAGCGTATAGCCTAGTTAAGCCTACTTTTTGGTATCAAACTTAATATCCACGGATGTAATATATTATTTTGGGAATTTTAAAGATTTTTAATTAATTTTAGGCTGAGCATAACTCATAGTCGTAGGCTTAATCCGGTAATTGTCGATTTTGCCCTTACGGGCCATAAAATGAGTTTTACCGATCTAAACGACTCCAAACCTTTTGCTACTGATCACATATGTTAAATAAGTTATTTTAAGCCTGCTGGAAATATAAAAATATCAGATTTAAGTATCGAACCCGGAAATGGCCTTTAATCGCCTTATTTAGCGTTTTTAACGCATAGTATGTATTAAAATCATATTGAACATACCCGGGTTGATACCTACTGATATATGAGGAAAATTATAATATTTTAATAGTAAGCAAAGGTTGTTAAACTCAGACTTCAGTTTTGAGCTTTTCGGCTTATGTGAAATTACCAAAATACCCCTACGGGGCATAGTTTGGTTATAATTGATAAATTTCACATATATACTTTATCCTACTGTTATAACTCATAAATTTGAGTATGTTTACTAATTACATCAGACCTGTAACTCAGTTAAACACTTAAACCCTTTTACAACCTTTAAAATGACCAAACTACCCCTACGGGGCCTAGTTTGTGTTTAAATACGTTTCGGGCATAATGAAAGACATCTTACTGATGTCACAACATATTTGAGGCATAATTAACTTAGAAAACCTGTATATGGCTCTTATAATTACCCGTTACGCCTCCTACGCGTACGGTTCGGCCTATGTAACTAGTTTACATAAATTAGCCGAAACGAGTCAAACCTTATCGGTTTTATCTCAAAATCCAGAAGGTGTTTAGATTACCCATATTATACAAGTCTTCAAACTTGTCGGGTCTAAAACACATTCTATTCCGGTCTTCGCGTAATCATGCGTTTGAACCATATATTTCCGTAAGACTAACCGGTCTAAGCTTAGGCTTAATTAAAGACCCGTTAGCATTCTAATAAGTTATTTATACCATCATTCCAGACTAGAGCCTTCCGGTAAATGGTACCTACGCTTACTTAAGTGAATACGGCTGAGTTATTAAATTCTTACTATTTAAGACAGGAGCTAGCTCAGGTAAATACTCTTAACTTATTTTCCCTATACGGGCTTGGGATACGGCACTATAAAAGTACCGCTTGGTCGGGTGTGTAGTTATTTAAATCGGATTGTGATTGATGTACTTACAACCCGTTTAATATGTATTATTTGGTGTATGGCCTTTGGGGGTTAATGACCATGTCCCGGATATCCTTGGCATCATTCGAAGTAATGGCCACGACTTAAGCACGGGGTGTAGGCATACACCTGACAGCTGCATTATGTAAAAACTGGTAATCCATTCCGAGGTATCATCCTTGTGGGCATTATACCGGAACTGGTAATCCACTTAGGGGATGATAGCCTGTGGGCATTATACCTGTGGCGTGACAGTTAATCTAGTCCGGCCCTACAAACCGGCCCTAACGGACGACAAATAAGTAAAACTGTATACAAGATTATATACAAATAATTTTCCCAAGTTAAAAAGGTTAATTTTGCCTCTGTGCATTTTAATCAAATTATAAAAGATATTTTGTGCCTCGTGCATTCAAACCAATTTTCTTATACTCTTTTCAAATGAGTCGGTTGAGTGTATTTACCAGTGAAAACTGACGTATTTTTCAAAAAGGTTAAGTGACAGGTACTGAACGAAATTGGCTGGAAGCTCAGGGCGCTAATAAGGAATCTTGCAAGTTCTAGGCGTCTAAAGTCTGTTGAACAAATGATATGTTTAAAGATCCGCCTGTGGATCCTTTACTTTCTGTTGTAATACTGGATATTACTTTATATTCGGAATGTAATAATATTTATCTTTTGCTTCCGCTGTGCATTTATATAATTGTGTTGTTTGACTATTATGTTGCCAACCACGTCACGATACTCCCCACCGGGCCCACCGGTGACACGTGGAAATCGGGGTGTGACAGGTTGGTATCAGAGCCAACACTAGGTGAATTAAACGCTAGCCTTTTGTGTTTAATCTCAGTTACACAATTGCACATTCTTGAGTCTAGACAAGAACATAAGACAAATCCAAATTCGTTTCATTGTCTTTTAATTACTTCCTTGTTATTCTTCTGATTAGCCTTTGCATGGGCAAGTCATTTTATCAGAAGTCCCGTTTAGGGCAACCATATACTTGCTTAAGTTTTAAAGGAACGATTATGTTTAAATTATCATTCCTATATTATAAGATCTACCATTATAATAAAATGGCAAAATCTAAAAAGGACGAGACCTAGCCATACGTCACATTAAGACAGGGCCAAGATGGTAGTTCCACAATTAGATTCAGATCCTTGTTAACAGTTCAATTTAGAAATTGTTCTGCATTAATTATTAAAAAGAATCTAAAGGGTAAAACCTAGCTTAAGTGTCACTACAGACAAGGCCAAGATGGTAGAACCTATACAAGAGATTCAAATCCTTATTAAACATTTGAAAGAATATTAACATGCTTGACAAAGTGTGATGCGATAAAATCACATAAGTCATTTTTATGGGTTATTCTAAAATCCCTTATTTATATAATCATCCCTTATGGATGAAGTGCCCACGGGTTATAATTAACGTCCTCTGGGACTAAAGACAGTGGTAGCCTACAACTCCCTGTCAAGGAAAGGTAATGAACGTTGGTTCAAACCTCAAATGCTTCGATTCTCTGAAATCCTAGCATATAATTTATAATTGTCCATATGACTAGGCCTTTGGTGCCACGAGTAAGACTGTTACTGTTTTATAATTAGGATAAATTATTATAGAAATCCTAAATAAATATGATTAGGAAATTAACCAGATATGGTCTTTGTTTACCATGGTTAATGAATTACCCTAAGGGGGCAATTCCATAATAAACTCCCAAATAAACTATTGTCCTTGTTTTCTACAACAGTTCAATTGTAATGGCTAACTCAGACGAGGGTAATAGTCATCCAGCGGAGGTTAATAATGACGCCCGAATTAATCTAACTGGTGCGGAATTAAAAGCGATCATAGACGGAGCAGTTACACAAGCTTTGGAAAGGCAGTACGAGGAGTATAGTGGGACTCGTAGTAGGACCCTATCTACACAGCCTTCAAAGCCACCATCCAATAACGACGACCCGAAGAAAAATGATGACCGACACTCCTCAAACCACAGTGCTCCATCTCAGCAGGTCATACTGAATAAAAGACCCCTTGCCAAGGGTTGCTCCTATAAATATTTTGTTTCCTGCAAACCTCGGGATTTCACTGGGGAGAAAGGAGCCATCGATTGTATGACATGGCTGGATGAGATGGATACGGTTGTTGATATCAGCGGATGCGCTGAGCGAGACGTGGTCAAGTTTGTGTCGCAGTCTTTCAAGGGTGAAGCTTTAGCATGGTGGAGAGCTCTGATTCAAGCCACCGGGAAAATTCCACTGTACAATATGTCGTGGGATCAATTTGTTGCCCTTATCAGGGAAAATTTCTGCCCTCAGCATGAGGTGGAGAAGATAGAGTCCGATTTTCTATCCTTGGTGATGACAAACCTCGACTGTCAAGCTTACCTAACGAGCTTCAACACTATGTCTCGGTTGGTTCCATACCTGGTAACCCCGGAACCAAAACGGATAGCTCGTTTTATCGGTGGTTTAGCCCCCGAGATCAAGGCAAGCGTAAAAGCTTCTCGGCCAGCGACTTTTAGATCAGTAGCTGACATTTCCTTATCCCTTACTTTAGATGCGGTCAGATTGAGATCGCTAAAGAAATCTGAAGAAAGTAAGAGGAATCGTGAGGATGATAACTCACGAGGGTCAGAGAAGAAGCACAAGGGAAACACTGATTCTAAGAAGTCTGGGTTTGGAAGGAACAGTCAGCGAATAGAGGAGAAGCCAAAGTGCATGACTTGTCAAAGACGCCACTTTGGAAAGTGCAGATCTGAATCCAATTCTAAGTCTGAATCACCTGCATGTGGGTTATGCAAATCTAAGGAGCACAAGACTGTTGATTGCAGGAAGATTAAAGATGCCACCTGCTACAATTGCAATGAGAAGGGGCACATAAAGACTAACTGCCCTAAGTACGCAAAGAAGACTGAAGAGGCCAAGAAAGCAAACGCATGAGTCTTCCATACGAACGCCAAGGAGATGATGCAGAATGATAACTATATAGCAGATACCTTTTCATATCAAACAGTTTATGCATGAATTTTATTTGGTATTGGCACATATGATTCTATAATGAATGATAAATGTTGAGAACTGTTGTCTCCGCTTGATTAAGACTCCGGTCATTTAATGCGAGGTAGAAATTGACCGATGATACTTTAGAAAATGCTCCAACAAATTCTATATTGATATTTAATATCTATTAGAAATCACTCTTTTCTGATACCCTTATGGCAAACTTTCAAACTATCCAAATTCATCAGTATATTAAAGACAGATGTGGCATTTTGATCCCCTGTCAAAGAGATGATGGACTAGGTCCAACCCTTAAATGCCATTGATGGTCTTTTGTGACCTAGGCTAAGTGATATTAATATAATTTTTAAAATGACGTTCATTAAGAATTTTAGTGCCTTATTGGCCGGAATAGTTTGATGAAACCATGGTTAGTATAAAGCCATGAGGATGATGAATAGCAGTTGTCGGATCGCAACCAAGAAGTTGATTCGTTTAGTAATAAGGACTATTTTTCTGTTCCTGTAAAAAAAATGGTGGAACCGGCCGTCCCCGGAATCGAACCTGGGTCTAGGCCACACCCTTTCGCGCGCCTAGCCAACCGAGCTAGGTGCCTAGTTTGTGAAAACTTCCATTCTGATTAAATATAAGCACATATAGTTGATATCTCTTTAATCTCTATCGATTTCGAATACCAAATGGTATGACAAAAGCGCTATATGAGGATTGGTGTATCTTAATAAGTTCCATAGATTGCTTCCATGCCTGATCAGTATGGAGGTTTAATGCATGGGATCACAAAGATATCCCAATGATCATATGGTACTAAAGTCAACTAATGGTATTCAAAGAAGATATCCAGAATGAAATTGTCCAAATAAATATTCCCTGGTAAAGAAATATGTGAACTCGTAACATAAATGTGTCACTTATTAGACACGAGCGTTGATGAGTGAAATGGAGCCTGAGATATGGGAATCTCAATAATCTCCTTGTACCTTGATTAGCTTCTCCTAAGACTACCCTGTTTACCTCCCAAGAGGCAGTAGCGTTAAGATTTATATCCCATTAAGGCTGTATTATTATGAAATCTCCAAGACGGCTAGTACCATCATTGGGAGAACCGAAAACCTGATTAAGTAAATTTTAAGATAGGGGATTCATATAGCCTAACTCGATATTCTGAGAGTTTGATGTTGTTAGGTAAGAAAGACGGTTCATTTTGCTTATGCACTCATTACCGCAACCCTATTTTAACAACAATTAAGAATTTCCCTCAGCTACCCAGGATCGTCGAATTGTTCGACTAACGACAAGGATTAGCTATTCCTTAAAATTAGTTAAGCAATGGTTGAATAACCCTCTCACCTTAAACTAAGCTTTTCTATAATAAATGATATGTAAGTATTAAGGCTGCTCCTTGGGAAGACCTTGTATAGATGGAAGGTTAAACATCTATTGATAGATAGGGAATTGGTAAGTCCAATTAGCGGGACCAGAGATAATCTTCGAAATAACGGACAAGGCTGTCCAGATTCGTGGCCGTCTCAAAGCTACCCGAGATAGGCAGAAGAGTTACGCTGATCCAAAGCGTAAAGCTTTTCACTTCGAAGTAGGTGATAAAGCGTTGCTTAAAGTATCGCCCTAGGAGGGGGTGATGCGATTTGGTAAGAAAGGCAAACTAAGCCCGAGATACATGGGACCTTTCGAGGTTATCGAACGTGTCGGGTCAGTTGCCTATAAGCTAAACTTACCTGAAGAGCTCAGTGGAATTCACAATGTGTTCCACATCTGCAATCTGAAGAAGTGCTTCGCTGATGAATCACTGGTTATACCACATACAGATGTGCATATAGATGAGAGCTTAAAATTTGTGGAAAAATCTATGTCGATTGAAGATCGACAGGTAAAGAAGCTTCGAAGGAAGCATGTACCTATGGTAAAGGTCAAATGAGATGCCCGTAGAGGTCCCGAATTCACGTGGGAGGTTGAATCCACCATGAAAGAAAAAATACCCTTATTTATTTCAAGTAAATCTCGGGTCGAGATTTATTTTAAGGGGGTGAGGATGTAACACCTCGAAAATTCGTGTTCAATGAAATAACGACACGTGTCATGTAAGACAAAACGCGTTGTAAACCCGGATTTAATAAAGATGTTTTGGCAGGATTTAAAAGTGTCGTCATGTTAAATTTCACCTCTGAACGACCTCATTTATAAATCCCAATACCCAATTATATTTTCAAACATCTAATATATCCTAAATCCAGAAATTCATTGACGATAAACGAATTCAAAGTGCATGATAAGTCCCTATGAAAATTTCTATGGTTAACCTTCTTGTTCGGCACTTTTGAAAAGGGTCCAAGCAAACATAACATAATGGTAGGGTATGTAATTGTTAAAAACCCATAATAGAGGTCCCAAATTGACAAAACAAGGTCCCAAAGTCGAATTATGAGGTTGCCTTTTCGAAAGCATGAAAGAACAACATTTTTGGTCCCTGATGATTTGTTGCGCACCGTAACAAATAATTGTTACGGTGCGCAAGCACCTGCCCAGCACCAGAAAACAGGCAGCAGCCTGTTATGCGCGATTGTGACCATTCTAGCCGGTTTTTCTCACATGTGGACGACCCCTAGGCACCCCCTAAGCACTAGGACAAGTGTTAATCAGTTGTGGATGGGTGCTAGACTAAGATGTCAAGCTTTTATGGTGTCTTGGATCACTATATAAAGCCTCTTTAGTTATAAACATTCCCACACCTTCTCCTGCATTGTTGGATCATTTCTGGAGCTATCAAGCAGCCTCAAGTGATCATATTTCGTGCATTGGACCCTTGTAAGTCTGCTAGTCCTTCTTTAATTAGTTTTAGCTTAGTTAATTAGCTAAAAGTCAAACCGTCGTAATTACGGTTTGACTTCGAGATTGGTCAATAATGGCTCAGTCATATCTCGAATTAAAAGTAGTTATATGTTGGTAATTATGTGGGTAATAAAACCTCAAAAGGGTTTCCCCTGATCACCACTCTAACTAGTTCAAATGTCGGGTCAAACATGTACTTAGAAAAGTCAACAGGAAGCTTAAAATACCATTTATGCATAATTAGCAATGCAAATCATATACAACCTGTTTGATCATTGTTATAACTTAGTAATAAGTGTAAGAACATGTCTAAACATGTTCAACCCGACAATTTCCTGTTTAGACCCGGTTCGGAACCGAAAGTCGCATAGTTTGACTTTCACTTTGACTTTCAGTTCTGACCCGTTTAGGCATGTTTTAGAAATGCCTCAGAGCTTTAATTGGACTAGGTTACATGTTAGAACAACCCTCTGTGATTATACACCTTGGTTCATTAGTTATCCAATTAATATGCATGTTTCCGTTAACTGCTCATATGTTGACCGTTATGCCCTTATTACCTTAGAACGTGATTTATGAAAATGTAAAAGTGTAGAAACCTTAAATACTGATATATAAACTTGTATGCAAAGTTTGACATCAGTTTGACTTGTAGATTAAGAGTTATGCTCATTATCGCAAAACTAATGCTTTATGTTAATAAAACGGCGTAATTAGCGTATAGCCTAGTTAAGCCTACTTTTTGGTATCAAAATTAATACCCACGGATGTAATATATTATTTTGGGAATTTTAAAGATTTTTAATTAATTTTAGGCTGAGCATAACTCATAGTCGTAGGCTTAATCCGGTAATTGTCGATTTTGCCCTTACGGGCCATAAAATGAGTTTTACCGATCTAAACGACTCCAAACCTTTTGCTACTGATCACATATGTTAAATAAGTTATTTTAAGCCTGCTGGAAATATAAAAATATCAGATTTAAGTATCGAACCCGGAAATGGCCTTTAATCGCCTTATTTAGCGTTTTTAACGCATAGTATGTATTAAAATCATATTGAACATACCCGGGTTGATACCTACTGATATATGAGGAAAATTATAATATTTTAATAGAAAGCAAAGGTTGTTAAACTCAGACTTCAGTTTTGAGCTTTTCGGCTTATGTGAAATTACCAAAATACCCCTACGGGGCATAGTTTGGTTATAATTGATAAATTTCACATATATACTTTATCCTACTGTTATAACTCATAAATTTGAGTATGTTTACTGATTACATCAGACCTGTAACTCAGTTAAACACTTAAACCCTTTTACAACCTTTAAAATGACCAAACTACCCCTACGGGGCCTAGTTTGTGTTTAAATACGTTTCGGGCATAATGAAAGACATCTTACTGATTTCACAACATATTTGAGGCATAATTAACTTAGGAAAACTGTATATGGCTCTTATAATTACCCGTTACGCCTCCTACGCGTACGGTTCGGCCTATGTAACTAGTTTACATAAATTAGCCGAAACGAGTCAAACCTTATCGGTTTTATCTCAAAATCTAGAAGGTGTTTAGATTACCCATATTATACAAGTCTTCAAACTTGTCGGGTCTAAAACACATTCTATTCCGGTCTTCGCGTAATCATGCGTTTGAACCATATATTTCCGTAAGACTAACCGGTCTAAGCTTA
The DNA here is from genome assembly GCA_030545235.1 of Helianthus tuberosus. Taxonomy (NCBI): domain Eukaryota; kingdom Viridiplantae; phylum Streptophyta; class Magnoliopsida; order Asterales; family Asteraceae; genus Helianthus; species Helianthus tuberosus. The sequence goes on along the minus strand of CM060353.1, from coordinate 25,837,270 downwards.
GGCTTAATTAAAGACCCGTTAGCATTCTAATAAGTTATTTATACCATCATTCCAGACTAGAGCCTTCCGGTAAATGGTACCTACGCTTACTTAAGTGAATACGGCTGAGTTATTAAATTCTTACTATTTAAGACAGGAGCTAGCTCAGGTAAATACTCTTAACTTATTTTCCCTATACGGGCTTGGGATACGGCACTATAAAAGTACCGCTTGGTCGGGTGTGTAGTTATTTAAATCGGATTGTGATAGATGTACTTACAACCCGTTTAATATGTATTATTTGGTGTATGGCCTTTGGGGGTTAATGACCATGTCCCGGATATCCTTGGCATCATTCGAAGTAATGGCCACGACTTAAGCACGGGGTGTAGGCATACACCTGAGAGCTGCATTATGTAAAAACTGGTAATCCACTCCGAGGTATCATCCTTGTGGGCATTATACCGGAACTGGTAATCCACTTAGGGGATGATAGCCTGTGGGCATTATACCTGTGGCGTGTCAGTTAATCTAGTCCGGCCCTACAAACCGGCCCTAACGGACGACAAATAAGTAAAACTGTATACAAGATTATATACAAATAATTTTCCCAAGTTAAAAAGGTTAATTTTGCCTCTGTGCATTTTAATCAAATTATAAAAGATATTTTGTGCCTCGTGCATTCAAACCAATTTTCTTATACTCTTTTCAAATGAGTCGGTTGAGTGTATTTACCAGTGAAAACTGACGTATTTTTCAAAAAGGTTAAGTGACAGGTACTGAACGAGATTGGCTGGAAGCTCAGGGCGCTAATAAGGAATCTTGCAAGTTCTAGGCGTCTAAAGTCTGTTGAACAAATGATATGTTTAAAGATCCGCCTGTGGATCCTTTACTTTCCGTTGTAATACTGGATATTACTTTATATTCGGAATGTAATAATATTTATCTTTTGCTTCCGCTGTGCATTTATATAATTGTGTTGTTTGACTATTATGTTGTCAACCACGTCACGATACTCCCCACCGGGCCCACCGGTGACACGTGGAAATCGGGGTGTGACACTAATGAGCTTTTGGATGGTGGTGCCAGCCCAAGAATTTAAAGAATGCCGCTCTTTTAATTATTTTAAACTAGTTTCGACACCAGTGGCGGACTCAATAATTTTTTCATAGGGTGTGGAATATTTTTAAAGATTTTAGGCCCCTAGGTATATAAAAAAAATCGGTTCATATCGGGTCGTATCGGTTTGGGTCGGGTCATGTAAAACAAAAGAATATCAAGCTAAAATTTATATAATTATCAAAAACATGTCAAATGTCGTTACAAACATATTTAAAATGTCGCTTTACGGGTTTTCATTTTTTGAAATCCATCCAAAACATCTAGAGCTACTGTTCTAAGCAATTCTTTTTTTATATAACAATATACAACTAATTTTCAACACTAAACACTTAAACAATTATCACCAAACTTCATAATTTTTAACTTTAAAATCAAGCCCTAGTTTTAATTGTTGATTCCTTATAACTAACCATTTAAACACAAATGTATGTATGGATAGATGCATGCATGATGTATGTGTATATACATGGGTATGTGAAGTTGTGTATGTGTGTACATATGTACATGTGTATAGATGGATGCATGGATGAATGCATGCATGTGTACGCACATATGAATAAAAACAATGGTTAACTAACCATGATGAAATCAATTTTAAGATGGTTAATATATGATCATTGAGATTACTTTCTCATTTCTCAACAAATCTTGTTGTTTTATACCTATTTTTACCATTAATACATCTTATCCAACTAATCACTTTCGAGCTTGACAAATATATATGATTTAACACCATTAATGGTACAACTAACCTTGAACTTACAACGATGGTTTATAGTTCATTTTTTTGATTCTATCTTAACATATAGAGAAACAATATTCCTATGCTTAGATATGTCACAATATTCTACTTCAATTGGTGTAAAGGATCCTCTATCGGTATCCTTTTAGCAAATAAAAAATATAAGTTGAACTTAATCAAGACCGGAAGATAAGAAAAGTTTGAAACTATTTTGAACACCTGCTTAATTTCAAAGAGTAAATAGCAAGCATTTTAAATAATTACGAGTAAAACATACACTTAATCGTTTATTCTTCATATGATCTTGTGTGTACTTTTAATTTTAACTTGATGAACACATACTTTATTTAAAATAAATACACAATATTTAAATAGAAAATCATTTTCAAATAAATGATGAGTTGTCACAAATAGAGAGGTTGATGCTAAAATGAAAAGGATGTGTCCCAAGTGGAGAGTGGAGACAAAGTGGCCCCTAAAGGGGACAAATTGTTGGTGTACAGTGTACTTTCCTGATTAATATGTTTATCTTATGTTTATTTTTTTTTTGGTAAATTACTTTTTGAGTAGATGTGTTTTACGAGTTTTAACTACTTGAGTTTGAAATCAAAATATTTAACGCCTTGAGTCTTTGTAGCCACGTTTCTTAATCATTTGAGTCCAAATTTTTAACACTGTTAGAATTATTCTGTTAACTTTTGTTAAATGACCAAATTACCCTTATACTTAAAAAAACCATTTTATTATTATTATTAAAACTATTATTAAATATATAAACATATTTCATCCACTCGTATATCTCTATCTATCTCCAGATTCACACTCTCTCTCTGCTAATCACTTTCTCTCTCTTATATTTTTCTCTCAACAAAACAACCACCACCATCACCACCCCACCACCACCACAACCACCACCATCACCGTAGCACCACCACCAACACCAACACCGCAACACCACCACCATTGTAGCCCCTCCACCACCGCTGCACCATATTGGAAAACTCCACCACCGCTGCAACTCCCTCCACCACCGCACCACCTCCTCCATCGCTGCAACTCTACCACCGCTGCAACTCCGTCCACCACCGCACCACCTCCTCCATCTAGGGTTTGCCGATGGCGGATCTAGGTCTGTCGTGTGTAATGTGTTTAGAGAGATGAGAGAGCGATGAAGTTGAAGCGTCGGCCTTTGAAACTCCACCTCTCTCAATGCCCCGTCGTTCAACCATCATTCCGGCAATTATCTATTTTGCGGACCATTTGTGTAAGAGTCAGCAGAATTTTGTTTCTGTAATCCTTTATTCATTTGAGGATTGTGAGAAAGGTTAAGCTTATTAAATGCTGCAGCATCAGGAACAAAATCAGGCCTCTGAGGTGGCATATAATGAGTATTCAGACGGTTAGGCGGAAAGAAATTTATAGGGGCATGGGGAGGAGTCCCTGAGGGTAGATGAACTTGGTAACTATTTCCATTGTTCCATGAATAATCAGGAGGAATGTGATTAGGGTTTGATTCTGTAGGATGGTGCATATTATATCCCGGTTGATCAAACGGCGGAGTTGATAAAACTGGTTGACTAAAGTTGTTCCTTATTGGCTTTCTTTTTGGTTTAGAGTCCGTTGTTCTTGAGGATTTCTGCAATGCATTTTCATACCCAATTGTCTACCATTTGAAGTGGTTCAGGTACTGATTCAGCGATGTCTGTTAGCGGTGGTCCACCAGCCAAAAGACTAGTCCATTGCCAAACACTCTTTGCGCTGCAAGGAGGGAAACATATGCTTTCTGAGGCTGTGCTAAAAGAATATTATATTTCCTCATTCTCAATTGATGAAGGGAATTCGAAAAATCTCTATCACCAGAAATTAATAGATAATTGCCCTGGGTAGGGTTATCAACAACCCCAAATTATGTGATATATTGGTTGCGTAAGTGGGCGAATTTTGACGATGAGTGTTTCTGTTATTAATTTGATGTTCTGGACATGTGATTTGGGATGAATGTTTGGGAATTTGGTGACATAAGCCGAATGCTAGATGTTTATGTGGAGCAGTGGTGGGGATGGTGGTGGTGCGGTGGCGGGTAAACTAGGCCATTTTTAAAAAGTGTCAATTTTATATGGTAAAAACTAGTTCTCGTCGAAAGAAGTTCGCCTTGAAATGATTGTTTTAGAAACAAGTATCTATTGGATCTACCTTCTATATTTGTTTTTACTATGGCTAGTAGAAATGGGTTGTGATGGTGACAACTATGTCAACTAATTATCATTACAACCCATTATATATATATATTGACTAGGTTATCACCCGAGATTGTTTCCCGGGCTCGAGCAAGTTACTTATATTAATAATTATTTATGATGAATACATACTTATAATCATACAAAAAACATGACATATTAACTCTCTTCGCTATAAGAAGATTTATAAACTTTTCATAAACTTAATCACAGATTGTGAAGTAGTAGACAAACTTGGAAACTTTTTGATTGCTTATTATTAGTGTTTATAATTTACTTTGTATTAGAAGTTTAATGATTGATAAAACAATTAAAAAAATAAGTTATTGCCTATAAGTTTATAACATATGATTATAAAATATACTTTGAGTCTATATACAAAACTAAATTACCTTTAAAAGCATCCCCAGTTACTTTTTTTTAACACAAAAGCTTGCCATTTCATTAATAAATTCCATCTAGCAAGTAGCTAGATTATGCATACTTACAATTAATAATTAATCTGCTATTACATTTGCTCAGCCAACATCCACCCTCCCAAGTCCAACTTCTCCATTCTCGCTCCAAATCATCGATCACCTTCACGATTGACCTATTTGTAACACCTCGTAAAATCATACCCATTAAAATAAAGACACGTGTCATGTAAGGCAAACGTGTTATAAACCCGGATCGAGTTAAAGATGTATGGTAGGATTCAAAAGTGTCGACATGTTAATTAATACCTCTGAGCGACCTAGTTATGAATCCCAAGACCCTAATATATTTTATAAACATCTGAGATGCTAAAATCCGGTTATCCCTGATAATGTATAATTCAAACTTTGCAAAAGATGGGATTCTAGGTATTTACGACAAAATTCTTTTTAAAAGTCTTATTAGATAGGTCCAAGAAACCTCATGTGCATGGCAACACATGCAAGGACATGCAAGGCCTGTCTACATGGTCCCTCTACTGAAAGGAAAGCATGAGATTCGAAATTACAAAGTTGCATGGTCAAAACTTCAAAGTTAAAAAGTTTTTTTTGTCTTCTGGTCAACGTTTACGGACCGCAAGGGTCCACCTTACGGTCCGTAAGGAGGCAAGGCTGGACGGAGGAAATAAATAAAAAGCGGATACGGACCGCAAACCCAAAGACATACGGTCCGTAAGATTGCAACTGGGCGATATAATTCAAAGTCGGTTACGGACCGTAAAGCCAATGTCTTACGGTCCGTAAGGGGTGCTTACGGTCCGCAAGGCCTTTAGCTTACGGTCCGTAAGACAGTCGCTGGAAGCAGAAAATGGACAGATGCTTGTTCAGCCTGTTGCACCGCCTTACATAAGTGGTTTTCGAATTCTAGGACTTGGCAACTGGTTTTGGCAACATAGGGACACCTGGGTATCATCAGTGATCACTAGTAGACCTTGTTGTAATGATCCTAGAGAATTCTAAGTCCTATATAAGAAACTCAAGGTTGCAACATTTGGTCTTTCATTTGCAACTCACTTCAAACTCATTTCTGGAGCTCCTCTGATCAGCAACAAGCTTTCTTAGGATCCCTAATCATACTTAGGACTCTTGTAAGTGTCCTTAACCTTCTTTAATTCAGTTTAGCTTAGTTAATTAGCTTAAAGTCAAACCATCGTAATTAAGGTTTGACTTCGAGATTAATCAATAATTGTTCAGTCAAATCTCGAATTGAAAGTACCTATAAGTAGGTAATTATGTGGGAAATAAACCCTTAAAAGGGTACTCTCTGATTCCCACTCTAACTAGGTCAATTGTTGGGTCAAACTTGATATTAAAAAGTCAACAAAATGCTTATTTTCAAATTAATGCATAATTAGCAATGTAGAAGCTATGCAACCTGTTTTATCATTAATATAACTTGGTAATTAATGTAAGAACATGTCTAAACATGTTCACCCCGACAATTTTCAGTTTAGGCTCGGTTCGGAACCGAAAGTCGCATAATTTGACTTCTGCTTTGACTTTCAGTTCTGACCCGTTTAAGCATGTTTTAGAAATGCCTTAGAGCCTCATTTGGACCAGGTTTCATGTTAGTATAACTCTCTGAGATTATACAACTTGGTTCATTAGTTATCCGATTCATATGCAATGTTCCGTTAAATGCTTAAATGTTGACTGTTATGCCCTTGTCACCTTAAAACGTGAATTTTGAAAACGTAAAAGAGTAGTAACCCTAGTTACTGATTTATAAACTTGTACCTAAAATTTGACATCAGTTTGAGGTCTAGATTAAGAGTTATGCTCATTAGCGTAATTAGAAGCTTTTTAGTAATTAAATGGCATAATTAGCGTATAGCCTATCTAAACCCGATTTTTGATATAAAACTTTTTACCTACTGATATAAAATAATAATTAGGGATTTTTGAAGATTTTTATTTATTTTTAGGCTGAGCATAACTTAGAGTTCTAAGCTTGATTCGGAAATTGCCGGTTTTGCCCTTTTGGGCTATAAAATGAGTTTTACAAATCCTTTTGACTCCAAACATTTTGCTACTGATTTTATATGATAAATAAAATATTTTGAGCCTTCTGGAATAATAAAAATATCAGCTTTCCATTGAAAACCCGGAAATGGTTCCAAATCGCATTTTTAAGCGTTTTTAACGCATAGTATGTACTAAAGCTATTTTAAACATATAAGGTTTGATACCTACTGATATTTTCAGTAAATTTTTATATATTAACAATAAGCAAAAGTCTCAAACTCAGATTTCCAGTTTTGACTTTTTTAGGCTTATGTGAAATTACCAAAATGCCCTTACGGTGCATAGTATGGTTAAAATTAATAAATTTCACATATATATGATACCCTACTGTTATAACTTACTAAATTAAGTATTTTTACTGATTACATCAGACCCGTAACTCAGATTAATATTTAAACTCTTTTATAACCTTTAAAATTACCAAAATGCCCCTACGGGGTATAGTTTGAATTTAAAATCATTTTGGGCATAATAGAAGATATCTTGCTGATGTCACAACATATTTAAGGCATATTAACTTAGGAAACTTGTATATGACTCATTTGGTTACCCGTTACGCACTTTTCGCGTTCGGATCAGCGTATGTAACTAGTTTGCATATATTAGCCGAAACGGGTCAAACCATATCATTTTTGTCTCAAAATCCAGAATGTGTTTAAGTTACCCATATTAAGACAAGCATACAAGCTTGTCGGATCAAAACCACATTCTAAACCGGTCTTCGCTTTATCATGCGTTTGAACCGTATCTTCCTTTTGAAAACTAACCGGTCCAAGTCTAAGCTTAATTAAAGACCCGTTAGGATTCTAATAGGTTATTAAAACCTTCCTTCCAGATTAGGAGCCCGGTAAAAGCTACGTGCACTTGCTGTATTTGATTTATACTTTGCTCAGGTAAATACTCTTAACTTATTTTCCCTATACGGGCTTGGGATACGGTATTATAATAATACCGCTTGGTCGGGTATGTAATCATTTAAATCGGATTGTGATTAATGCATTTACATAACTCGTTTAATATGTATTATTTGGTGTATGGCCTTTGGGGGTTAAATGACCATGTCCCGGATATCCTTGGCATCATTCAAATAAATGGCCATGACCTAAGCACGGGGTGTAGGCGTACACCTGACAGATGCATTATGTAAAAAATGGTAATCCACTTAAAGGAAATAATCCTTGTGGGCATTATACCTGTGGCGTGTCAATTAATCTAGACCGGCCCTACAAACCGGCCCTAATGGACGACAAATAAGTAAAACTGTATACAAGATTATTTTTAAATAATTGTCCCAAGTTATAAAAGATATTTTTTTCCTAAGTGCATACAAATCAATTTTCAAACTCTTTTCAAAATGAGTCAGTTAAGTTGTATTTACCAGTGTAAACTGACGTATTTTCCAAAAAGGCTAAGTGCAGGTACTACACGTAATAGGCTGGCTACTCCAGGCATCAATAATCAAGTCTCGCAAGCTCTAGATGTCAAAGTCTGTTGAACAGTTTTCCTTTTTATTTGATGAACCTGTGGATCTGTTTCAACTTTCTTGTGATATTTAATATTACAATTTTATTCAGTTGAAATGAATCTATCTTTTGCTTCCGTTGTGCATTTAAATATTGTGTTGTTTGACTATGATGATATCAACTACGTCACGATACTCCCCACTGGGCCCACCGATAATACGTGGAAATATCGGGGTGTGACACTATAGCCTTCCATAAATAATTTGTCGTTTCTGTGCAGCCAAACTTTCCACAAAGTCGTGATCACCAAGTAGTCCAATGATATCTTGCAACATTCTTGCATATTTCTGCACCAGTCAACCATAATCGAAGAGAAGTTTAGTCATGTTTTATTTCAAATGGGTCGAACAAAAAAATTTAACTAAAAACCACACGGGTGAAATAGGTGGGCCACATACTCAAAACATGGTGAAACTCGCCCAAAGTATTGTGATATTAATACATACAATCTCCTAAACTGTCAGGATATTACTATAATGTATTTTGTTATACTCAACGAACTAATTATTTACAAGAAATGATTGAAACTGGACAAGATTGTTATGAATTAGCCTAACCCGACTTCACTTGTACTAAAAAATTATCTTAGCCCAAACCCATAGTGACCAGTTATCCGACTGGCCCGCAACCCGACCCGCCCATTCCTGTGCTTGTGTGTGTATTACCAACCGGGAGCTAGGAACCGTGGACGTGAAATTCCAGTATAGCAGGTTGTTGTGAACCTGGGTGACGGTGAACAATATCCTATTAAAATCTGTTGGTGCATATTTCGTACGTCAGCCACTGTGCGAATAGCTAGATAGAGCGTGTGTTGAATATTGTATAGAATAGTATAAGTTGGATAGGTTTTAGTATTTTCAAAGCCCATCTGGACGGATGGAAAATAGAATAGTCCAAACCCCATCCGGTCGAATAAGTATTGATATTGTAAAGTCCATCCGGAAGGATGGACACTATCTCATTCGAACATGATAGGCTGTTGCCTATAAATAGGGAGTTGGGGTTCCCATTTGGACAAGCTTTTGGATCCCAAAGGGGACATGTTGTCCAACTGGTCTCACGGTGCTGTAACTTTTAGATATGAATAAGAGACCAGATTATAAGTGACTGCTCGGTGTTGTATCTATCTTCTACTCCTTTCTTAGTAATAATAAACGCACCGAACACGTCGTATCGGGAGCAAAGCTCCGTCAAACTCGCCGTTTCTTGGAATATCAAGTGGTATCAGAGCCACGGTACCGATTTAATCGATCTAACAGTCGGTTAAATCACCCAAGCTCATCAATTTTGGGTTAAATGGGAGTTTTGACGTTAAAACAGATAAAATCATCAAAATAAAGGTCAATTCACAGATGGATTTTGGAATTGAAGCCATCATTCTGTTTGGAATTGATTCGCGCACAATCATGTGAAGTTTCATCATGAAATTCACACAAATAAAGATTCTAGATCGAAAAAACGTGATTTGGAGTGTTCTTGAGATGTTAGAACATAATCCTTCGGATGACCATCCGAACCATATAAAGTGACTTTCACCCGGATGGTCATCCGGACAAGTAAACTCATCCTCTCGGTTGGTCATTCGAACCAATTACTAAACTCATTCGAATGAAGACACTCAGGTGGATAATTGTCAAGGTGATCCAAGATCAGTAATCCGGACGAATGGAAAAAAATCTACTCCATTCAGGCGGATGAACTAATGCCTAAAAAAGGCATTTTTTGATCGCAACGACGAGGAGAGTCTCCATAAAAATTTGGTGATTGAATTTTTTTTTTTTTTGGGTTTTTAAGGACCAAGCTGGGTTGTTCGGGGACACCGTCTGGGGATTCAGTGAATAGATTTGATGATGCAATCACGGATTGTGGAAATTAGTGGGGTAGTCATGATACTGTGCAGAATGTTTATTTTTCAAGTTATCTGACTATTTATGGGTCAAAACGTAAAATCCGCAATGATGAAAAACTGACATTTGGGGAAAATTGTCATATTTTCGACATAGTCGAGTTTTTTCACAGATAAAAGAGGACTGAATTGCTCAGTTAAAGGGGGAATTCAGTGATAAAGACGTTAGAATTTGTAAAAATGAGGGGGAATAAAAATTTTCAGATGTTCCAGCATTTTTGAAATTCGTGACATTGCAACAGTATTCGGGTGGTTTCGACTTCAGATTGTCAGGGGAATGTGAATCTGATCGTGGGTGAAAGCCTCCGAGATCAAGATGATCCGAGGTGTTGATATCTGATCGTGGACGAAAGCATCGGAGATCAGAGAGTGATCATGGATGATAGCTTCTGAGATCTAGATTATCCGAGGAGATGAATCTGATTGTGGACGAATGCTTCAGAGATCGGATTACATTACCAGATGATTTGTTTTCCGATGAAGATTTGCTGATTGTGGAGAATACCGTTTACATGGATCAATCATTCTTACGGTGCGTTAACGTGATCGCGGAAAACGGGATATCAGAACTTCAGGGGGAATTACGGATTTGAAGTTAACCAGTGGGGTATTTGAAGTTTCTATCAATTGCCGGTTAAGTTTTTGTACATTCTTAGATCGAGCTGGTGGAATGCGAGATTGTGGTGCTGAAATGATATATCAAAAATTGAACTCGAATGTGGCTAAAGCTGAAACAGAGATTACTGTACTGATTGGTTTCAAGTTGGTGATTGTTCGTGAAGGTTGCAGTTAGCAAATCAGAGGAGAGTCGTGAACTGTGCAAAACACCTGAAGATTCATTTCAGGGGGAATCGGTGCTTTACTCTATCAAAGCAAACCCGAATCATCAATCAAGGGGGAATCTATTGTCAGATTTCAAGATGCCTGATTGAAGTTGCTGAAAAGTTGAAGATTGCAGAATATTCTAACATGGCTCAAGGTTCTTAGAGTGTTAGTAACGATTCAACAGTGACAGCCGAGGGGGAATTTGTTGTGCATATTTCGTACGTCTGCCACTGTGCGAATAACTAGATAGAGTGTGTGTTGAATATTGTATAGAATAGTATAAGTCGGACAGGTTTTAGTATTATCAAAGTCCATCCGGAGGGATGGACAAGTCCATCCGGACAGATGGAAAATAGAATAGTCCAAACCCCATCCGTTCGAATATGTATTGATATTGTAAAGTCCATCGGGAGCAAAGCTCCGTGAAACTCGCCGGTTCCTGGGATATCAAAATCTATATGTTGTTGACAGAAAGTTCACCACCTGATGAATCCAAATGTGCTTCAATAACCGTTAAACACATTCCAAGTTCTATTTTTAATGGCTCTGCTAGAAGCTTCACACCTTGCTTCCTTTACCGTTGATCTAATCAAAACACCACAAATTATATTATAAAAGGTGTTTCATATTTGCTCAGCATTAATGCATATTCATCAAAAGGATTGTTAAGGATTGTTTGGTTGGACAACCTGGTCCAATTGTCATCACAACGTCATTGGTTGAATCCATTATCCAATCTATCTAAAGTGCAAAACCATGGCACACACTAGCCTCAATGAACTCAGCCTGCAATAACAATCTTTTTGTATTACAGTTATAGTCTTTAACGTTAATGTTGATGTGCATGTGTTGAGAATAAGAAAATAGGGAGACTTCATGGAAGATAAATCATGATCGGTTTCGACAAATGAGCAAAAGACTAATCTAACACAATCAATTCAAGACAACCAAAATCCTATCAAATAAAATCTTACCATAACCCATAGGGGCTCTGATGCGCGTGAGTGTTATTAGTTTTTTTGTATATGTTAAGCTCTTTTTACACGTTAGTCAAGTTTTAAATTTATAAAACACGATATTTTACTAACACCAAACACACATATGGGCAAGTGCACCCATCGAGAGCGTAGTATAGTGTTGGTAAGATACCGAGGTCGTCCAAGGACACAAGAGATTTTAGTACCGGTTTATCCTCAACGTCTAATCAAATCAAAAGTTAGAAAAATGTTTTAAACTAAGAAAAATAAAACTAACTAAAATGCTGAAAAATAAAATAAAAGTAAAAACAGATAGACAAGATGAATCACTTGGCTCCGACTCGTGTTTAGTATAACCTTTGATTATTTCCGCACTTTTGCACTTTTTAAGAGATTATCTTAGTTATTGTAGTAGGCCCCTCTTTTGAAGGTGACGTTACCCTCAACCCAGTAGTTTGAGTCAGCAAGGATACAATCCTAAAGGGTCGGATTATTGAAAGATAATTAATTAAGTTATTAATGCATATTATGGTAGGCCCCTCTTTTGAAGGTGACGTTACCATCGGTTAAGTAGTCTGAGTCAGCAAGGATACAGTCCTAAGTAGCCGGATTAAAGTATTAATAGTAGCTTACATATGAGAGGATCAAAGAGTTTGGACCCCTGCCATCCAATACCGGTGGGTATTGAAGGAGGTCCTACTAAATTTGACCCAGGTCATTGCAGGATCTATACACTGAACAAGGCAAGACTCTTACCAAACTGTTCCCTTAACCCCCGACCAGGTAGCCAACATATCTCCATATAGACCGTGGAGATATGAATGGTGAAAATCTTTTATTTTATATAGACAGTAAAATAATGCCAAGACACCACGGACAAACGATAAGGAAGAATCACCTTCAACATAAGAAACTAGTTATTAAAGTCATTAATACATAACCAAGTAAAAAGTGCGAAAAGATTAAAAATAAAAAGTATTACACTAGACACTTTTCTTCACCAAGTGATATAAGAGACTTAGGCAAACATGGCCTTTGATTGTCAAGAACTCTTACGATCAATCTTGGATCCCGAGACGACTCACACACTCTATGATGGACAATGGATGATGGGGTGGATGATGGTGTTGTGATGGTGGTGGGTGGTGGGTGAAGTGTGAGAGAGGTGGTGTGCCAAGGGATGGTTTGCAAATGAGCCAAGCACCCCTATTTATAGCCTGAACAGTAGCTCGGGCATGGCCCCGTGTCCATTGGGCACGGCCCCGTGTCCATCCTCTTCTCTGTCTTCATTAATTGCAGTTTGTCTGCATTAGTTGACCATGCCCCCGTGTCCGCTGGGCACGCCCCCGTGTGAAGAAGCATATCTGTACTATCAAGATTTGCTTGGATTCTGCGAATCTTATAGTTGACCACGGCCCCGTGTCCGCTGAGCATGGCCCCGTGGTGGGCGATAGAAGCTTCTATAGCTTTGTCTTTTATGCTGGCACTTGGGCACGCCCCCGTGTTCACTGAGCACGGGGCGTGTTCAGCCTTCTGTTTTCTTGTTTTGCTTGGGAAGATGTTGTCGGGGAGGTCGGGCATGCCACGTTTGTTCCTTTTCTTGTATTTATGTTAGATTTAGCTGCCTTTTTGCTTCTTTTGTTTATTTGAGCTCATTTAATCCTGAAAATACAAAAGGAAGACAAAAACACACTTTTTCCAACATTAGTACTAAAAAAGGGTTAGTTTTATGCCACAATTGATGTAATTTATATGTTGCATTTTGTGCACATCAAATACCCCCACACTTGAATCTTTGCTTGTCCTCAAGCAAAACTCTTTCAAATGTGACTTTTACACTCCCAAATGGAATGGGTAGAAGAGAAGGTTTTTTGGGCTTGTCATAGAGTGTCGGGATTTCCAAGATTCTTTATCAAGTTTTATTTTTTATTTATTTACAATCCTATTCGTCATGATTTATTTAAAACATTACATAAGATAAATTACTTATTAGGGCATAACATGCCTTTTTAAAATTCCATTTATATAGAAGTTCACATACCTCACGGGGGATCACTCAACACTCGGCCGAAGATGTATTTTAGTGAATCACTCGAGAGCGGCATGGAACTTACTCCTACCATAGGCTTGCCAAGCAATCAATCCTTCTCCTTTTTAACTATATACCTTTGTAAATATCAAGAGGACTTTTGGGTGAAGGGTTAGGCTTGGGTTAAAGGTAGGTGGTTGGGTTAGTGGTTAGTAAAAGGGCAAAAGGCGTAAAAAGCGTCGGTTTTCGTAAGACTTTTTATTTTTGCAATTTTTATTTTTGATGAAGCCATTATTCAAACAAAGTTATTTTGGATGAACTTGTTTGTTTATTTCTCTTTTGCTTCATCATCAACATTTTTTTAGGAAGAAGTCATAAGAAAAACCGAGCTTGTTACTAAAACAAAGGGTTTAAAATAAAAAGGGTTTTGGTGGGTAAAAAGGGTGTTTGTTTTTTGTTTAAGAAATGAAAAGGTTTAGGCTCAAAGGGGTTAACTAGGGGGATTTTGGGTAGGAGGTAAAAAAAAAAAATAATGGTGTAAAAATAAAAAGGGTTAGTCCTAATGCCTCAGTCATTTACTTACTCGGGTTTAAGTTGGTAAGGACCGGGAATGTATCGTCGTGGCAAGTTCTAGAGTCGTAAGAACCAAGCGGCTATTCACACAAGAAACGAAAAATGAGCATTTAGTTTAAAGATATGTATTTGTATGCTCAATAAAGGCTCAAAAACTCACTTTTGTGGGAATGGGTTTTTTATGTGATCAAGTATATATAATCAAATTTTAACTAAGCTTGTCATGCCGTTTCATAATTTTCTTATGTTGGTTCTTTTTATCACGACGCTATCGGTTGTAAATTTGTAAAATATAACCTTTTTAGAACTTGAAATTCCCAAGTTAAACCTAGACAAGTAAAAAAATGAAAATTTTTGAAAAAATTTGGGGTGATTAGCGGTTCCAATAGAGTTTTGTGTAAAGCTTGTAATTAGGACTTGCAAGATTCAAGATTTTAGCATCCCCCCCCCCCCCCCCACACTTAAATTACACATTGTCCTCAATGTGTCCCAAAAATAAGTTTTTAGGTTGATTGTATGTGTAAAATGGTGTGAAAAAGCAAAATTTATGTTACTGGGCGTCTGGACACGGTCCCGTGTCTGATGGACACGACCCCTTGTTCCGGTGCAAGTAACGAAAACTTACAGAAGTTGGACACAGGGGCGTATCCACTGGGCACGACCCCGTGTCTGGCAAAAAGTCTGCAGACTTAAACAAACAGCAGGTCTGGGGAAGTGGGCACGGGGGCGTGTCGGCTGGACACGACCCCGTGTAGACAATCTGCAAAGTTGAAAAACAGGTTTCTGGCTCCGGTTTTCCTGCTCCGGCTTTAGTAGTACTAATATTTAGCACTCTAAGCCTCGTATGTACCTGTGTTATCAATAAACACAACACCAAACCATAGCAAACATCCTAAATTACCAAGTTCAACATCCACATCCCAAAGTTAAAAAGAAAAACAAATGCAGAAAATAAAAAGAGTTAAAGGAAAGTAAATTGTTCAACACACGGCACGCAGGCCAGAAATTGTTCAAGATAAAAGGGGGTTAACCTGTGGGATCATCAATCAGCTGCTCCTAACTCCGCTCCTCCCGTCTAGTCCATGTCCTCGTCCTCATCGTCATCACCTCCTCCACCGTGCCCCGCTATGTACTCCCGGATATTCCCAATATCATCTTGGATATCGGATATGTTTCTCTCGATTGCTCCAACCCGGGTGTACGTGTTGCTCCCCATATTATCGGTGTTCCTGGTGCACATGAGGTTTTCCTTCAATAAATCATGTAAACTTTGGAAGTTAGGAAAACCGCCTCCTTGTGAGGAGGATTGGCCCGGATCACCGTGGGGCTGGTACTGGTACTGATGATGCTGTGGAGCGTGAAGGACGAGTACCTCTTGCGGGTTCCATGCATTCCCTTGGACTCTTTGGAAGCTAACCGACCCGTCTTCGGCTTCATAGATCAAGTTCATGGAGCGGCAGATGTGTATGTCCACTCTTCCCGACCATGGACTTCTTTGGAAAGATCGAGGCATGTTTACGAAGTGCTTGAAGAGATGGTAAATCCACCCCCCGAAGAAGATAGGGGTTGGTGGAGTAGCAAACCGGTTCCAATGCATGTTTCGGAGTAGGAGGTACGGAACATCGAGGTGTCTGCGGTTATGAATGCAATGAAGGACCACCAAATCTCTCAACCCAATAACGCCGCTGCTCTCATGCCTTTGGCTAAGAGAGTAAGCGAGGACCCTATGGATGTAACGGTAAAGTGGGTCCCTCAGCTTAGTGCTCTTAGTGCTGCTCGGGTTGTAGTGCCCTTCTCCAATTTGAGCCCAAGCGACTTGGCGCTCGTTTTCATCCCACTCTCGCACCCCTCCGGTGTTTTCTTCATTACCCGCATCTTCCTCTGCATACAACCCAACTATCGACCCAAACTGTGCCATCGAAATCGAGTATTTGGTCCCCCCACATCGGAATGCTACTCCATCATTGTCAAATGGGTCGCACCTTGAATTGAACACGGAGGTGCTATAGAATTCCAAAGTGTATCCGGGGACCAAGCGAAGGCGAGTAGTAAGGGCGACTCTCAACGGACCGGTGACTAGGTTGTTGAAGCGGTCCCATTGGTTCACTAGCCCCAAAAGATCCGTGCACACTTGTCTCGGGTATTCCTCCGGTCGGGTACGAAGCACGTCGTATCTAGCCTTAGCATATTGCTCACTTGCGTTGAACCTTGTGAATTTCTTCGACATCTGAAAGAATACACCAAAAGTTAGCATGAAACAATGGAATTTTTGGAGAAAACTGAAAACAGTGAGCTGGATACGGCCCCGTGTTCAGCGGACACGGCCCCGTGTCCAGGCGTCTGTTACTCAAAAACTTCATTTCGACCCGGTTTCGAAAACTTGAAAATTTTTGGTCCAATAGGAGCGGTTTCCCCCGAAAATGAAACCCCAAGTGCCGTTTTTTCCCAAAACAAACCGTTTACCCCTTCGATTTTATCTTTTTCGGTTAAAAAACAAGGGTTTGAGGTTTTTGTGAGAAATCAGGCAAATCTATGAACAATACAAGTGGATTTACTTCCTATAACACTAATCTAAACTAATGCTAACAGATTTAAGCAAAAATTTGAGGTTCGATCCGGATGAAGTTCAAGAACCCTAGATTTTTCCCCAAATTTTTGATGTTTTAACTACATGCAAATGCTTAATCTAACTACTAATGATGATAGAATCATACCTTGATGTTGTTAGAAGTAGAGGAGACGTCGAAAATCTGCGGAAAATTGCCTGAACCAGAGAGTTTTCGGGGAAACGGGGTGTGTGGAATGAAGTAACTGTTATGAAAAAGGGGTTTTATCCCGACAGTCGCGCGGACACGGCCCCGTGTCCAGTGGACACGACCTCGTGCTGAGCACATATATATATATATATATATTTTTAGTGCTCGTGTGAGTGCCCTTGTTTCCCAAAAACTTGGTTAGAAGACTTACCAATTTAGATGTCAACCCATTCGTTCGTAACTTACCAGGTATGATGTTGATGCTTTCACTCTTCAACCGTTTGAAGCGAGATTTCTTCCTCTTCATCCTCAATGAATCCTTGATAGAGTTTCAGCCGTTGGCCATTGACTTTGAATGGAATTCCATTCCGAGATTTAATTTCTACTGCACCGTGTGGGAAAATATGGGTGATGGAAATAGGTCCTGACCACCTAGACTTTAATTTACCAGGAAATAGTCGAAGTCTTGAATTAAACAATAGAACTTGGTCTCCTACTCGAAATTCATTAGGTTTAATATGTTTATCGTGCAAATTTTTCATTCTTTCCTTATAAATTTCGGAGTTTGAGTATGTATAATTCCTAAGTTCGTCTAATTCATTTAACTGACAAATCGATTTTTACCGGCAAATTCTAAATCTAAGATTACATTTTTAATTGCCCAGTAGGCTTTGTGTGCAATTTCTACTGGCAAATGACAGCTTTTTCCATAGACTAGCTTATATGGGGTTGTACCTATTGTTGTTTTATAAGCAGTTCTAAAAGCCCATAAAGCATCGTCTAATTTATCGGCCCATTCCTTTTTATTTAACCCTATGGTTTTTTCAAGTATTCGTTTTAAACCTCTATTAGTCACTTCGGCTTGTCCGTTTGTTTAGGGGTGATATGCTGTTGAGACCCTGTGATAGACCCCATATCTTGTTAAAAAAATTTCAAGTTGATGGTTGCAAAAATGGGTACCTCTATCACTTATTAATTCTTTAGGTGTTCCAAAACGAGAGAATATTTTTTTCAGAAATCTTATCACAGCTCTTCCATCATTTGTTGGAAGTGCCTCGGCCTCGGCCCATTTAGACAAGTAATCTAGTGCCACAAGTATATATTTGTTTCCTTTTGACGGTGGGAAAGGTCCCATAAAGTCGAGTCCCCACACATCAAAAATTTCACAAACAAGAATGCCATTTTGGGGCATTTCGTTTTTGGAAGAAATATTACCTGTTCTTTGGCAAGCATCACATGTCTTGACAAGACTTTGGGCGTCTTTGTAAATGGTTGGCCAATAAAACCCTAAATCAAATACGTTTCATGCGGTAGTAGCGGCACCATGATGTCCTCCGTATGGACCTTCATGACAATGGCGGAGAATTCTTCGTGCTTCGCTACCATGTACGCATCGTCGGATGAGTTGGTCGGCACACATTTTGAAAAGATAAGGGTCTTCCCAAAAATAATGCTTCACATTAGCAAAGAATTTTTTTCTTTGATGGTGTGGCCAACCTTTTGCGACTATACCGCTAGCTAGGTAGTTAGCATAGTCGGCGTACCATGGTTCTTCTCTGTATTCCACCATTTCTAGGGACTCCGTTGGAAATTTTTTGTTGATTTGCTCGTCCCTAGTTGCCTTCAAAGCTGGGTCTTCTAAGCGCGAAAGATGATCTGTTGCGGTGTTTTCTGCTCCTCTTTTGTCTTTGATTTCAATATCAAATTCTTGGAGGAGTAAAATCCTCCGAATCAAACGTGGTTTTGCGTCCTGCTTTTTGAAGAGATATCGAATGGCTGCATGATCTGTATAGACTATAGTTTTAGAAAGAACAAGATAAGAACGGAATTTATCAAAAGCAAATACCACAGCTAGTAATTCTTTTTCAGTTGTTGTGTAATTTTCTTGTGCATCGTTAAGTGTTTTACTAGCATAATAAATTGGGTGAAAATGCTTTTCTTTTCTTTGTCCCAAGACAGCTCCAACCGCAAAGACACTTGCATCGCACATGATTTCGAAAGGAAATTTCCAGTCAGGCGCTATCATGATAGGTGCATTGACTAACATTTCCTTTAGGGTTAGAAATGCTTGATTGCAATCCTTGTCAAAGATGAAAGGGGCATCCTTTTCAAGTAATTTTGTTAGAGGCCTTGAAATTTTAGAAAAGTCTTTGATAAACCGCCTATAAAATCCGGCATGCCCTAGGAAACTTCTGATAGCTCTAACGGAGGATGGGGATGGTAATCGAGAAATAGTGTCTATTTTGGCTCGATCAACCTCCACTCCTTCGTTTGAGATTTTGTGACCGAGTACTATTCCCTCCATTACCATGAAATGACATTTTTCTCAATTAAGGGCGAGGTTAGTTTCCTCACATCGGGATAGCATTTGTTCAAGATTATCGAGGCATTGGTCGTATGAATCCCCAAAGATAGAAGAGTCGTCCATGAAGACTTCCATTGTCTTTTCTACCATGTCATGGAAGATGGGTACCATGCAACGTTGGAATGTTGTGGGGGCATTACATAGACCAAATGGCATGCGTCGATAAGCAAAAGTTACATAGGGACATGTGAAGGTTGTTTTTTCTTGGTCTTCGGGTGCTATCGGTATTTGAAAGTAACCTAAAAAACCATCCAAGAAACAGTAAAATTTATGACCGGATAATCTTTCTAACATTTGATCAATGAAGGGCAAAGGAAAGTGATATTTCCTTGTTGCTTCATTTAATCGTCTATAATCTATACACACTCTCCATCCTGTGACGGTTCTCGTTGGTATTAATTCATTCTTTTCATTAGTTTTACCGTCATATCTCCTTTCTTTGGAACTACTTGGACGGGACTTACCCAAGGACTATCGGAGATAGGATAAATAAGTCCGGCGTCAAGTAATTTGATGACTTCGTTTTTAACCACTTCTTGAACATTTGGATTTACTCGACGTTGTGATTGTATTACCGATTTGTAGTCATCATTCATTAAAATTTTGTGCGTGCACATGGACTGACTTATTCCTTTAATGTCTACAAGCTTCCAAGCAATCACATTTTTGTGTTTTTCAAAAGTTTAATTAATTTTTCTTTTTCTAAACTACTTAATTTAGACGAAATAATTACAAGTGATTTACCATCATTGTCTAGAAAAGCATATTCCAAATCTTTTGGAAGTTCTTTGAGCTCAAGAACTTTAAAAGTTTGTTCTATGGCGACCTCTTCTTCAACAAAGTGGTCAAACTTTTCACTTGTATCGGGTGGTTCATCTTCATCTTCAATTAGGGGGTCATTATTGCCGAATGAATATTTCATTGATCGCTCAAGATCGACACTCTTTTTAAATGCCCCTAATTGAATAGGTAGATTGTTGAAATTCCGGTTTTTCAAAGCTTTGTGAGTTTTTACAAAGGGTCGTCCCAACACTAGAGGAGCGTCATCAATGATGACAAAGTCGGTTGGGATTACCATTTGATTTGTTTGAACCAAGACATCATCAACTACACCGATTGATTTTATTATTTTCCGATTAGATAGAAAAATGGGTATTTGAAGTGGAGAAAAATCACTAATACTTAATTTTTTGAAAATGTAGTTGGGCATTATGTTAACACAAAGATCTTTATCAATTGTGACGTTACTAATAAACGAGGTTTGAAAAAAACATGGAACCGGTGTAATGTTGATTTCAAATGGGTCTTCTTTTATTAGCGAGGTTTGATCATTAGTTAACTTAATGCTTACCGTTTCATCAATTTTAGTTTTAGTGTTTAACTCTTTTAAAAACTTAGCATGAGTTGGGACTAAACAATGATTTTCAAAAGAAGGTGACAAGAGATTAATTTCTTCAAAATTAGACTCTTCTTGAATTTTAACGTTGTCGGACTCACCTTTTTCGTTGTTTAACTCATGTGTCGGCTCTTCACTTATTTGTTCTTCCATTTTTACCTCTTCGACTATCTCTTCTTTATTTAATTCTTCTCTTGCGCGGGACTCCTCTTCCCTTGCGCGAGATTCTTTTATGTAGCGCTCGATAGTTTTAAGGTGTTCTAATATCCTATCGGTCACTTCGGTGGTAGAGTAAGGATCGGGATTTTCAAAGCTCGAATCCGGTTGTTCGATCCTTTGTTCCTCATAATACTCATAGGAAGTAGATGGTTCACACCATTGTTCTTCATTGTAAGTATATGATGGATAAGGGTCATAATTTTGTTCTTCATAATACTCATATGAGGTGGGTTGTTCACGCCATGGTTCCTCATAATAGGTATATGAAGGTGGTGGCTCATATCTTGGTTCCTCAAAGTATGAGTATGAAGGCTCATACCTTGGTTCATCAAAATATGAGTATGAGGGAGAAGGTTCATACTTTTGGTCTTCATAGGATGTGTATGAAGTTGATGGCTCGTACCTGGGTTCCTCATAGTAGGTGTATGAAGTGGACGATTGATATAAGTTACAATATTGAACCGAGTGTGGGTCACCACAATTAGTGCAATAATTATTCCTATAATCATCCTCCTCGTAGGTGTAGTTGTAACCTCCTGAGTATTGATCCATAAGAATCACTCAGCAGACCACAACCAAGTCTCGAGATAAGAAAACAAAAATAAAAACGGAAACAGAGGCTGGACACGGCCCCGTGTTCAGTGGTCACGACCCCGTGTTTAGAATCTGTATCTGGGCGTTTTAATTAACGTTACAGATTTCGTTGAGCACGGGGGCGTGTTCAGTAAGCACGACCCCGTGTTCAGTTTCTGTTACTGTGTGTTTTTATGAAAAATGTGCAGCACGACCCCGTGTTCAGTGAGCACGGCCCGTGTTCAGGTTACTGTAAATGCAAAACTAAACTAAAATGCAGAAAAATGTGCGCGTGTTTTGAAAAACTGATTAGGCCGTCGATTTTAAGCTTTCTTAAAATCCTTGTGTCCCCGGTAACGGCGCCAAAAGCTTGATGCGTATCGAGTGTTATTAGTTTTTTTGTATATGTTAAGCCCTTTTTACACGTTAGTAAAGTTTAAATTTATAAAACACGATATTTTACTAACACCAAACACACATATGGGCAAGTGCACCCATCGTGAGCGTAGTATAGTGTTGGTAAGATACCGAGGTCGTCCAAGGACACAAGAGCTTTTAGTACCGGTTTATCCTTAACGTCTAATCAAATCAAAAGTTAGAAAAATGTTTTAAACTAAGAAAAATAAAACTAACTAAAATGTTGAAAAATAAAATAAAAGTAAAAACAGATAGACAAGATGAATCACTTGGCTCCGACTCGTGTTTAGTATAACCTTTGATTATTTTCGCACTTTTGCACTTTTTAAGAGATTATCTTAGTTATTGTAGTAAGCCCCTCTTTTGAAGGTGACGTTACCCTCAACCTAGTAGTTTGAGCCAATTTCAGACAAGTGGGTTATTTCATCAGAAATTCTGATAAACCACTTCATCAGAAATTCTGATGAACAAATCATCAGAAAATCCTGATGAAATTTGAAACATTTTATTTTTATTTCTTCTTGGTTTTGCATCAGAAACTCTGTTATATGCTGAGCCATTAACAGATTTTACATTTTTCTTTTGAAGATGGTGTTGGACAAGCTTCAGTATGTCAACACACATACAAGAGTTATCAGAATTTTCTGATAGTTCCTCTTGTGATGGAATGATTGGATAATTTTGAAAAATGAGCATTTAGTCTAATGATATGTAATTGTATGCTCAATAAAGGCTCAAAACTCACTTTTGTGGGAATGGGTTTTTATGTGATCAACTATATATAATTAAATTTTAACTAAGCTTGTCATGCCTTTTCATAATTTTCTTATGTTGGTTCTTTTTATCACGACGCTATCGGTTGTAAATTTGTAAAAATATAACCTTTTTAGAATTTGAAATTCCCAAGTTAAACCTAGACAAGTAAAAAAAAATTGAAATTTTTTTGAAAAAAATTTGGGGTGATTAGCGGTTCCAGTAGAGTTTTGTGTAAGGCTTGTATTTAGGACTTGCAAGATTCAAGGTTTAGCATCCCCCCACACTTAAATTACACATTGTCCTCAATGTGTCCCAAAAATAAGTTTTTCGGTTGATTAAAATGTGTAAAAGTGGGTTAAAAACAAGATTTTATGGTACTGGGTAGCTGAACACGGGGTGGTGTTGGCTGAGCACGGCCCAGTGTCCAGACTGCCAGTACCAAAAGTAAACAGAAGGCTGGGCACGGGGGCATGTCCTGTGAGCACGGCCCCGTGTCCAGGTACCTGAACTGGGCATTTTCTACAGAACCTTGGGCACGGGGCGTGTTGGGGTGAGCACGGCCCCGTGCTGAAGTTGCTGTAATGAAGAAAAATCGTCGGTAGGCTCTGTTTTTGTGTATGGGGTGTTGGTTCAAGCTTCCCTTATCATCCTTCACCATCCCGAGTGTGTTTTATTCCTGAAAATTAAAACTAAACTAGAAAATATAAAAGTTAAACTAATCTAAAACTAAGGATAGTTCCGCGGAATGCCTCCGTGGTGCGCCACGTTTATAAGGGTCCTTGGCTAGACCCTCCTTATCAGGTGGTTCTGGCTCATCTTCAATTAGGGGGTCGTCATTGCCAAATGGATATTTCATTGATCGCTCAAGGTCGACACTTTTTTTGAATGCCCCTAATTGAAGAGGTAGATTGTTGAACTTCCGGTTTCTCAAAGCTTCGTGAGTTTTTACAAATGGTCGTCCCAACACTAGAGAAGTGTCATCGAGGATGACAAAGTCGGTCGGGATTACCATTTGATTTGTTTGAACCAATACATCCTCAACTACACCGATTGATTTTATTACTTTCCGATTGGATAGACAAATGGGTATTTGAAGTGGAGAAAAATCACTAATACTTAATTTTTCGAAAATGTAGTTAGGCATTATGTTAACACAAAGATCTTTATCGATTGTGACATTACTAATAAACGAATTTTGAAAGAAACATGGAACCGGTGTAATGTTAATTTCAAATGTGTCTTCTTTTATTAGCGAAGTCTGATCATTAGTTAACTTAACACTTACCGTTTCGTCAATTTTAGTGTTAGTGTTTAACTCTTTTAAAAACTTAGCATGAGTGGGTACTAAACAATGATTTTCGAAAGAAGGTGACAAGAGATTAATTTCTTCAAAATTAGACTCTTCTTGAATTTTAACTTTGTCGGACTCACCTATTTCGTTGTTTAACTCATGTGTTGGTTTTTCACTTATTTGTTCTTCCAT